>OZ018319.1:169869538-170454538 GCA_963969495.1 Ceratothoa steindachneri
TACTCAATCTAATGAGACTACGGGATTTTCAGATTTTTTTATTTAGGGGAACTAATATCGACACAAGGGCAGTGTCGCCGAAATTAAAAATTATTATTATTTTCAATCTTTTTAGTCTAGAAATAGGTAAAATATTTGAAAGGTGAACAAACCGTAAAACCAATTTCAAACCATCAAAAATTAAACAAAAATAAACAAAAGCATAATTAGGTGCTACAGGAAGCCACGCTCACTCCACGGCCGGAAGATGCCCCCCTCAAAATACTAAAACACTACATAAAATAATAGAGAAGACTACCTACTCTAGAAATTGTAAGTCCACAATTCAGTGTACACTAAACTATCCTGAGTATAAGAGACAAGTGGTAGCGGCCCCGCACGTTACAGTCCCAGAAGAGGTGAGGGGCGCAGAGCTCCCATAGACCGGTATATTTAGCGATACTTTTTCAGATTGACTAGAGGACAAAGCAATCGTTGAGGTAAGGTGTAAGGACGCACCAAATCAGATGGTGCTGTGTCTCTCAAATGTGCCCGATTCAGAGGCGACAGTAAACAACCTGAAGCCGTCGACGCATTGAGACATAGGACTAAAGGAAAAAGTCGCAGTGCAATGACGACCACCCTTTGTTCCCATCTACCGTCTCCCATCTTTCCTTTCATCCAGCACGAAGGCCTGACCTGATTACTTCCATGTAGTCAGAGTGGAGAAGAGATAGACGCTGGTCCGTTCGCTCAGTTATTGCTGACTCATTGGTATTCGCATTAGCTCGCTCACTTCCACCCATCCATGCATGTCCAGAAGACAATCACGACATCCTTCCGGCTTTAGGCATCCGTAGCATCATGGAAACCACGAACCAAGTGGTGCAGATATTACAATGCTGCAAGGGCACATAGGGTGCTTTGTGAGTAACTATATATGCCAATCCGGTGTTCAGAATCGTGAACGGCGCGTAATATCCAATTGCAGGCGGTGCATTGCAACCAATTCGACCATAAAGACAGGCACAGCGCTCGGTTGAGCCTGGTCGGCTTCAAACATTGGCAAGGGTCCAACGTAACATGGCGTATGCCCCAAGGAAGTTCGAACGCATTACTCCTGGCGATGTAGAAACTTTTAGAGCACAGGTTTGGCGAAAGGTAAGACGTGGTGCCATCCAGGGTGACACATGAGCAGAACCAGACGCGTCACCGCCCCTAGAACTGCATCGAGATCACGAAGGGTTGGGTTTACTTGGGGAAGGAGGAAGTAACGCTCCTTTAGGTACCGAGTGTAATGGCCTGCCATGGGCATCGCATTAGGATTACAAAACCACGAGGTAGAACAGAATGATTGTTTGCATACTTGGTGTGGTAGAGAAAGAGTTTTATTTTATTTATTATCCAAATAAAACGAAAATGAAAGTTACACACTCTACTAGGCAGTTGGGGAAAAAGCTAGAGAAAGTGGTAAAATTGCAGTAAGTGACTATTGTGGAAGATACATAGCCCAAGTAGAGTAATTAGCGAGGTTAGACCTGTATATATGAATGTGTATGAGAAATAGAAAGAAAGAGGGAAATAAAGAGAGAGATGTATTAACGAAAATGCAATAAAAGCTATTTGTCGTAAGGTTTAAAAAAATACAGATTCGTGATCCAAGCTTTGGAGATGTTGAAGTAAAAACAATGAAGTATTCTGGCTCGAAAAACCGAGAGAAGAGACTTCTTGAAGAACTATGTGACAAGGAATGGATTCATATAAGGGATTCATATAAGTAAATATATAGACAAGTAGAGGGACAAAAATAGAATTATATATACATCAGTAAAACACAAAATCATCATTGAGTAGAGAAAAACACTCGCTTCAACCACATTTCCTAATAATCAAAACATCTCCAAAGATGAGCGTGAATGATCGTGTCCTTAGCGAATCATGAAAATAAACTACTCAAGAATTCCACGAGGAATCTCCTTGCGGTAGGCCATTATATTCCTTACAAAACACACTAACGCACAATCCGTGTTTATACGAAACTAGTCTCGTAAATATATACGAGTATAACTCTCCTACAAAGTGGGGGTTTTAAGTGCATATTAGATCCGTTATTGAATTAAAGAAATTATTTCATCTCCCGATTAAAATTAAGTCACCATAAATGTTGGCATCTAATTTTACTGAATTTTTTGCGCTTTATTGTTATATTAGGGGATTATTGTGTCACGCTTGGACGAGCGAAAAAGATCAAAAATTACTTTTGGAAAATTCTTTTAAATTGTTTAATAATTCAATTTTTAAACTCTCATAAATAACAATAATTTATTAGTGTTTTATTGCCGATATTCCCTCGTTTTGAGGCCTTTATCAGATGGGGATCTATAGTTTAGCGTGGAGTCTTGGAATCTTTTTTTTCTCTCAAAATGTAAGGCGTATAACCAATTAGGGTGGTAAAAGTAATGGAAATGAAAATAGTGGAATATATATATATATATATATATATATATATATATATATATATATATATATATATATATGAAGGCCCAAAGAAATTAAAACTGGTAACACAACCCGGAAAAACGCTAAGGAAATTACGATTACTTTTAACCGTTATCAGAGAATGAACAAAGGAGTAGGATTTGAACCCGTGTCATAAAGCGCTCTTCGCTAAAATGACCACGACGCTCATCGCCAGAGTTACCATCATCAACCCCATCGATTATATATCACGTGTCCTGTGATTTTCAATTATTATTATATATATATATATATATATATATATATATATATATATATATATATATATATATAAGCAATATTATGCTGTAATTATTTACTTTTGTTTTGTTTTTTTGTTGTTTTTTCGTGTCAATAGTGGTTATATTATATTGATAATTTGATTCCCTTGCCTTTTAAATTCTTGAGTTATTTTCTAATTTTTGATTTACCTACATAGACTTAACCTAATTATTTTTAATATTTTTAATATTCTTTAAATGTAGAAGATTAATTTATGTTTTAGAACCTGAAGATGGGTGATACGCCCGAAACGTTGTTCCATAAATAAATCACATGTACCTCAGCCTCCTATGTGTCCTTACATTCACCGTGAAATTGAAGATTAGACTGGTCAGCAGCAACTCATATGAGTATATTTACAAGAAATATGGACCTGAAGGATTAAAGTACTAACAAACTTTTTCCAGGCTATCGAGAAGACTTAGGAAATCTTCTCTTGACTGTACTTTCCTTGAGATTTGTCGCAATGGTAATGTGTATCCCAGTTTTGTTTATTTCAAGCGTTATCCGAAATCCCTTTATCATTCCGAATTTATAAATCTTCTCTGGATTATTTGTTAAACCATGAAATCGAATTTAAAGTTCGGTCTTACGAGCGCCTATTGGTTGATTTTGAACGCCACAAATTTAATTTACGCACTCATTTTTCATTTTTGGATTTCATATGCTTTCTTATCCTGAATTACCATGATATTTCAGGATATTCTCAACAAGTATCTAGAATTTATAACAAAAAACTCCACAAATTAGGCCTTGGAAAGCCTGATCTTTTCTCCAATGGTAATAATGTAAAAGATCTATCTAGTTATTGCCTGTCTCCACGAGAAGAGTTTCTATTGTCTTTGGATTTCCAATTTAAATTGCCTAACTTAAAAATCAAATATCCTTCCTACTATTTATACTTTGAAAATTTCCTACACGACATTCGCAAATTACCCATAAACTATGACCTAAGTAGATTCAAATCTGACTTCTCAGAAGTGGCACACGAATTTTATCACAAACTGAAGAAATTGAAAAGAATTTCTCTATTGTTCAGAAACAGTGATATTAAAACGCTAAGTTCCCTATCTAATAATCCAGATATTGTCATTACCAAACCTGATAAAGGCAATGGAGTTGTTCTATTAAATCTAACTGACTATATACACAAAATGGAATCCATACTTGCAGACACTACAAAATTTAAACTCCTCTCAGAAACACCTACAAAAATATCTCTAAAACTAGAAGATAAAGTTAACAGAGTTCTGTTAAATCTAAAATCCACTAAAGTTATAGACCAACAAACTTATGATGCTCTACATTCTAGTGGTTCTGGGTTAGGCTTATTATACGGCCTCCCTAAGCTACACAAAGCTGATGTTCCTCTCCGACCAATTTTGGCTTCGTATTCTCTTGCAACTTTTAACCTTTCTAAATATGTTGCTAAATTGCTCTCTTGGTTAGCCATAGGTAAATACACCATAAAAAACAGCTATTCTTTTGTTAATAAATTATTGTCACACAATTTTGCACCCTCAAAAGTCCTAGTCAGTTACGATGTATCCTCACTATTTACAAATGTTCCTGTTAATGAAACAATTGATATTATTTTAAATCTAATTTTTAACAAAACAGACACCTTTCAAAATTTATCCCGTCAAAATTTCAAGACTATTTTAGAAATGATTTTTAATGAGAATTATTTTTTATTTAATAACAAGGTTTACCAACAGATAGATGGAGTAGGAATGGGTTCACCAATAGCTCCAATAGCAACTAATATTTTCATGATTCATCTTGAAAACAGCTTTATGAAACATTGCCCTTTAGATTTCAAACCCATATTTTATTTTAGGTATGTGGACGACTCCTTTGCTATTTTCGATAATATAGAACATACCCACCATTTTTTTTAATTTTATAAACTCTTATCATCCCAACATTAAATATACCATTGAATTAGAGAGTAACTATCAACTTCCTTTTCTTGACGTCATTATAGATAAAACCGACAAACTAACTATCTCAATATACAGAAAGCCTACCTTTAGTGGCCTAGGAATCAATTTTTCCAGCCATTGTGACTTGTCACACAAACTCAGTGCAATTAAATCTCTAATATATAGAGGTTACCATCTCTCCTCCAAGGAATTCCAGACTCTAAAGTCTTATTTTAAAAATAATTGTTACCCCTCACCTTTGGTTGACAAGCTAACTAATAATTTTCTATCCAAGATTTACTCTCCATCCTTTCTCTCATATAATGTTCCCAAAAATGAAAAAAATTTCGTAGTTCCTGAAATGGGACCTTACAATAAATTATTCATTAGACAGTGCATCAAATTACTCAAAAAATATTTCTTTCATACCAAATTCAAAATCACTTTTGTCAACCCACTTTCCATAGGAAGTTTCTTCTCGTCAAAAAACAAACTTCCTCTAAAAATGAGCAGCCGTGTTGTTTATGCTTTTACTTGTCCTTGTTGTTTGCAAGGAACCTATATTGGTAGTACGGTGTGCTAATTGAAAGAGAGGTTTTGTTCTCACATGGGAATAAGCCATCGCACTGGAAAATATTTGTCTAAGAAGGAAGCTTCTGTAATTAGAAATCATATTATACAATGCAAGACAAAATGTTCCATAGATAACTTCAAAATAATTGGTCATAATAACAATGAATATAGTCTAAGAATTTTGGAATCCTTACTAATACGTACAAGATCTCTTATACTTAACATAAATAATACCGCTGTTCCACTTCTTATTTCTTAATTTTAATTACCTCATTCAACAACCGACCAACCTTCTCTTATTTAACAACCAGTCAATCAAATTCCTATCCTTCTTTAAGCCACATCCTTTATAATTTATTCACTTTGTGATTTCTCCTGAACTTAATCGGTAAGCAGTATTATACTTTAATTTTTTACTTTTGTGTTTTTGCTTCTTTTTTTTTCGTGTCAATAGTGATTACATTAGATTGATAATTTGATTCTCTTGCCTTTTGAATTCCTGAGTTATCGGTAAGCAATACTATATTGTAATTATTTACTTTTGTTTTATTTTTTTGTTTTTTTTTTTCGTGTCTATAGTGGTTATATTAGATTGATAATTTGATTCTCTTGCCTTTTAAATTCTTGAGTTATTTTCTAATTTTTGAATTACCTACATAGCCTTAACCTAATTATTTTTAATATTTTTAATATTCTTTAACTGTATTAGATTAATTTATGTTTTAGAACCTGAAGATGGGTGATACGCCCGAAACGTTGTTCTATAAATAAATTACATGTACCTCAGCCTCCTATCTGTCCTTACCTTCACCGTGAAATTGAAGATTAGACTGGTCAGCAGCAACTCATATGACTATATATATATATATATATATATATATATATATATATATATATATATATATATATATATATATATATATATATATATATATATATATCCTGAGCTCCCCCAGCAGGTAGTGGGCTCGGGAGGGTAAACATCTGGGGTAAGGGGGTGCCGGAACGGCAAGTGTTTTTTCTAGATTTCAGTTGTAACTGGAATATCACCCTCGTTACACGGTAAGCCCCCTTACGGGGGATAGAAGACGTAGGAAGAATAAAGAAGATAATGTGAGATGTATAGGAGGCCTAAAAGAGAGCACAGTTTCATTTCGGGCAATGATGGGACCGGGAGGGCGCGACCCTTCTCCAGGTTTCGGTTAGCGTGGAATAAGAACTACGGGACAATAGAGCGGATGACAGCCAGCGGGAAGTCAGCCCGAATCGATAAGGCAATCACAGTATAAATTATCCTATATTTTTAATTATAAAATCTTTTATTTTTAATTATTTACATATGAGCGAAAATTCATTACAAAATAATTGATCTCAGTTTAAACAAAATTGGGAAGGGATTTGGTCAATAATTAGGGAAAGATTCTCTACCCTTTCTAACCTTGATCATTTCCCCTGTAAAAATCAAGGCTCCTCCTAGTTGTCATCACTATCGAGAATTGTTAATTACACGGGAAATCCACTCAACCAGGAGATTGTATCCTCTCTAATCAGTAGAGAGACATTAATTTGAATGGGAATTATGGGTAAAATGAAAACATTATCTTCCTAACCAAACGCATTGTAACGTCAATGATAGGGAACATTGTATTTTAAAGCACCAATTTCGTGGCGAATTCAATTGGAATGAAACGCACGTCCCAATAGATTGGTGACTCTAATTTTAGTTGAAATAGATGAGTATGAATTGTGTATTTCAATGAATTTTCGAATTATTTGCAAGAGTTGCAAACTCCGATTTACTACGCTATCGATTGATTTGTTTGCATACGAATTTCCATCTAATGTGGAAGAACACATGTACATAGTTGAAGAGGAAACGGTTCGCAATTTTTTTTAGATGGGATAGGGAGATTTAACAGGTCAGTATTGTGAGGTGTTATGTGTGTGTGCAACGTTGTGGTATTATGTTTAACTGGGTTGGTAGGAGGAAAGTTTGAGGGAGGAGACAGACACGCGTCTCCTGAAACTTCGTTTATGTTGCTGTTTTTTTATGAATGGTTGGTGTACACAGCGCGTAGGTGTTGTTAGATGTAACACCCCAGTATTTTGTGGGAAGTCTTCGTGTAAGTGTGTGGGGTTGCGTAGTTGTGTCTGGTGTGTATGCGTAAATTATCAACTATGGCGCACTACGTTGGCCTATGGCCGGGAACGGAGTGCACGTAGGGCGGTGTTGGACTTTGCACTAAGAGAGTGGGTGGTGATGCGGTGTTCTTCCTGCGTGTAAGTGGAGGAGACGAGGATGGCGATTGTATGATAGGTTTTGTTAATTTTGTCAATGGTGTTATAGTAGGTTGGGATGAGGAGGCAGGAGCGTGGGTGCCGGGGGCGGTAGGAGGAAGGAGGAAGACACTGGTTGGAGAAGTGAGAGCAATGGGAGCAGAGGGGCGGGCAATAGGAGCAGTGGTGAAGACTGCGGAAGGAAGGTTAAGGACAGTGGAAGGAAGGGTGGGGACTACGGAAGGAAGGGTGGGGGCTACGGGAGACGGGGTAGGGACGGTGGGAGAGCGGTTATGAACGGTCGGAAGGGGAAGAGGACATTGGGGGAAGGGTAGAAAAGGTAGTAGTGACCGGAGCCGAGGGGGTAGGGAGAACAAGATAGGGAAGAGATGGGGTGAGTAGGGTGGTTGTGTGCAAGCTGGTGTGGAGAGGAGTTCGGATCGTCCGTTTAACTATTCTGAATTAGAGAAAGAAGATCTTCCCTAGTGCGGTAGCTGCATAAACATGGTTTAGTATTTTAGCGTATAAGCAGGAATCCCCCTCCCCTTCCGACATGTCTTTTACCATCGCAGAAATCAGGGTGGCCAGTTGTGTCTTGTGGTTACTGTAGGGATTAGCGGGTACTTGTTTGGGCGGTGGGTTGGGCGTAACCGGTAACAGCGGCGTATGTTCTTGCGAGGGCAAAGTTGCGGCATGAGAGATTTTATGTGTAGTTGAAGCTTATGAGGGAGTTGTGGCGTGTTGTGGTCTCCGTAGCTCCGAAATGGTATCCGCGTGCTTTTTCATGAGCTACAGACAGATGATGCTCACAGCAACGTTTCTAACATCACAGTTTACATAGCGGAAGGTAGTGTTTGTGCATGTGGAGTAAAAGTGTCCTTTTACAACGCATTTTAAGCAGAAAATGTCAGCTTTGTAGGAGTTTATCTAATGACCATCCCTGTGGCAATGCAACCACTGGTGTAGACGTAGGTTTTGTTGTTTCTTAAATTAATGTGCGTATGTGAGTGTACTAAGGACCTTATTTTCCTGCTCTAACAGTGTGTTTGTGGGCTTGTCTTCGGAGAGTGTATTGATCGCGCAGTTTTTGGTGCGGTTGTTGGATTATATCCTTACCGTACTCATTGTTGAGTTCGGCTAAGATTTATTGTGTGGTGAATTCCAGCTAGAGATGATTGGTACGCCTTATTCGTAGTAGATGACGCATATTAATGGCGCCTGACAGTGATGTGTGATGTTGTTTCTCTGCGAGAGCATCTTTAGCGCCTGTGTGAAATCTCTGAGCATCATTAGGCAACCTAAAACTTAGTTTCTACACAGTGTATGTGTATAATGCTGGTGATGGGGGTGTCGAGCGTGTATCAGAGTTTTCGGCTCATTGTAATATGCATTTTGTCCGGTGTTATGTCGTAGGGGTCGGGTGATTTTGCTACCCATTGCGTGTATATTTATACACGTAAGCGTCTGGTTCAGGAGTGGTTGGAGAAAAAGCACCTCACCCCGCGGTTGACCGCCCCTGTGACCCCTGTCAACAAAAACTAAAATGAGAGCTGTATAGATGAGTATGGACATGGATGGGCTCCTCAAGCGAGTATAAAAAACATGGTGGACTTAATGATAGATGAGGGCCGAATCAACAACCCCCATCTGATGGTGCCACCCCCTTAAACAGGCTTAGCATATTGGGAGTTAGTTCTAGCATGCGCATAGACGGGTGTAAGTCTCTCTGTGGTCCTGGCCTGACTCACAAGGAAGAGTGTTGCCCTCCTTGCAGATTGTAACACCGTCACAATCCAGGATGCCTCTTGGCTTCGGGTCCCGTAGTTGGCTACACTACAAACCTCCTTTCTTCAAAGCCTGTAATTCTATCCCTCTAAAACAAAGGCATAACTGTAACGAGGTTATGTGTGGAGTCTTCGTTCATGGGGGGAAAATCACGACGAGGTAAAGGAAAGGAGGGGGGAGAATTAGACCATTATTTCAAAATAACAGCCTAAGTTAAGTATTTCTCCATCTGTAGGACGTAAGGAGGGAGGGTCATCTGGTGGCAGGCGGCGGACATCAGCTTAAGCGAAAGTCTTGGGGAGACTTTTATACTCTGAGAATGGTATAAAGATGTTCAGAATCGAGGATTGATTATTACAACCAACAGTCTTTAAGCTAGTAACCAAATCTTTTTATTTTTAATGCCTAAACCTAAGTATTACTCTTCAAATCAACAGGTTATCTTCGATTCCAAAGCTGCAATAAGATCTGTACAAACTGATTACTAATGTCCACAAGAGTAGGTATTATAAAGTGTGTCCAACAAATAACATTTTTAACACGCTCAAATCCCATCCATCTTTTGTGCCTATGCAATAAATTCATAGGAAATATACTTAATGTACACCATACACTTTCCTTCCGTTTAAAACATTGCATGTAATTGCCAACTGTAAAACACTCAGTCGTTCAAAGTCAATTTAAAGATTTTTTTTAATGAACAAATATCTCTACCCATAATGACTTTGAAATTCAAATATCTTTGTACTCTTTTTAATTAAAAAATCTTTGTAAAACAAATGTCTTTGTAATATTAAAGATAAAGTCATGATTGATGACTAAATCTAAAGGAAGGAATAACTAACTCCCCTTCAGAATCGAATATTGCAGCAGTTCGTGAAGATGATTCGTGTCACCTATTGTTCCTCATGAAAAGGAAATCTTTATGAATGGTTAAACGTCTTCCATCGTGGGTAGGAGGCTCATCCTGGTGAAGAAAAAGAGGAGAACAAACATAAAAAATGAAAATCAAGGATAAAGAGTATGGCAATAGCAAATTTCATCAGCCTTAAATTCTTGGTCCTGGCGAGTTTTTCCGCCCAATAAAGGAAAGGGTTCTTACTAAGATATCAATAATTCGAAACGACAGTAATAAAGCACCCTATCGAGCAAAATTTGATGATTAAACATCGAAAGCGTCATGGGGAGATAGGTGAAAAAAACTCAAATTACTAAAATTGTATACATTTTTCTATGACGTAAAAGAAAAAGATTACTAGACGCCTCAGTCAGAAATCGACCCCTCAAGAGCCTTATTTAATGTGACCATAGAATTTGCATTGAGACATTTTTGCCTTTTCATATTTACATATGTAGTAGGTCTATCTATTCCTAGGTAAAAATTGATGATAAAAGAAAGAAAGGAGGTAAATTAGTGTTAAAAATAGTGAAAGAATAGAAATGATGCCGACTTTCCTGGCAACCTTTAGCAACTCTCAATTCTAGATCAGGAAATAGGAAGCTTCCAGGAACGAATCTATAAAAAGAGACCAGCGTTTAAAAATGGAAACCTGCTCCTAAATTTGGATTACAATACAAAATTACCAAACTTCTTTTTTTCTTTCTTTGTTCAACTGCAAAGCTTTTCCTTAAAGCGTAAATCAACACTTGATTATAAAAATGTACATGTCTGGCTACTACAAACGTGTGGAGACTTAAAGAAAGACCAAATATGAATTTTAAAAGCATTCGTATTCTTTATCCATCCTTCTCAGCCAATTTAAAATTTCCCTCGCAATCCTCTCTCACTTAAATTCGGAAATAGTTTATTTGGTTTGGTTTTAGCTGAAATTCTTAGGAAATTTTGGGGGAAATTTTCAAGTTGGATGAGAGGATCAGATAATTCTTTTTAAAGATTGATCTGTTTCCCCGAAAGCTCCACTTGATGTAAAGATTTTCTGGACTTTGTAATCACAAGACTACAAGATAACCTTTTAAATACTTCTATTTTTGTTCCGTTTAAGTTTCTATAAAAATAATTAACAATTTATGACATAGTTTTAAGTTGATGACGTGACAATAATAATTTTGCTTACTCATACGTTACAGGAGAAAAGTCAACATAACAGCTCATATGGCTTTAATATTTTCTTCTTTTTATTTCAATTGGTTTCATCTTCATGGTGTGGAAAATTCGTGAGTTAATCGATTATGTTTATGGTAGTGGATTTGGAATTTTCGTTTCGCTAAAAAAAATTCAACATTGCTGATGTGTCGCAAATGGCGCCTTGGGAGCTTCAATTCAACATGGCTGATGTGTCGCAAATTGCGTTCCATGGGACCTTCGATATCCAAGTGGATAAGGAGTTGGATTGCTGACGGCGAGGCAGGTAGATCAATTCCAGTGAGCGCGGACACACCATTTTCAGTGGCCTCATGAGCTGAGCTCCCATTAGGCGGATACGCTGATACTGACTCCTTGTTTGATTAACTAGCTCCACACGCATTATCACGCGCAGAGCCAATCAAAACATCACTATCAGTCCCCTTCCCGTCATAACAGCACAACATACCAATTCTCTCTTCTCTTCTGGAGCCCTGCTCATGTAGTACTAGTATCTCTTATGATTGCACTTAGAACCACACAAAACTGACGACAACAGGCGCGGATCCAGGGTGAGGGGATACTGGAGGGTTAAAGCTCCTAAATTTGTCTTTTCATTAGCTTATAGTAAAAAGCGAAGCGACTTCATTAAACATCTCCACATTGACATGATTCAGTCTTTGCCTTCGTCGAATTCCTGCCTTTTATCGTCAGTTTTCTTGAGGATGAGAGCGACTCCGACGCGAGAGCGGTACTCCTACTAGTAGATCGCAATCCAAGCCCCGCGCCTTCTGGTTGGCCTAGTCATCACTGAGTCGGTTCTAGCTCACACCGTGAAGCCGATCCGAGCCGAGCCCTGTAGTCTCTAACGGTCGATCCTGTCTCAGCATACACTATGATCAGTAAAGTGGAGATATATCTCAACAAGGTAAAAAAAGGTGCACTGACTTATTTCCACGACTTATTTACGAAGCGAGAGTAGCTCTTCCACAAGTTTGGCTCGTCATATGACACCATTTTGTGCCTCGAGTTTGTAGGCGGCAAATGTAGCAAGCAAACAACCCTACCAGACAGTTGAGGAACAGTACAGCCGATCTGTCTATATCCCTTTCATTGACCAGGTGTTGTCTGAGCTGCAGTGCCGGTTCAGAGACGTCACTATTCCGATCCTCTTCAAGATCAAACATATGCTCAGCGTCGTCAACGGAGAATGTTGCTGCTTTACAGGAGCCTCGTCAAGGCGGAAGCAGACTGATGGGTTTCATCAAAAATCAAGTCTGACACTGTGGTATATGTTCTTGCCCACTCCCAGACCCGGATGTATCCAAATATGGCCAGGCTGCTCCAACTTCTGATCACTCTTCTAGTCTCGAACGCGGAGGACGAGTGTTCATTTTCGGTCCTGAAACGACTAAATACTTACTTAAAGAATAGCATGGGTCAAGCACGCCTCAACAGCCTGGTGCTGATCGATGTTTACAACGAAATTGATGTTAAAATAGACAATGTAATCAATGTATTTGCCCAAAGGAACAGGAGGTTGATGTTCATAAGAAATATTGTGACCAATGCTGCGTGTTAGATGCTGCTATTAACCATTTCAGACCCGTTTATGTTTATATTTCAATTTAAGCCACACTGGCATTCTGTTATTCAGAAAGAATTGTGTAATAATATAGAATAGATTTAAAAACCATTTTTTTAAACCGTTGTGATCGAATGTACCTTATATGATACATGTCCAAAATACAGGTAAATTTTACAAATAATTATCAAATTTAGTATTATACCTTCGCTGAGGTGCAAAAACTACAATAAACCAAAATTCATAAATTTCGGATGTGTGGAAAAAATCGGATCTGAGAGAGTTGGTGCTCACTCTTGTGTGAAATACTCTTATTTATTATCAATGATGTGTAAGATAATCATTATTAATCATCAATGCCCTTTTCTGACTCATCAGGTTAGTGCCTGCCCCCCTTATTTTTCATCCTGGATCCGCCACTGCTGCCCACCAAACTGGAGTCACGAAGGGTTTCACAATTGCTAGTGTCAAAAAACACAAATAAGACCAGCACACCTCCCCTACAAGGTTGCCAATGTTGTCCTTCTGATCTTTATGTGCACTTTATTATCCAATCGGAGGATCTTGGCCACGATACGAGGTCCGAATGGTGCTCTTTACCAACCTACGGCGCTGCAATTAAGAATTCATCAGCGAGAAGAGAGAAACGACTGGACAAACGGAAAAGCTAAAACCGAGGAAATCTTTAGAACAGAGATTATTCGGTTCCCCTGATAACTATAAAGAAGTTCCGTTTGCACTCCAGTCGAGCAATAAACAATAAAGTGGAAAGGAATAGAACGAAAATGGACGAAACAACTGGTATTTCGGATACCAGGTTAATTAGTTGCCCCTCCCCCCCCCCACTAAACAATGGCGTTATTCCATTTTATCCACTTACTCAAACCCTTCTAAGAAGAGGGAAGTCAACTTAGATCAATTTGTAATCCCCTACTCATTTCTTTTTCAAACATTTATCTCATCCTCCTCTCCTCCCGCTCGCCTTTTGCCCCAGCCCTCCTGGTCCTGGGGGAAGTGGGCGGGCTGCACAAGTTCATGCCCCTGCTAGGGAGGACACGCGGACGAATGGTATTTCAATGCCAGCAAATTAGTGGCATGCTCTGTGTATGCAGAGGAGTCGAGAAAATCACAACTCCATTATAGTTTTATATTACCACTAGCACATACGGCATGTATGTGCTAGTGGTAACTAAGTGTGGCAGTGACTTATGTGAGGAAAGTTGAGAAGCATAACTTATTGCTATAATTCTATATTTTTTCCTGAAGTATTGTAAGTAGACCATGTGTGGTAATGATATATGTGGAAGAGTTATGAAAAGTCATATTTTTTTTATTTCACCAGCACATATAGCAATGAGCAGCCACACATATTTAGATAGGACACGTGTAGTAATGATCAGTTTAACTTGATCAAAGAAAGGAAGTGATGATGAATTGGAGTTGCAAAACCTGAATTTTAAGGACAACATATTCGTTTGTAGTGAATGTTAATGCAAACATCTCACTAAGACCCATTTGCACACGAATAAGAGGCCATACGCAATTTTACCACCTCCTTTGCACACAAATCCCTACAGTGGCAAATCCTAAGCCAATCGGCAGTATTTCGGACAAGGAATATTAGCACTCAAAACTGTGACTTCTAAGAGGCTTAAATCGTGATTAGACGCCAAACCAAGCATGTAAAATATCCTAACGTAGAACCAGCAAAGGATGCCTCGTAGTCGGCTGTTCCCGAATGGGAAATAAACATTTTTCATAAAGTAGTTTCTTCCAATGGGGTAAAAATGATCAAGTCAAGGTATTATTTTTATTGCACCTCCACAGAGGCAAATTATTAAAATATGAGGTTTTTAGGGGTTCTTTTTTATTAAGTAAAGACCGATGTGTTGAAAAATAAACTGCTATTTCATAAATCACTGCTTGCGCCGTTGTATTGTATGCCAAATTATAAGGGTCAGTAAGAACTAGTGTATTTAAATAATTTTTATAGAAGTTTATTCGAAATATTGAGAATATATATTATACACATATTTATATATATCTAATATGTATCTTTTGTAAAAATTTCAAGTGAATGGAATAAATATTTCGTAAGTTATAATATAAGGATCTTACTGATCCTTATTTTATGGCCGCTAGTGTACTGTAAAACCCCGAGGATAGGTTTATATACTGTCGTGGTATAGGTTCCTATATACCATACATATATCTATTATATTTGAATTTAGAGTGCGCGGGGTTTCCTTTTTAATACCTTTGGGTGGGTTGGGTCCGATTACGAGGCCAGATTCTCGTAAGGCAGGGCTAGTCCAATAGAGCTACTTTGATTCTCTCTATTGGCTGGTTACAAGGCTATTACACGGCTACGATGAGCTCAAAGGTTGAAAGTAAAGGAGTCGACAAAAATATACTTTAATACATATTAATAACTTAGGTTAAATGGTACAATAATTAAGGACATATAATAATACAAATAGTTACAGTGGTCAACGTGTTAATAATAAGATTAGATATTTAAAATGCAATAAAAATGGGTAGGCTGAATGGAATTAAAGTAGGGCTTTACACGGGGACATAGTAAGCACACAATGAAAACGGTGGGGGCAGTAGGCGGCAATTATAAATTTTTGGGAAGCTAAAATATTCGTTACAATACCTTGTACAAAATAGAGTGGGAGAAGATGGTCGTTTCCTGAGAAGTAGGAATAGAGGTTGGGTCACTTCGACGGGGTCCAGGGTCAACTTGCTCGGAGTTGAAGTATTCCTTTGAGATGAAGAGGGGGGAGGCAGAGCCTACGAGAGTGGAGGCTGCGATTTCTGCCGCTGGAATCCTTTCGAAAAAAACGGAGGGTGAATTTCTCTGAGATGACAGACGGGTTGTTTGAACGACTATGCGTAATTAAGGGGGTATTACGCGAAGATTAATCTTCAATGAAGCCTTTTGGGACAAGATTTGGGTTTTTCTTTGGAGATCGATACGTTTCACGGAGACAGATAGGTGTTCTTACGGTGAGAGGATTTTTTACTAATCCAGGGTGGATATTTGTTTTATCCAAGGAGGGATATTGGGTTTTATCCCGCAAAAGTTCCTTGTTTTCGGCGTATGGCAATCCGAATCAAGGAAAAGTAAAAGAGTCTGCTCCCGTGAGCTTTTCTCGCACACAATCTTTTCAATTCCTGTCGACACGGGTATATATCTACGCCTGGAGTGAGGGAGCTTACCCCATAGAAGGGGGGGGGGAACTATCGTCTATCGTTTGAGTAGTGCGACCGCGGCGATACCAGCAAGGCTGAAAGGAGGGGGGGGGGGAGTGTAGTAAAAACTCCTTGTCTAAATATTCGGATTGATAAAGGCGGCATTCGTCTTGTTTCTCACGCTTATGAGATTGGAAAATCGTTCTAAGCGACAACGAGGTCTATCACGTGGAGGCAATGCTTAAAATCAACTTTATTTTTCCTATCACGTGCTTGTTCCCTCACATATACTATTGTTAGCAACTTGTTGCTATTGCCTTTAACCTACCAAAAGGTAGAAAGAATTGAGTGCCCTTTCTGTACTTAAAACTTACATAAGTGTATAATATAGCTTACACAAATTTTCAATAGGCATAATTCGACACTTTTGAGACGGTTCTTTTTTCAAAAACTTTCTGGTCGTAAAACCCTCGATGGTCTTTGCGTTAATTTACTGCAAATATCTTCTTCAGAAATTTCCTCTTTGCTGGAATGCCCCGTAGGAGTGTGCCAGATGTAGCATAGGTAACCATGATGCAGCTGACATTTGTATCATTGCTTTCCTTAACAAGCCCATCGCCCGGATGTAGATCTGTGGTTATATATCTGCCACACTTTTTCACTTCCTCTATCTTTAAAGATTTCATTTTAATTTTAGGTAACAACAACAATCGTTAAACTCTTAATCTTCCTCATCGTTGGAATGGTTTCTCTGGTCTCTATTCGTAGTGGTCTCTCGGAGTAAATTAGCGCACACCATTTACGCTTTAATCTTTGGTATAACAGTTTGTTAATATTTACCGCAACACACACATGGGGCGAGAAAGAAGGCGAGATAGATTTGACAGAAGTGTAATTGAGAGAGAGAGAGAGAGAGAGAGAGAGAGAACGGTGCTTTGAGCTGAGAGGATTGGTAACTTGACTTGACTTGACTTGATGTTGAAAGTGGTGAAAGGTGTAGTAGATGTTGATAGTGCTGAAGGAGATTGAAGTTTTGCCCTGGAGCAGAGGGCATCACAGGCATTCTTCTCTTATTTGGCTTTCATGTAGGCCTCCGCTTGGTTGGTTCAGCGTCAGCTGACCTTCCTGTAGCGTTAAGCTACTTTTCATTTTTCCTTTTTATTTTTGTCTTGCTTTTTTTTATAAAATTTGCATAAATATTTCTTCTTTATATGTACTTTTTCCTCCGTCGGTTTGAAGAGGGCATTCAAGCCTTTCAATTATGTTTTTGCTAACTCGTAGCCTATGTATTTTTTGTTTACTTTACTTGTTTTGGTGATTTTTTACATCGCCAATGGGGGAATTACTCCCCATCTTTCTTCTTGTTTAGCTTTTTCTGTCTATTTATTATTTGGGCACTACGCCTCTTTTGTTTGTCATTTTACGGTTTTATTTTTACTTATTAGTTGTGTGGGCACTACGCCTCTTTTGTTAATTTTGTTGTTGTTTATATTTTAGTTTTAGGAAATCATTGGGCACTACGCCTCTTTTATTTAATTTTGGATTTATTATTATTTGGGTAACTCGATTGCCGCTTTGTTATTTATAATGCGTCAGAGTCGTTACCCTAGGAACAGTGGCCAATAGCAGAGCTCGGGCTGACGTCAGTCAGAGTCTTCGGAGCTAAAGACAGAATATTAGAGGATTTTCATTCCAATCATTTCTATAATTTTAACTTTTAAATCATTCTAAATTTCATTCATATGATATTCTTTAACAGCAAAGATTATTGCAGGACTTCAAGGCAATATAGTGTGTGACACGAACCAAATTTGACTACCACACAGGGAACCGCAAAGTCAAGATGCGACGACTAACCCCACCTGATTTAGCTTAAAAAATAAGCTTGATCATACCCTTTATTAAAGTCAAAAAGATACCTTCTGATTTAATCCAATATAATTTAATGTGCTCATAGGATTATTATAATGCAAAGCGGGTTCTCAAACCTATTATCCAACCGTAGGTGCAGTTTCATTTAGTCACTTTCTACCTTGCGCGGCCTGAATCATGGTAGTAACATTTCTCCACCACCACAGAGGAACCTCATTTATAAAATATTAATTTAATTAAATATTTAGTATTCCAAAATGATATTCCATGTTCTCTCTTTTTTAAAGTATTCAAATATACACCTGATGAAGAAACACGAAAACGTTAATCTCTCATTTACATACACCCAAGTGAGAAAAGTCATTGGAAACATACCTAATATCGTGTAGAAGCCAATCTAAGCTTGCGAAGAGCAGCAACTCGACGTTGCATAGATTCCGCAATTCCACAAGAGGACTGAAGTCCTGTGGAGAGGTGTGCGCGCATGAAGCGAGAGCGGAACGAAACTCACTCAAGCAAATCGTTGAAAGGTTCTCCGTCGCTGTATGTACGTAATGTCTAGTCCGTGGATTTCAGCAGCTTCATAACGTGCATTGAATGCTGGCAGAGCAGTATCTCGGCTAAAGAATATGGAGAAAGGGGTCCCGAAAGAATTCGCCACCGACGACGCGTACAAGATTATGATCCCTTTCTCTTGAAGAACCTGAGGGTGGTATGAGAGAAAGAGTCCCGAATACTTTCGACTCGCTTTCACACTCTAGAGGATTCTTCTCGTTAAATGAAGACACGTATGCGCAACAACTCTCTTTATCTTGAAGAAATGCTGCCACCTCTCTGGCGCAGCCTAAGGATGGCCTTACGACTAACTTCGGAGTGTTATCTCCTGTGAGTATAAGAACTCAGTGGAGGCCCGTATGTACATTTCTCCTTATTGGAAACGGTCACGCTGGGTAAATGGGTAGCCCTGGCTTAAGCCGAGGCCTACAGGGTCCAGGAGCAGAGGTTGCATGCTTACCTATTGAAGCATAGGAAGTCCTTTGTCGCTAAAGTACCAGGTCTTAAGCCTTGCGAAGAGAGAGTTGGTCACAGCATGAACGGCTAAGCGCTCCACCAGGTGAGACGTGCTACATCGTTTCGAAGAAGTAGGGTGTGACTCTCTGAAATTCACACACTCGGCCACAATTACTGCAGATTAGGGTAAATTCGACTATGCACGTTTACACGAGCAAATCGTTTGGCCGAAGAGGCGAAAGTAATGGCACTTCCATTGCAGTAGTACAAATCCTTTGACGCAAAAACGATACCAACCGTTATGCACCGATTTAGGGAGCTTGCTACGATCGAACGTGACAAAGAGGGTACAGGTTGATCTCGAGTCCCATCCCCCCTGTTTTTTCTCATCACAAGTTCAGCCTTGATCGCTCCTTGGTCGGCTAACTATTTACGAAATTTATGGTAGAATGCGGTGTCGAGGGCACAGGTGAACAATTGATTGTCTGAAGAGCACTAAAGATGGTCGCCTTAAAATGGTTTGCCGCATCACCAGAAGAATGCCATTCGAGAAAATGGTGATATTTGTCTCTCTGCTAGTCAACCTAGCTAAAGCTAACCTTCTATCAAACATGTGGCGTTTGGTTAGCGGGTTGCCCTCAGTGGAGCGAATAATTAAAATGCATTTGAAACCAGCGGGCAGGGAATAACCAGATAGGCTCTCAATGAGAGGCCCCAAAATCTTTGAGGATCCGTAAACCACACTATCAACTTTCGTCTTGGCCTTGTTTTGGGTTTCTCCGGCCTTATTGCGACCCGGGCCGGACGTACCAGTATCGGCATTTGGCGAGTTGGCTCCGGAACCGTGCATCCACGGAGCCTCATAAGAAGAAATAATCTCTAGTCTTCTTTTTCTTCTTTTTACTTCGATATAGAAAGTTTTAGCCTGCAAGAGGGTACCATTCAGATGATCAAACCACTCTCCTCCTTTTGAGTCTTCCGGGGACCGAATCTTCGAGACAATCTCCACCTCAAGAGGGGCCTATGCTCTGGCACAAAGGCCATTGAAGCCGGTATGCCTGCCTTCATTGAGAAGAAGAGGGGAGCATAAATGCCAGCCCACACCAAAGTGACAAATATCATGTTGACGAGGTGTCTAGGCAGGAGCCAGATCACGACCCTTCTCTAAAGGTGTTGAGATGGTTTATCTTCCTCCATCGGTGTGGCCGTGAACCTAGGCGGCTCGCCTTTTGTTTCGCCGTGATCTTTTAGGGCTCATGAGAATGAAAAAAGGGACCTTTAGCAAGTGTAGGGTTTCTTGAAGGCATCTCCCCAAAACGATGTAAAGGGGGCACCGTAGAATGCATAGGTAGTAGAGAATTACAGACTCTCTATTCACTAAGAGGCTCTTTAGGTGCGCCTGATAAAGTATAGAGGGATGCCTCTAAATATTGTCGCCTGAGGGAGGGGAGGGAGAAAATCCCTCTCCGCAAAGAGAATCTTGGAAGGGCCTCTGAGAGGGCACAAGGGTCGGAGCTACCCAAGGGCGGCTTTAAAATGCATAAAAGTACAAACGCCTTTATAGATCGAGAGTTGTGAGAGAGGAGCCCCTCTCGCCAGATTAAGTGGCAATTATAGGGGACATAACCCCTTATAGCCTTTCAATGAACCTTGATGTTCCTGCCAGCGGCGGCCCTACTTTGGACTCAACAAGAGATCGGCAGAGGGGTACCTAACACCTACCTCGCTTGATGTCACTTGGACCTGCAAGTATATGTCATCGCTACCCCTTCTTGGGAACCCCAAACTCAAACCTACCGATGCCGTGGTAGGCAGGTAAGAGTGGCGGACCTGGTTTGATGACAGATCTCTGATGACGGAGTCACCATCCACAAACTCCATTCGATGCCAGAGCCGTAAAAGATGGGATCAACAAAAGGAGATAAAGATATACTAGTGGAAATGGAGTAAAAAAAGACCGGGAACACGCACTCGCTTCCCCTTGACCTGGACCCATAGGAAAGGTTCTCACTATATAGGACACAGAGGCCAAGAGGGTGTGCTGCTCCTCCAGGTATAAAGTAGGGTAACCCCCTCGGTGCACTGGAATAGTTAGAAGGAAAATATACCGAAGGAACAAAACCCAGTAGCTTAATAGGAAGACTAGTGAGGTTCTTGGTAGGCCGCACAACTTTCTTGACCAGATCTTGTACATCTAGGGCAAAAACTTAAGCTAAAGAAATTGACTTCCTCACTGGGTCCATACTCACACCACACACACAGATTAAACAGGGAAGATAAGTTACGAGAGTAAGCAGTGACGATTCCGAATGGTCTATCATTCTTGAATTCGGAATCTGCAGCGGAGCGCGAGCGATACGTAATATCCAACAGCTTTAAAGAATCATAATCTTCTACTGACATAAGATAAAACACAAATCCCACCGACTTAAAATAAAGAGCATTCATCTAACTCTTCGAAAGAAAACGTCCCCACTTGTCGACTTGAAAGGAAGAGCAATTCTCAATAGCGTAAAAGAAAGCGCGATCTCTTGTCAACAAACAAAGTACAATCTTTCCCCAGATAAGAAAACGAAATCTCATAATACCAAAAATCAAACCGCTCTGCCAGCATAGAAAGCGCAATCGTCAATCGAACATAGAATGATAATCTTAATTTTGCGATAAAAATAAGAGTTAAATTTTACACCGGCTTGAAATAAATTCTCAAACAGCTTAAGAGGAATCGCACTCCCCCAATCAGCAAAACAAGCGCAATATTTACCCTAGCGTGAAAGACCCACTAATCATAACCAGCAAATAAGCATAATCATTACATCAACGTGAAAAAAATGAAAACCCTAACCCACCTGAAAGAAAGCGCCCCTGCCCCTACACACACACAATTTCCGATCAGAAACGACAGCACAATCCTCACCACAGCAAAATATGCAAGCTTCACAGTATCTTTGAAGTAATGCAAAATATACTGGATTGGAAGAAAATGCAATCCACCATCAGCCAAAATGAAGCCCCAAATCCAATCAGCAAAGCAAGCGCAATTTCACACCCGTAAAACCTTTCTTTCCCTTAGCTACCGAGCGCCTCCACGTGAATGAGCGCTGAGTAGGGTTTTAAAAGGAAGAGTAGGGTTGGTGGTAACGGAGGTTTGGTCAGCGCGATCTATCCTACCCTGGCCTAAGGCGAAAAGGAGAAAAGCGATTAAGAGCAGCGGGTTGAGGAACGTCATCGATCGGCGAGACAAGGAATAAGAAGGAATGCCGCAGGACGAGGTAATGGCGTCAGTCGCAATTTAAGATCTGAGCTTGTTTTCGCGGCTGATCGAGAAAAACCTACAATAAAAACCGCCAGCATTGCATGACGAGAAGAGGTTCAGGAGAAGTGCGCGCATTTCCGATACTTTCATCTTTTGTCTATTCGGGTTTATGTACCGATTCACTTATTTTCGCATATCATAAATTCGCCACGTCTTCACACACTACTTTTCTAAATGCTTGTGGATTAGATTCGTTTTTTTTTATCTTTTTTATAAATAATTAAAATAGCAGAATAAATAAATAAACAACGGGATATGAAACAAGTATGACACACTTCTGAAAAGGCAAACGAACATTCTCCTTCGGAATAATCACCCCAAATAGAAAGTTAAGGAAGAAGCATCCATCTGATTTTCTTCCTCAGCCGAAAACTTGTGTTCACTTTATGAGTGAGGTCTAAGGGAATTACCTCTAGCCCACGGTTTTAGGGAAGAAAATGACAAAAAATGACCGTAAAAATGACGAGATCAACAAACTGCAGCCAATCTCCATTCGCGTGCATTCCCATGAAAGGCTTTTAAACTCTAGGATACCTTTTGTAGAAATTTATTCTAGGAGGTTTTGAGGGTGTCTTCCCTGCCCTAGGATTCGGTGTCGAATCCTACAGAGAATTTTTGGGATCTAGTTTTGTTTGACAGTGGTATTATTCTTATTTTCATTTGCCTTTCTTTGTTTTGTTCGCCTACTTTTCCAAGTATGGCTATAGACCCAACCGAGGGAGAAACAGGGCTTTTAAACCACTTCACTTTTAACAGCACGCAGCATTGTAATTCACACCCAGAACTGACTCAGGTCATGCCTGACCAGCGCACAGCATGGTCATACATATCTAGCACCGATGCAGTTCATGACTGACCAGAGCACAGCATGGTAATACACAGCCAGCACTGACGCAGCAAGTCAGGCCTGACCAGCACACAGCCATGTTCCATTCACATTGCGCTTTGCGTCCGATCTACTTGCTCAAAGACCTGTTGTGTAGCCCCTCAAGGAACAAGAAATCGTTAGGATACGCATGGGTATGGGAGACCTCCGGATTGAAAGGGGAATTCGGTAGAGTTACGTGCCCTCCTGGCCAATATTACCACAAGTATTCTCTTCTTTTGGCTACTCGGTTGATGTATCATTCAGACATTTTCACTTCCCTTAACTCAACCACTTTCTGTATGAAACTTTGCCAAACCATCCTGGCATGGGTGCCTTCCTTGGTTTTCTATAATAATAGTTTAATAATATGATTGAAAATAATACTAATAAAATTTATAATAATTATCGGTTATGAAAACTTGCAAAACCTGTAATTTGGGAGTTCCCTTGATTCTAATTTTAATTAAATGAATTTCAATTTGATATTTTAAAGAAAAAAATTAGAAAAATACCCCTTCTTGACCCCAGAAAACCCAAGGGGGTTAACAGGACTTATAGTATAGCAATGGGAACCCGCTTTTACACTCCATAGGGCAGGCCTAGGAGACGATCTTAATCCACGCCTAGTAAGAGACTGTATCCATTAGACAAATCCAACAGCCCTGGAAAGAACTGTATCAATTTGGAATTTTAACCTTCACTTTTCCCGTCGCAGTATACGGTTAAAATTCCCAATTGATACAGTTCTTTACAGGGCTGTTCAATTTGTCTAATAGATACAGTCTCTTACTAGGCATGGATTAGGATCGTCCCCTAGGCCTGCCCTATGGAGTGTATAAGTGGCTACCCATTGCTATACTAACTGTATACCATCAGTGCGTACATTGCATATATATATATATATATATATATATATATATATATATATATATATATATATATTAGACCAGCCCAAAAAAAAAAGAAAAAATCCTTATGAAAAAATGCGCTGTGCAAATTAGCAGCAAAATAAAATAATATTTAGTAGTGCCACAACGAATGTTAATTTCACACATATTAATAATATGTGCAAAATATGAAAAATAGTTAAATATTAATGAACTTTTGTCTTTTTCAGAGTAAGTATTACCTAAATATAAATTAATAGTTGTATTATGTTAACAACTATATTAAGTGCATTCTAAGTTTCATTATCATCGTATAACCTGTGGTGTTATAGGATAGGTACAGAGGACAAATAAGCCTAACGTGTAGTCTTGTAGGCGCTCTGGTGTTGCGTTTCATTGTCTCAGCAGCACATCCCTTACCAGTTGTCAATTACCAATGCCCTACTCAGTGTTGTGTGAACCAGTAAAGGGTGAGCATTATTTTAGTGTCTATCTGTGTTTAACAAAGTCTTTCTGGAATATTATTAACATGTCAAGTTCAATTAAAACAAGAAGTAAAACAGAAGTATGGCTTATTGGAGAAACAATTGATGCAATTCAAACCACAAAACTTCCATCAAATGGTGATATATTAAGACGGCTTTTTTCCTTTACACAATGTAAAAAGAATGTAAAAGAGGCCTGTATCATTGTATATTCAGAAATATATGGAACATGGGACCAATCAAAAATACCAACTAGAGACAAACAGCATGTGGTTGCAAAAATTCAGAAAAAATATGAGAAGTTCAGAACCCTCCAAAAAACAAAATCAAAACGAGATCAAACTCAAGTATCAAAAGAAACTTCATTCCAAGAATCTTTAAATGATTTGTTAGATATAGTTAATGCTAATGCACTAGAAATGATAACCAATGAAGATAAACGTTCATTTCTACAGGCTGAGAGAGTGAAAGGTAGACGAGGCTAAAAAGGTAGTGTTGACAAGAAAACATTGAAGAATGAAGAGAAAAAACGCAAAAGAAGTGAGGAAGAATCGCAACAAATTGAACGACATTGCGTAGAGAAGTAAATTTGTCAGTTGTTCAGCTAACAAGTAGCTCAAGCTGCGAAAATAACAGCAGTGATGAAGCAGACCTCGGTCCATCTAATCCTCCAAGAAAGAGAATATTTAAAGGCGAGAAAATTATTTCACTTAACTTAGTGGCTACATTAGACAGAACAAAGATGACTGATGTCGATGCGAGGATGGTCATCTCAGCACCAGAATTAGCCTTAAAAGAGATATGGATGATACAATCATAAGTAGAAGTACAATGCCAAGAAAAAGAAAAGAACTGCGTAAAGAAATAGCAGATAGTTTGAAGCAAACATTCACTACAGATGCAACTCTTACAGTCCAATGCGATGGCAAATTAATACCTGATTTAATTCGCACTGAAAATATAGATAGACTGCCTGTATTAGTGTCTAGTGGTAGTAACTCTAAGCTTTTGAGAATACCGAAACTAACGTCAGGTACAGGTGGTGAAACGGCAAAAGCAGTTGTGGAATGTCTTCAAGATTAGAATATCGAGGACAGTGACCGTGTGTTTTGACACCACTGCTAGTAACACTGGTGGTTCTAAGAAAGGTGCATGTGTCACAAAAGAAACAAAACTAAATAGATGTCTTCTAGCTTTTCCTTGCAGGCATCATCTTCCTAAATAATTGTACCTGGCGTATTTTAAAAGTGTTTAGGTGCTTCATCCGGACCAGAAATTCAATTATTCATGCGGTTTCCGTGATTCCTGAAAGACTATCAATACTTCATCGTAGGAAGCACACAATACATGTGTTTCTTGAAAAGAAGCTGTGCTTAGTTTTTGTCAAGAACAGTTGAAATGTCATCAGCCTCGAACAGATTACAAAGAACCTCTGCAACTATCAGTGGCATATTTAGAGGGTGACACAGAAAGCTCTTTATTCAAACGGCCTGGAGAAATGCATCGAGCAGGTTAGATGGTAAAGTTTATTTATTCAATTGAAATTTTACTCTTCAAGTCAAAATTTAAAATGGTCAAGAAAGAGCAGACATCAGTCGAGCGATTTGCACAGTTTGTTGTACAAGACTACGTTCTCAACTGGTTTACATCTTCAACTGCATTCACAGCTCCACGAAATGACTCAGAGTACTTGCAAAGTTTCCAAATATCTGAAGATAACGAACTTGCTTCTGTAGCCAGAAAAGCACTTGGTCGTCACCTTTGGTATCTAAGCGACTTTTCTTCCCAAAATTGTCGTTCAATTCCTCATTTTTAGAAGTAGACCGTTCAGAATGGAGTGAAAGAAATGACTATCAAACAGTAAAACGATTTTCTCATACTATGTATCTCATCAATGACAATGCAAAGAGAGCTAGAATAATAATCTTACCAAACATGAAGATCAGCTTCAGTACCTTCTACAGGTGATCGAATGTCAAAGAGACAAATTTACCACAAAAAAAATACGAGGGGCGGTCAATAAGTTTTGCGAATCGGTAGGGCAAAACAGAGGAAGGGGGATGGCTATTTTTAGAGGTGTTAGGACAAGTTATGACAAGTCAGGCCCTGCAGCCGCACGCTCCTGCCTCGTGCATTTAAGAAGCAGTAGCTGATCTCAGATCGTCAGTCACAATTTTTTAAAAAATGGAGAAGGTTGAGCACCGCGTAGTGATCAAATTTTTGACCAAGGAAGGCCACAATGCAAAATAGATCCATGAACGCATGGTTGCAGTGTACACCGACACCACCCCTTCCTATGCAACCATTGCGCGCTGCAATAGGGAGTTCCACCATGGTCGTGAGTCCCTTGAAGATGACCCCTGTCCAGGACGCCCGTCAGACGTGACCAACGAGGACAATTTGGTTCGTGTGGAGAGGATGATCCTCTAAATTAGACGGGTGAAGGTCTAAGAATTTGAGGGAGAACTTGGAATATCACATGGAAGTGTTATCAACATCATCTACGACAATTTGGCCATGACCAAGGTCTCTGCCCGTTAGGTCCCTAGAGACCTCACGCTCCATGATCACCTTCAACGTCATCAAAGTCCACAAGGCCAGAGTTGCATAAGCTGTGCTGCGACGTGTGCGGATTCAAGGAGGTCAACCATCCCCCCTACAGTCCAGATCTGGCCCCCAGCGACTACTTTTTATTCCGCCAACTCAAGGCTGCACTGCGTGGACGCCAGTTTGGGGACGATGAAGATGTCCAGCTCGCCGTCCAGGAGTGGAATGAACAGCAGTCGGGAGATTTATGGTTGTCGGGAATTCGAAGCCCCAGGACAAGTGGCGCAAGTGCATTGAAGTCAAGGGTAGTTATATTGAAAAATAATAGAACACTTTTACTTATATCCGAATTGCAAAACTTATTAACCGCCCCTCGTATGCATTGAAGAAATGCATGAGCAATTAACAAAACAAGCTTAGTTTATTGCAAAACACTATGGAATAGGCATCCTGGGGTTACCACATAAAAAACGCGCCTATTACAGTTGCCTCTTCGGTTTGTGTAGAAAAACGGTAAAACGTAAATCTATGTAAGCTTTGTGGCACTACTAAAACTCGTTGAATTGAGCTAAAACTTTGTTAAAATTGGTTTTATAGGAAGCCCCACAATTTGCATGAGTGAGACGAAAAATTGCTTCTATAGATCTGGACCAGTCTAATATATATATATATATATATATATATATATATATATATATATATATATATATATATATATATATATATATATATATATATATATATATATAACTCCTATTCCCGCTCGCACAATCACTTTCTGACGGATGACTATATCAAAAGGAAGTGTCAGAAAGGGATTTCGAGCGAAGCGGTCCTGCTTCCAGATCGTCGGCAAACTTCTGGAGTGATATCGGGCCAGAACTCCGTCCCATTTATGGTGTTATACCCCTCGCCGCCGATTCCCACCATCGAGTCTGTGGTACCGAACCGATAACGCTTCCTTCGGTAAACAATAGAACTTCCGGGGTAGTAGTATATATTCTCGTTCCCGAGAATAATCTTGGAAGTATTCTTAGAGCTTTAGAGTCGCGAGCTGTCCCCACGTTGCTTCCAAGTAAGCAAGCCCACGCAATACAGAAGGTATTCATGCGGCATCATAAGAGGTCTTTGGAATCATTCATCGACGTCGCGCAATCGTCGAGCGACAACCCCCGATGATATTCGGCCTTGCAGCAGAAATCCATATTCGGAACGACAAAGACTACGTCTGAAATATCGCGCTCTCTCCGCTTCCTAATACCTTTCCCCGAGTACCCATACTCGTCGGCTTCTCCAAAAGAATCGTAAGACTTACATTCTATTTCATCGTCGAAGAGGTATGACGCTCTCCGACGCAGCGACTCACCTTGTGATCTCCTCCCGATCCCTTTTGGATAATTATTTTAATAATTATCGAGCCTCGTACGGCTACTAAGACTCACCTCGCACTCGCCTCCCGCTTTCACTCGGTAATTAGTGTACTTATTTAGCCTAGTACGGCTAATACGATTCATAATTGTCATCTCAATTTCATTCATTTAGTAAACTGTGTTAACTAAATTGACTATATATTATTCTGTGAATATCTATTGTTCTTTGTATAGGATTGAAAGATTTTTTTTCTCCTGTTTAAATCCTCCAACCACCAAAGCCTAATTAAATAGTAATAATACCGGCGAACAATACATTTACTCTCGCCATTTAAAATCCCTACGCATTCGAAGAGGAATGCTTTACCTAATTTAGGCTGTCGTCTTCCCTACCCGGATCTTTGGAAGGAAGCCAAAAGGGTCAGGTTCAAACTACTTGAATTCTACGACAGGAAGTTTCAAGTAAACACTAAGATAATCATCGTACGGTATATTTGTGTGTATGCAGAATATGTGAGACCTGGATGAAAAAAAATACGTGCAGAGGTAATAAATAGTTTTAGCGTTGAATCGTTTAAGGAAGTATTTGACTGATTGATTTTCCATGAGCAAAAAGTTGCATATAGATCGCTTAATATTCTTTTCAATAAACAGCTTTACTCTCAATCTTCATGGTTGTGCCTCTTTCTTCCGCAAAATGAGCTATATTTTCCCCCTCTCGGTCCCCTCAGAGACGGGTGGGGGGAGAGACTTCATCCGTGCTATGCTTTTTGGGGGGCTGTATGTCAGGACATTCTTTAATACATCCTTGGTAAGGCTAACATTTTTTAACTATCCAATTCCTTGTAAATCATTAATCATTGACCCTTTACTCATAAAATGGGATAACGTGGTTGGAAACAAAAGACACGTCTTTCGAACGATTGATTATCACGAAGTGGTGAAACACTTTCCTTCGCCGTTATTCGCGTGTGGCTAGTTGTGGGATCAATGGATGTTTGAAGAATTGTTTGCCTGAACTGGTTGTACACCTTTCTTTACTCCTAGTATCATCTAACCGGGCAGGGAAATGTAGAAAGATTTCTCTAAATGGTTACCATGGAGGGATTTACCACCTCCCATTTACTTTAGTCGGGTATAACCAGGTATGATAACAGGATATGGTTATCTGATAAATTGTTCATTATAAAGAGGTATAACACAATTACGTTCAATAATCGCTCACCTGTGGACTTTAGGCGTCGTGCTCAGTTTGGAGAACGTTTTGTAATCTAGAGCCACTCAGAGGGGGTACTAAGAACCCTAAAGCATTGTAATCCCCCCCCCCCCCTACTATTCAGAGTATCCCTGACGCCACGGGTTCTGCAAGTCGAGAGAACATCAAGATTATCTATCTAGTTTCCAGGATATGTGCAGATTGTGGGAAATGAACAAGCTGATGAGGTGTCGGGGAGTGTTCTAAAGAGACTGAGCCATCTGACTGTCGTTTCGCTCTTCCCAACTCTGACTCCATTGCAGGGGATCATCCGTTCTGGCTTCATGGCATTTTAAAAAAAAAATAAGAGCCTATCTGGCGACTGCCTACTTGGGCAAAAGTCGCCGTACTCACACGGCTCCATGGCAAAGTAGACGAAATACGGTGCTTGTAAATTTAAAGTTGGCTGCCATTAATTTTCCCCGAAGACCTTTCAGCAAAGTTTCAGCGCTATAGATTCTGTTTATGTTGACTCCGAATTGGATACGCTTGCGGGACTAAGCGCCATTGTAGGGCCCTCCCGGTAAATTATCATGCAAGGACCCGTATACAAGTATGATGCCCCTCTTTTGCTTCAGTGCCTTATACTAGGGGAGCTTCGTGTGCGCTACCGTAACAACGGAGTCGTTATCGCGTGTCTTTAGTGTTGGGAGCAGATTTTCCATTGCCATTTGTGGGGCCATAGCCTTTTGGGAGGAGGATGGAAGGGGGTCCCTCCATAAATGATAAATTTTTGAAATTTTAAGGGGTGAGTTTCATTTAAAGCACTAAAATATGGCTCTTATTTTTTTAATTGAATTTTATCTTTGATCTAATTGTTTTATTTTTCATTTTGATGATTTTGTTAAGATTTGTTAAAAATAATATTTTGTTCGATGTGTTTTAATTGATGATTTTTTAAGTTTTTGAAATATAATTTTGATGTTAGTTTTTTAAATGTTGATTTAATTAGCGTTTTTTTTTAAAATTTTGAAGATTTTGTTAGTTTTTAAATTTTAATTATTTTTTTTAGTTTTAAAAATGCGTATGATCAATTTGCTATTGCTTTTGAGATTTTGATGATTTTGTGATTGTAAATATTTATTGATATTTAGATGGTAGTTTCATATTATTCTAGTATTAAATTTAAGCATTATGTCTTCTTTTCGGTGTCTATGCCCTCGTTAGTGCCAACATCAGGGTTCACAGGAATTAAAAAAAACAAAAACACCCCCTTCCATCATTGTCTGGGCTAACTAAGCTTGAAAATATAGGACCCGTGTCAAGAATTTTATCCTTAAGGTATTTAATTAATACCTTCCATCACGCTGAACTGGGTCTCACTGCCCGTAGGAGCATTACAAAAAATCATGGCCGAAAAGGGGGGGAGGGAGAATATCATCCCTAAATATTGGGATCCTGGCTATTTGAACCTTCCACGAACAAATGCGCACAACACCCACAGACACTCAAAAGTAAAAATTCTAGCTCCGCCCTGTGGAAGGAGAGGGGATAACTGAAATTTCTCTCAGTATCCTCCCCCCATTACCTGACTCCTTGAGTTATGATCAATATCTATCACTTGATCCAGTATCCATACAATGACGCTCGCGCATACGCGCACGTAGTAACAGCTTGTACTAATAGAATCAGATGTTTAGGAAGAAATTAGTGAAGTTAGGAGAAGTAGACATGAGTGAAGGGTCTAAAGTAAAGTATCCAAAACAAGACGACTACTTAGAATGCTGGGAAGAGGGCGTGCAACTCTTCTGAACTGCCTCCACTTTTCCGTTCGAACAAAAGCCGATCTGTAGACGGATGCTCTGATGATCAATGATGAAGCTCACTTTACAAAGAAATGTTCGTACCCTCAGACACTCTTAACAACAACTTGAGGAATGACACAAGTCTCTAAGAACAAACTTGCTGCCCCCCACTCATGAGGCCGGGGTGTGGGACTTAACTGAAAACAATAACACGAATAAAAATACACGTCTAATATTGAACAAATCACCTCGGAAAACTGTAAAAACGTTGGTTCGTATTTTGACATGTTGAAAGATTGGTAAATTTTCATTAAAATTACTAAAAATACTTTATTAAAACGTCCCCATATCGTGTATTGATTATCTTGACTGTAATTTGTAAACTATTTTGAAAGTTTTAAAAGTTAGCGAAAACACTAACATTTTAAAAGATACACATATAACAGGTATGCCGTTGCCATAATAATGATAATACTACTAATACTAATAATTATAGGTGGATTAGAAAACCTACGTAGCTATAATTTTGCGGTATTTTCGTCACTGCAAATTTTATTTGTTAAATGAATTAAATTTTCACTTTTGAAAAGAGAAAAAGGTTTCCTACCGTAATTCTTTTATATTTGTTCTGATAAGTTTATATACTGCAACATCAAAAATTGCGAATTGATATAAGTTTGTGTGTGTATGGGACGAAAATACAGTAGGCAAGTGCTGAAGAGCGAAAGTAGTGTGGAAGATTTACAAAGATATGCTAGAGCCGCTTGATCAGGCCTATTTAATTTATCAATATTTTTTAGCGTGTGTTTCCTCTGTTGTTTTAGTTAGAGTTTTATTATTATGGCGTTCAAACCCATTGTCTTTAATTAAATTAATGGTTTTGGTTATGTAATGCACATTTGCTGTTGTTGTAATAAATTACTTTAAGCTTTGTGCTTAGTTTCTTTGTTTTTATTTATTTTGTAGTGAGTGTACATTTGGGGGCATTTGTTTCTTCTTTCAACATCAAGAAAGTTTTGCAGCACAAACTCCATGCAGTGGTAGGTTGGACTCAAATAAATTAAGAGACTGGTACCTTAAACCATTTGGCATCTGTATAGCCTGTGGTTTCCCAAGTAAAGTGGGAAGCAATGCTTGCTAAATTAATTTCAGATAGAATCATTGTCTGTTAAAGTGATTTTAGATAGAAGCAATGTTTGTTAAATTGAATCCAGATGGAAGCAATGCTTGTTAAAGTTATTTCATTTAGGAGCAATGTTTTCTAAAGTGATTTCAGATGGAAGCAATGTTTGTTAAAATGATTTCAGATATAAGCTATGTTTGATTTTCTGTTTTGAATGAATATATTAAAAAGTAATACTGATATGTGTCGAAATAATTTAAGTTAGGTACCCGTTATAGGTTATGTTAATTTTTTTTCGGAAGCAATAAGTTAAAGTGATCCCATTTTTTACTCAATTTGTTTACAGGTTTACCAAGTGGTTCTGTAGAGTTGAAGTGCGATGACTCAATTCTACTATGATATTTATAATCACTGTCTTTCTTACTTATTCGCTACTCCCTTTTATAACTTTTACCATTCTTAAGCGTCTTTGTGTGCGCTCTCACCAATCAAGTCGTTACAATTCTCCAAACACATTCTACTAAAGTTCTTTCCTTCACAAATTGCTATAATTTACCTCCTTCGACCAATACCCTTTGAGAGTACACAAATTCACACACAAATCAATAATGTGATCGAAGTTGCAATGCCGTTAACGCAAGATAAGATGTAGTCGCTCGATTCTCCATTCCTCATTCTATTTCTTCTCAATTTATTTGACAATAACTAAAATAAGCCCAAAGAGGAATGGCACTTAATAGCTCTTTGCAATGAAGTTGAATTTAACGAAAATTATAGAAATGTCGCCCCGATAACTTGTTTTTTAAAATCTTGCCTCATTTATTAATTTTCAGCTGAGAAAACGTTATTCTTGTTTATCGTGTATATGTTGCACATTTTCAATATTTCTCCGTATTTCTTGTACACATAGATATACAGAAGTGTGTTATTCACATATAGATGTGATTCATTCATCTATCCGTAAAAAGAGAGAGGGGACCTCCTCTCACGTATCATCCCTCAGCTTTAGCTTCTCCCAATAACCTTTCTCGTTCCACTGCCATTCTTAAAACCTCTCTATCTACCTGCTTGTCCCGCTTCTGCAGGAACCGACGGACTATCCCAAGCCCTCACTCGTGGGCGTGTCCAATGGTTACCAGAGTCAAGATCAGAGGCAGCAAACCGCATGTTCGTATTGGGGGAACGCGCAGCTTCACACCCCCACTGAAAGAGGTCATTCGAAGGCAGCTGTGACTCATGGGAACGTTCATTACAACCCGCCCTTGCCCACCCCTTTGCCAAACGCCCACACTCCTTGTCCTATCCCACATTCGTCAAAGCTCTGAAAGGAAAATGCTGCTCTTCATAATGCTCCCCTACTCCTTCTCTTCTTCCTCCTCCTCCTTCTATTCTTCTTCTTCCTCCTCCTCCTCCTCCTCCTCCCATCAATTGATGCAGTTTATTTGCATGTAACTTGTCAACAGTCCTTTTGACCATGGTGCTTTCAGAGCAATTGCTCGGGTCATGAACGATCGTCAAAAACAACGCATCGTTTTCCTAACATGACCCATTCTAGTGTGGGCCATGCCCTCACAACACATCTACACACCTCCAGCTACCTCACATCCCTCATTATATATTTCTCCTCGTTATCCCATTCTCCTTTCTTTTAACAGCGACGGCACTTCATATGGCGAAGTGGCATTGCTCGTCTCCACCACGAAGGGGCACAGATACTTACCCGCTGACTCTTCGCTGGAGGCTTCTAAGTGACATGGCGCAGCAAGGAACACGACGGCCGCCGATCCAAGAACGCTCTTCAGGTCACGCCCGACGGAGGCGCCGAGGAGGAGGCAGGACACGATGAAGGGCGTCGAAGGACAAACGCCTCTCGGAGACGGGAAAAGGGACAACTGGCCTACGAAAGAGGCGGAGATAAAGGAATGCAAAGGGAAAATGAAGAAGGGAGAAGATAGGGTAGAGTAAGGGTATTGCGGGCACTGGCAAACTTTTCCGATTGGAAGCACCGAGAGGGGCGGGGTTTCATCGCTTTCTCCGAAGCGATGTGATAATTATTGCCTTTTCTCTCTTTATTTAAAAGGAGAGGGGGGCGCACTGCCCCTTGGAAGGCTCACTTAAACAGTTTTTCACTACAAAAGGCCTCCCTTCACGTGGGCGGATCGCATCGAGCACCAGCGCACTTCAAGGTTCAGCTTTGCACTGACCAAGACAGACGGCGGGGAGAGGTGAGAGGCCGGGGGAAGGTTGAGTGGGCCACCGGGAGAGAGCAAGGAGGGAAAGGGAGAGAGAAATGGACGAGGAAAGTGTGAGACAGAGGAATATAAGGAGAGATAACCGAGAGAGAGAGGGGGGAGAGAGATAAAAGAAAGAGAAGAAGGAGAGCATTGAGGTAGGCAGGCGGGGGATGCAAGGATGGGGAGATGTGCTGGTGGGTGCGGCAGCAGGAAAAAAGAGAGAATAGAGAGAGAGATTAAACAAAATTGTGACGGTGTGAGCGTGTAAGAGTGTGTGTGTGTGTGTGTGTGTGTGTGTGTGTGAGAGAGAGAGAGAGAGAGAGAGAGAGAGAGAGAGAGAGAGAGAGAGAGAGAGCAATCACAGGATCGGCGAATGAATGAAATGCCTTTTTGCGCCACAAACAAACGAACTCACAGCCATTGCAATCAACACTCGCCGCGACCTCTTCACCTCTCAGAAAATTACGGATTATAGATTAAACAACCATACACATACTTACATACATGCGTACATAAAATATGATCACAAAAACATATTACCATACACGCATAAGCAAATATACACAAACATACACCTACACATAAAAACATACGCTCATTAATACATGGATGTACACACAAACAAATAAACGAACGCACACGAAGTGCAAATCGGAAGGGGCGGAAGGGTAATGGTATTTGTCTTCCTCTATTTTCTTAAAGTATTCATCAACACGTTCATAATAATAAGGTACACATGCGCACATACGAACGTGGGGGTAACGTAGGTATATGTATGACATATCTTGGTGTGAGCCAAAGTTTTAGGAGCATCCAAACCTCACCCATCAGAAGATACGTAAAGTTGACTTGTTGTCATCTAAAACGGGAGGGAATTTTGGGATCGAACTCCGTTAGATGAGAAATGCGACGCTAACCACTTGGACAATAAGTCGTTTTTTTTGGTTGTTTTTTCAGTGCTCATCTGCCGACTGTCTACAAGGAAATAATTGGTCGTAGTCAACAAGCCGCATGATGAGCATCAACATAAAGAATATCTTGTAGATTTTCCCATTCGCATTTTGGGGGTTGCCTTTTCTTAATTTTTGATCAGTAAATAGGTTTATCTAAGACATTTAAGACATTTAATGTCTTAAATAGTAAGGAGTGGGGGTTAAAACGGCTACCTGCATCAAAACCCTAACTAGGGGGTGCAAATTCTTCAAACACTTTAATTTGTGATTTAATATAATTATATATGATAGAATCTAGGCTAAACAATCCAGGGCTAATATTAAAATTTGAGAGAGTATTAATAGAGATACATTCAAAAATATTTCTTGAAATGTAGTTTGGACATTTAATAATAGGTTTAGCACTATTCCAATCTGCATTATTTTTAAATATCTATAGTCAGGATCATACTATTGATTGGAATAGTGCTAAACCTATTATTAAATGTCCAAACTACATTTCAAGAAATATTTTTGAATGTATCTCTATTAATACTTTCCCAAATTTTAATATTAGCCCTGGATTGTTTAGCCTAGATTCTATCATATATAATTATATTAAATCACAAATTAAAGTGTTTAAAGAATTTGTACCCCCTAGTTAGGGTTTTGATGCAGGTAGCCGTTTTAACCCCCACTCCTTACTATTTAAGACATTGTCTGTCCTGACCTACGTTATTCCATGAAGAGGACTTTTAGAATAAAGACGAAAGCGCTCGGAATCGTTTTTCCATTTTCCTTGTGGGTGTTATTCATCATAATTTTGACTCACGTGCAAGTTGTGAGTTTCTTTTCATATATATATATATATATATATATATATATATATATATATATATATATATATAAGAATTAAAGAAGTTGGTGCAGATATCATGAGCGGCTCACTTTCCTCCAGCCTCTTCGTCCATATGCAAAGTTATGACCATAGAATCGAATTCAACAAAGCCAAAATTACTTATAAATCCAACAATTATATAAAAAGGAGGATTGCTGAATTAATTATTATTAGCAAGGTTGATAACTTTAATATTTCTGAAGGACATTGTTGCACAATCCATTTATAAACAGCCAGAATCGCCCATTCCCAAGGATTAAAAAGTTGCCTCCCGAAACACATATATTTATGTCTTTCATTATATTTTACATTGTTTTCATTTTGTTTAATCTGATTTCCTGCCATAATATGGTGTAATAAAGGCGGAAAATTAGATTAAACAAAATGAAAACAATGTATAAATATAATAAAAGCCATAAATATATGTATGTTTCGTGAGGCAACTTTTTAATCCTGAGATAATGGAGAAAGCAAAAACTAGTTCTGGTCGTGAATTAATTGGATTCATATATGGTGGTTTATTATTTATTGCACTGAATATATAGCTCGTCAATGTAATACCTTCTAACCATATATATATATATATATATATATATATATATATGGATATGTATATATATATATATATATATATATATATATATATATATATATATATATATATATATATATATCATACCTCACTTGAAGTATGCGGTTCTCCTTGATTCTTCTTTTCTGTGAAAAGACTTCTTAACCTTAGAATGTATTTAACGGGGAACGACAAAATAAGTTCTTGAACATGGAAATACATATTATGAAATCCGACTGAGAAATCCTAATTTGCTTCACCTAGAAAAAAAAAATCAATGCTTGTCGCAGTCAACTCATAGACGCCTTTAAAATACTAAAAAAATGTTTCTATTATATAAATTATGACTTTCTATTTGAAAGAGATAACTGAGCCGCTACTATAAATTCCCTAAATAATCAAGGATGGGATAAGGTCCCATTATCCGGTTTTACCACAAAATTGGTTGTGTATTGTGGTGCTTTGGCCTTAGCACCAGTCTCTGGTTTAAATCATACGTAGACAATAGTTGAGCTCAGTTAGTTCTTTAAGGTTGTAAAATACCTTCGTGGCTACCATCACCTCTAATAGTGAGCTTCCCGCTGATTTCTATGTAGAGTGATATAAATAATACGCCTCCATTAGGTAAACAGATGACCAGTTCTGTTAAACCTGCGTCAAGACGCTATGCGGCGTGTAGGCCGATACTTTTACCCCCTCCCCCCTTTTCCCGCTCGACCCTCTGGCAACCAGACTCGATATTCATCGCCGAGAAAGTCAGAATCAGCAGATTTCTTTGCCAGCTTGCATAAACAAACAAAGGAGAGGAGAGCAGGTGGAATAAAAATGTTAGAACAGGCCCACTGTTCCCCCTAAGATTTGAGGTCTAGTTTCACCTAATAGACGACATTGTCATCGCTCGTCAGTGAGAAGCACCTCAAGAGTAACCCGAAGATTAAAAGAAGCATACCTCCACGGTCCCTTTGCTTAAATCGTCAGATTAAAATACAGTGCTAAGAGCCATCTGCACCTCTCATCGAAGGCAGCTTTTTCTCTCCCAGTCTTTCTCCCGGCCAGACGATCAGCTAAGGTGTCCGAGTCCTCACACACACCCTCGTCACACCTCAAACCCCTTTCCCCGCCTCCAATAAGATCCCCCGTCAAGGTCGTTCCTCATCCGGAGTCGCTTGTCTTTCAAAGGTAAAGCCATCCCTATTTAATTATGTGTCTCAATTAGCGCTCGGTATTAAAGTGAGCTTGGAGGTCAACCTTTGCTTAATATTCACTTTTAAAGTAGTAATTTTGACTTAGACCCTTTTATTAGATTCATTGTAGATGTAAAGTTTGTTTTTAATATTTTATTTTTTTTGTTGTAATTAAAAGTATATTTTGGTTATTTAACTAAATCTTCGAAACGCTGCACACGATAATAGATATCCTCCTTTATTAAAGAATTAAAGCAAAAGATTAAGTAAAGTAAAGAAGTATCGGACTCTTAGAGAAAACGAAGTAACGGAGTTATTTAAGTACGTAACGAACCTACGTACACACTCGGCCCTTATACCTCGACGATAAGTTCGTAGTAAAATATTTAAGTGTTTCGTTTTAATCTAATAACATTCTGGCACACACTTACAATAAGCCTATCAAATTGGTAACAGTTGGTCGGAACTTCCATGGCCATGAAAGAGACTTCCAACTTTAAATTACGGATATTTATCTGAAACAGCGACCATAATATGACTATAATACAGCCATAACCGACCATATTCACGGATAATACTTCTAAAAATCTACCTCGATTTTTATCGAGCTCATTAAAAAGCTATCTAAACACTGCGATAGCATAGAAGTTTTTCTCTTGTAAAATTACTCAGATATCGAATACTTTATCCTGTAAGTCGTTGAAAGCACTTCAGTAAGCATATGCAATATTTGAATTGATAAACATTACTTTTGATATAAATTTATATGAAGAATAACATTATATATAATTAATATATATTTTATATCCGCTTTTCCGTCTACTCCTGCCTTCTCTTCATTTCTTGAACTGACCTGGATCGGATCTTATGGGCTTTTCTGACATGCAATTCTCAAATCCATGTAGTTAACGATTGTATATACATGTATGGACATAGTTGTTTTTTTTTCTATAATTTATGTAAGAGAAAGGAGTCTATTTTAGGACGTATAACTTCATTCTTTACCGATTATTAAGTATCTGACGTGTTTTTTTCAGGAACAAATACACAAAACATGTACTCAAACTTACTCATTTTTTCATAGAAAAAATTGATTGGCAAACGAGGACATTATCATTCGTAGGCTAAATGATGTGTTATTGGTGGAACAGAGAAACGAAAAAAGGACGAATTGAGAGCAGCAATAATAATAATGGTGAGTGCTAATAAAGACTGTAAAGGCAACAAATCTAAGAACTGGATACCTGATGCAAATTACATGTTATAATATGAACGGATTTGTCATTTGTTGAGATGCGAGTTAGCGAATAAGCCTGTCATCGTATAGGTATTTTTTTATGTACAGTATATGGGCCTTTAGGAAAGTAAAAGGGGTTTATGTAATTTTTGATTATTTAGTTTAAAAAAGGCATTTTATATATAAAGTTTAGTTGTTTTTTATTGTTTACTTTACAAAAACAAATTATATAAAGTTTAGATTGTGTTTGATTGTTTAGTTTACCTAAATGTATTTTATAAATAAATTTAGGTGGTTTTGATTGTTTATTTTTTCAAGAAGCATTGTTAATTTTCCGAAAAGCATTTTATATATAAAATTTAGGCTGCTTTTGATTGTTTAGTTACCAAAAAATTATTTTAAATATAAAATTTGGATTGTTTAGTTTGAAAAAACGCATTTTATATACATATAAAATTTAAGTGGTTATAAATGTATAGTTTCCAAAAATCATTTTATATATAAACGTGAGCTTGGAAAAATGTTATATAAACTAGATTGATTGATTTAGGTTATCTAGTTTAAAACGAGACATTAGATTAACAGGGTCAAAAGGAAAGTTTAGGGAATTAAGGTTGTTTTTGATGGTTTAGTTTTATAAAAGGAATTTTTTCTATAAACACAGGCAGTATGTAAGGTGTATAATTCTAAGTAATTTATACTTTGTATAATTTACATCAGTATGGACCGTGTTAAAGTGTAAGCAGTTAATATGGTGCAAAAGTATATATAGTATGTATAGAAGTCTAAATACCACGTACATTAGTGTACGCAGAAATACTCCGACACAAGCTGCGTGTCCCTCCTGTATTCCAAATTCGCCTTTTGCCTCGAATTCTCTCGCCCTTTTCGTGCCTTTGAGACAAACAAATTAGCGGCCAGTCGCACAGGAAAATGTCCGCCTCGAATGACACCTGCTAGCCGACGAAGGTTCGAGTTTTCACGCCGTCGTAAACTGCGACGTGGAGCGAAGGTGTGAAAGATTTACTTTGTCTGGTAGCAGATGAAAAGGTCTTTCACGCAGCAATACGGATTTTATGAGAATTCAGAGCTCTCTCCCGATTTTTGCTTGTGTGGGAAAAAAAGGGAAAACTTCTCCCTGAAGTCAGGCAGAAGACCTTGGACCTAAGTTGTGAGGAGAGCTCGTCCCACAATAGAAACAGTTCGCCAGTTGTAAGAAAGAAACCTCAGGGAATGTGTGTGTTGCCGTCACGGTACTTGTAGGTGCCAAACTTCTCGCAGACCCCCCCTTTCCCTTCAGAGTCAGAGGTTACACAGGACCTCCCTCTGCAGATTACCCTAGACATAGCTAGGTAATCAGTTTTGGCTACTCACTCCAGGAGCTAAATAATCAGACAGTCACTTCGAGGAAGAAGAGGTCTGATTTGAGCCACAGTTTGGCTCGCCTTCGTGATCCGCAATAGGATCATTATATCACCGGTCTATGTTCACCTTCTCATTCGGTAACCTCAGACGGCCGGACTAAGTGCGATCATCGTAACCAGAAGAAGATCTTCACCGTCATTTTCAAAAATACTTACGAACTCAAAGGTATCGTTAAAGTGAATTATCCCCTCTCCTCACTTTACCAGTTTATTAGTTATCTAGAATCATCATCACTAGAAAAAGATCTTCACCGTTATTCTCAAAAATACTTACGAACTCAAAGGTATCGTTAAAGTGAATTATCCCCTCCCCTAACTTCACCAGTTTATTCGTTATCTAGAATCATCGTCACCAGAAAAAGATCTTCACCGTTATTCTCAAAAATACTTACGAACTCAAAGGTATCGTTAAAGTGAATTATCCCCTCCCCTAACTTCACTAGTTTATTCGTTATCTAGAATCATCGTCACTAGAAAAAGATCTTCACTGTTATTCTCAAAAATACTTACGAACTCAAAGGTATCGTTAAAGTGAATTATCCCCTCCCCTAACTTGACCAATTTATTCGTTATCTAGAATTCCTCTCCCGAGCCCATTACCTCCAGTATTAGAAGTGATTAATTCAGTGTTTAATTTAATAATATTATTCCATTCATTCTTTCGGGTGCCATTAAGACGCAGGCATCCTAGTGAGTAATTTTCAAGTATAATCCCCACAACATTATGTAGACTTACTTAATTAGTGCAAAGATAAATTATATTTATACATGTATACGCTGTTGCATATTTCTAATTCATGTACATTAAAGATTATTTTTTGTATCTGTGGGTTTAACTAATTTGGACCATCCTTTGGCAATTAATAAGCAATACACTCGGCTTAAATCTCAATATTACACCGATCCACCCATATTTGGCTTTTACTGAGTGGGGACACACTCAGGAGATCATTACTTTAATTTGAATCAAAAGGTACGCACCGGGGTTATTCTTATTCACCGGAAGTGGCTACGGTAGGTGTATTGGATACACTTCACCTCCGCTTCACCTTGGTCCAGTAATAAAATATATGTTCAGGAAGTGGGACTGGGAATACCCACCCACTAAACCTCGACAGTATGTAAGGTAAGTTTGCATAGATGTACTGTGCGTACACTGCGTAAATTATTTAAGTCTATAAAAGATGTATGGCATATATCTGTGCACAGTATGTACGACAAATGTCCATTTACTATCTACGGTGTGCATGTGTGCGATATAAGTGTGCGTTTACGTAGACGATCTTAGACGGGAATATTCCGATCGTTAAATCAGTAAATTTGAGAGCGTGGGATTATTACACAGAGAAGCGGTTACCCAACCGGCAGGTTCTGCCCATTTCATACATGGGTATATCGTTTCAATTCAGGATGCGGAGTTGGAGTCATAGTGATGGTATTCTACTCTCTTTAGCAGTTAAAACATTAATTATTATTATTACTATCATGTTTACTATTATTATTTCTTATTTTCAATATTGAGGATTTAGAAGAGAGTTTGGCGATGCACACAGCAAATTCGTCTTCCGAAGAAGATTCCCTGGGTAAACGTTTGTTTGAAACGATCGTCACTGTGCAATCATCGCCCTTTGTTCAAACAAAGGTGTTCCCTTTTTATTATAGATAGGGAAAACTTCCCATCTTCCAGTAGCTTAGAGGAAAAATCTCGTCTGATGAAGAGAGAAAATGGAACAACTCTCTGCCATTGACAAGGCAATATGTCCTTGTGTCTAGGATTAGTCATCAAGAAGGATGGATAAGAATTCATGGCATTCGGAGGCAAGGACAATTCCTATCACGACCACGAGCGACCATTCAACGAGGTCACATGGACGAGGAAAATCCTACCACGACAACTAATAATGAACCAACGACATCACAGTGAAGATGGAAACTCCTGCAATGACCACAAGTAACCAACCACAGATGTCTAAGTGAAGATGTGTAAATACAAGCAGGACCAGTAGCAACCCTCTACCGAAGTCTCAGAGAAGATGTGCAAGTCCAAGCACGACCAGTAGCACTCATCTACCAACGCTGCAGCGAAGATGTGCAAGTCCAAGCAAGACTAGTAGCAACTATCTCCTGATGTCGCAGCGAAGATGTGCAAATCCTAACACGACCAGTGCCTCGGCAACCGTGCCACGACGCGGCGGAAGTCCCCCGCCTTGAAGTCAGCTGACGGTGGAATGTACGCAAAAATAAAACTATACCTCCTATCCAGGTGAAGCTGTACAGCCACTGCTTGAAAGTAGGTATCTAAAGCGAAAAGAAGAACGGAGACATCGTGCCGGGTGTAAACCGCGTATCCAACAGCCCTGCCCGCATCTCGTGGTTGTGGGGTCGCAAAACCCTTATACCTCACTAGGGTGGGCTGGGGGCACGCGCCTAGCATGGTATCCTGCAGAAAAATAGCTAACGGGGATCGGGACGAGACGAGCCTCCGCAGCTCCTTCCAGCTGAACGGAGGCCATGGCAATTCCATTGAAGGAATATGCCCTCCAGGACTAGCTCGGAGAACACGCAGAGGCCCTCTTTGAAGAGAAGACCCTCACGGGAATGGCCGTATGCTTCCCGGAGGCAAAACTCCGGGCGCTATTGGCCGGACAAAGCACTGAAGGCGCTGTAACCTTCAAGGACTTATTGGGGGAGGTTGGGCTCGCCATGCGATTCTTTTCCTCCATCCATCTCTTGAACCTTAGGCGGGCGTTGTGGCTTCTGGGGCGGGGGGACCACTTTTCGAGGACCCACCGCCTCCGAGCCACCCAGCCCACCACTGAGCGAAGGTACCGAAGCTCCTTTATTGCTATTCTCCTTTCGGGCAGCAGCTTTAGGAACCCCGGAAGATGTCCTGTAAACCAAATTCAGAAGTGTTTTCTCCTGTGATTCTAACGACTCGTTGGAGGAACGTGGCCGTTTTGCCATACTGGAAACGGTCACGCTGGGGAAAGGGACGGGAGACCTCGTTTTAGCCGGGGCTGGGTGTCAACCCTTTGTGCCGCCAGCTTTATCAGTGGAGTGCCCGGGTTAAGTAGAACCCGCAAAAAAGCTCTGAATGGGCGTGCAAACAACCGTGCTCGTCGGCCGGGATGGGCCAGGAGCAGAGGGTGCCTTTCTAACTATTAAGGCATATGAAGTCCCAGGCAGAGCCGGGCGCGCCAGGACCAAGTCCTCAGCCTCGCGGAATGAGAGTCAATCCCGGGCCTGAACGACCATGATTTCTTTCTCAAGGAGATACGCACCGCATTGCTTCGAAGAAGCATGGTGCGATTCTCCGCAATTGACATACTTGGCCACGCACAATTTGGACTGATCGCGGGTGGCCTTGAAGCAATTTACATAGATTTCAGGTGACCCCGACTTGACACGTCTACAAGAGCGATTCGTATGGCGGAAGCGGTGACAGTAATAGCACCTCCGTGGCAGTGGCACGAATACCTTCACGCGGTATTAGTACCAACCAGCCCGCAGCGACTCAGGGAACTTGTCACAGTAGAATTTGACGAAGAGTTTAGGGTTGAGTCTCGAGGCCCCTCCCTGTTTTCTCATCATACGTTCGACCTTGACCGCCCCATGGTCGGCTAGCTCTAAGATGAAGTCCTCTATGGAGTAGTCAACGAGTTCCCTCGCATAAACTACTCCTTTCGAAAAGTTCATGGTAGAGTGCAGCGTCACACTCACCGGGCTGCCATCAAGTGTCCGAAGAGCACGTATCTCGGCCACCTCGGAGGGATTCACCGCATTCGCTAGAAGGCTCTCGTCCGAGAAACGGGTCACCTTCGGCTCTCTACCAATTATACCAGCTAAAGCTCTCCTCTGATTTTTCGTGTTGCCCTTGGGCAACATGCTGCCATCAGTAGAGCGAATAACTAAGAAGTATTTGAAGCCAGTGAGCTCGAAAACGCCAGGTAACCTCTGAATGAGGGGCCCAGACGTAATGGAGGCTCCGCTCTGCGCACTTTTGGTCTTATATTTGGATTTCCCGCCCAGGTGAGCACCGGGGACGGACGTGCCGATCTTGGCTTGGTCGCGTTCAAGGATGTTAGCGGCTTCGTCTGGTTTCCGTAGCCCCCGTGAAGGAAGAAGAGCCCCGAGTCTTTTTGGTCTTATTTTATTAGACCATTTCTTTTGAGGAGACAAGGGCGGGGAATGGACCCGCTTCTAACTTCCCCCAGAAGGAGCTGCCAGGCCAGATGGGCCGGCTTCTGCAACGTCCTTTGCCGAGATGGTGAAGGTCGCAGCAGTCGTGGGGGCACCGCCCGGAGTAGGAGTTCCCTCCACTCCTTGTGATGTCTTTGCAGCTCGATCATTCTGGCGAGGGCCCCGCACAGGAGCAGAATCGGGCTCGGTGTTCGATGCCGAACCCGAATCTGCCCCCACTGAAGGTCCCACCTTCTAAGGCTGATCAACGTCAGGGAGCATGTCTATCTCAGGGGGGTCTCCATTTGGCCATCTTCCCCTTGACAGCACAGGTCTTGTCAGTTTTGTCCATGTTCTTTGGGGGTGCATAGGCCTTCACCCCCGCTAGATTCACTATTTTGGCTAGCAGGTCTTTTGAAGGAAGTGGCCGATTGGCCTTTATTCCCTCTTCCTCCTAAGGGGGTTTGCCCTACCGAGCCTCTTCAATTGGGACCGTCCGGTTATGGGCTACCTGCTCACTTTCCTGGCAGTCCCCTGTGAAAGCAAAGGTGGGACTGCCTAGATTTGAGATGGAGTAACGTGGTGACTCCAAGGAAGGGGGTGAGGGGGGAGCCCCCTGCCCCCGTAGTCACTGGAGAGGAGTAAGCCTCCTCTCCGGTTGAAGAGTTATGGAGGGTCCCCTGGGAAACTACACGGGGAGAGGTGAACATCCATTTTCTCTGTGGAGCTGCTTGAGGACGGCTCCGTTATTCTTAAAGAAGAAAATGGGGAGAGATTTTGGTTTTGGCAAGTTTTCATTCAATGGCATGGCGACCCTTTTTTTGTACGGAAAGCAACTGCTAATCACCCCCTCGCATTGACCCGCTTAGCGAATGGTGAATACAGGCCTGGCAGAGCCAGGGATGCCATTTTGGACCACCCCTCCCGCCTGGTGGCCTAGTAGTCCTTGGACATGGTGTAAAATTGATAGAGTGTGAAGAGAGAAGGAAAAAGGATGTGAGGAAAGTATAGGTTGGATTAAACAGGTTGTTAAAAAGCCACCATCCCAAATCGGAAATTATTAGTTAGGGAATATTATCCCCTTTACCCTCAGCTCCAATCCGGGATAGTTGGCTGAGAAGGTGGTCAGCATCTATCCTGTGAAATTAGAGGCTGACCAGAGAAAGTTGTGGGAGAGGTTGTATGAAAAGCGAGGAAACCATGTGGAAACACGTGTTCTGAAGGAAGAAGAAAAGGCTAAACTGGGGTCGGACGGGGTGCTGAGTCCAGTCCGCACGACGGCTAGGATGGCAAATCGCTATGCCCCTTACGGAGGCCATTATTATGAGTAAATATCCACCAACGTCACAGAAACGAGCGCAATTCCTGTCGCAATCAAAAGTAAAAATGAGTCGACGTCGCAGCGAAAATGGCAACTTCTGCATGACTACTTGCAATCATCCACCGTCGTCACAAGAAACGAGTCGAGTTCTATGACGAACACGAGTAAACACAAAACGATGTCGCTGTTACGAAGGTAACTTCTACCACGACGACGAGAAAATATTCACTAACGTAGCAACGATGAGGCAAGTCCTGCCGTAGTCATAAGCAACCATCCACTAAATTCAAGACAAAGAGAGCAACTCCTGCCACGAATATAAGCAGTCATCAACCGACGTCGCAGTGACGGGACAACTTTTGGCTCGACCGCCAGCATCCATACACAGGTGTCGAAGAAACAAAGACCATACCTTTAACTAAAAGGTACGTCGTAATGACTAGAGAAACTACTGACACGTCCAATAGATACCACACACCGACGTCGCATTGACGAGGTATATTCCTGCCGCTGCCACGAGCAACCCTCACCCGACGTCACATTAAAGAGGGAAACCTTCAAGGACAACGACTAGCAAAATTATACCGACGTCATAGCAACGAGGAAAACTCCTGCCACGAAAGTGAGCAGCCATCTACCCACTTTGTAGTGACAAGGGACATTCCTGCCACGATTATAAGTAACAATACAGCGACGTTGCACTAACGAGGGTAACTGCTGTGATGACCAATATCAACCATCTTCAGACGCTACAACAACTAGAAAACCTCCTGACTCAATTACTAAAACCAATTCACCGAAGTAACAGCAACGAGGGAAAATCTTAAGACCAACATGAGCAACCACCCACCGACATCATAGGAACCAAGTAAATCCGATCACCAGCACAAGCAACCATCCTCTGAAGTCGTTACAATGAGGTGATCTCAGGTCAACCCCACCAGCAATGATTTTCTAGACGTCGGAGCAACGAGTAAATCTCCTGAGCCACCACAAAAAAACATCTAGCGAAGATACAGAGATGAAGGAAATTCTTATTACGAAGACAAGTGCAACCATGGAACGACGTCGCTGTTACGAAGACAGCTTCTGCCATGACCCTGAGTAAATATTCCAGAAATATGTCAACGACGAGGCAACTCCTACCACAACCATGAGTAACCATTTACTAAAGTCGCAGCAAAGAAGACAACTACTGCTACGAAAACTAGCAACCATCCATCTAATTCAAGACGATGATAACAACTACTAACAAGACCACGAGCAACAATCAATAACGTCCCAGCTACAATAGAAACTGCTGGAACAACCAGGAGCAACTATTTTTTTAACGTCGCAGTAAGGAATGGTACTGCAGCCAAGACTAAGAGCAACCCGCTTCCCGCCACGTGGAGACAAAGGGAACTCCTACCAGGACAACAAGCAAACATCGACCCCGTTTAGGATGACCACTGTAATTTGACCCAGATCGTTTAGAAATAACAGTGGAAGGAAATATTATTGTAACTATTAAACAATTGACTGACAAAACAAAATTGAACTCATTAAACCCTGCATTATTAATTAAACAAGATAAGCTAGCTTTCAAAATTTGGGCAACTGATTCCTAATGACCTGTCATAGGTACAACAATAAATCAACATTTGTTCATTTATCCTCTCCCAACGAAAATGGTCAACCATTTTTAGTATTATTGTTATAGCAGACGAAATATGGGTTATGTACAATAATATTAAACTTTCTATTCAATGGATTATTCTTAGGTGAAAATCGATAATGCGGACGAAACAGGGCCTCTGCCATGTAAGATTCTCTTGTGCTTTTGTTGGGATATGAAGGGCATAAACAATTTTAAACTTATTGACCTATATCAGACTATCACTGTCGGAGAGAGAAGGTTACTCCCCCTTCTCCCTAGAACCCAGCGTCTACCCGTGGCACCTGAGAAAAGATGCACCTTCATGCCCAGACAGCCCCAAGGGATAAGCGAGAATTGCGCGCGGTCGAATGACCCCAAGGCTCTTATCAAGAATGGTCGGGCCAGTCGAACCCAAGGAGCCACCCAAAGAACAATAAATCAACATTTGTTCATTTCTCCTCTCCCAACGAAAATGGTCAACCATTTTTAGCATTATTGTTATAGCAGACGAAATATGGGTTATGTACAATAATATTAAACTTTCTATTCAATGGATTATTCTTGGGGGAAAATCGATAATGCGAACGAAACAGGGCCTCTGCCATGTAAGATTCTCTTGTGCTTTTGTTGGGATATGAAGGGCATAAACCATTTTAAACTTATTGACCTATATCAGACTATCAGTGTCGGAGAGAGAAGGTTACTTCCCCTTCTCCCTAGAACCCAGCGTCTACCCGTGGCACCTGAGAAAAGATGCACCTTCATGCCCAGACAGCCCCAAGGGATCAGCGAGAATTGCGCGCGGTCGAATGACCCCAAGGCTCTTATCAAGAAAGGTCGGGCCAAGCGAATCCAAGGAGCCGCCTACAGAATGTCGCGCGGCCGTGTGATCCGTGTGGGGTTCTCCTTCTTCCCTGTCGCATCGCCTGCTCGGCGCCAGACCGACTGCGACTAGGAATTTAGCGCGAGTCTGTGATGCTCGCCGAGAATATCCCATCCCCCCTGGTCCACCAAACTAATGAGATCCCCGTCCCCCTTCGGGGGGGGGGGGGGGCTCTGGCAAACTTCTTCCGCCGAGGCAGTATAAATACTTCGAGAAAAGCTTTGAGAAATTAGTACCATACAGCCAGTCTTGGTTAGCATCCACGTACAGTCTCGTACGCTCTGCTCCACTTCCCAACGGCTTCCAGCTACGAACGCGATGCGTCACCTCTCTACCCGGCCTCGCTCGTACTTAAGGCCAGAGTTCCCACCCGAAAGACGATAGACACGGACAGGCATCTATCACTCGGGTATCGACTTCGTTCTCGTCTGAAGTACTCCCTCGTTCGTTTCTCAATGTGGTTAAAGAAGAAGGAACTTTGCAAGTGGAACTTTGCATCGCCCCGCTTCCTCGTCGTATCCAAAGCCTCTGGTTAATTAGGCTTTACATGAGTTTCCCCGTTATTTGCACTCTCCCTTTTCCTGGAAGCAATCACTGTACATCCTCTCGTGCCTGTCAAGTCATTTTTATCCCCCTCCCCCAGTTTAGTATACCGGGTTTCATCCTATTTATTGTCATTTATTTATTTTTACTAATAATATTTTCTTTGTATATGTACATATAGTTATTTTTCTACAATAAGTTTCTCTAAACCCAGAACCTCTAAGAATTTATTATTTAAGCCAACTGCACTCGATTTTGATTATTTAACCCGCGTACTTGGATCTATTACCGCCCCCCCCCCCCATCTTCAATTTATGGCGTGCTCCTTTCCCGCGTCACCGCAGAGTCAATCCTGGGCTAGCAACGACGTTCGATTCTACGACAATCACCAAAGAGGTTTACTGTAATCAGTTGGACCGTTTAATTACAATCACATGAAGGAAAAAGGCCAGCCAGCATTCATCAATAGAAGAAGAGTGTTATTTCATGAAGAAAAGTCGTGAGCAAATTACGCAAGAAATAACAAAAGTTTAACAATTGCCGTTGGGAAGTAATGAGTCATCCTCCCTGCGCAACCAACTTAGCTCAATCAAATTACTAGCTTTCGGAGAGTTTAGTGAGACGACTTTTGTAAACATGACATTGAAAGTTTAGTAGATAGTTGTAGACTATTGGTAGAAACTCATTGAAATTATATTACTTAATAAATTTACAAATAAATATTTATTTAAATATAAAAACTTCAAATAATGATAAACTAAAATAAATGCGTTATTACTTTCTTAGGACCTTATATATATATATATATACCAGGCAATGGCTTCGCTACTAAAATTAAAATTTAAAATCTAAAAAAACAGCCATGGTTAAATTTTTATAAATTTTCTGAACTTTGCCAATTATAATCATTTTAAAAAGGAACTCTAAACTAAATTTCTCCCCTTTCAAAATATCACATTGCTAAAATATAGTTATAAAAGAAGAAGATATATAAAAATAAATTTTCTGAAGGGTCTTAAAAAAATTAACAAAATTTTGATACTCATATTTATTTCTGAACTTTATCATTTTTTGGTATTATAAAAGAATTATTAGAAATAACTTTGATAAAAAGACTTGAGTCCTAACTAAACTAAGATGAGATTATTATTCAATTACTCAAAAAAATCATCTTCTTAAATTACAGAGCTAGTGAAGTTATATATATATATATATATATATATATATATATATATATATATATATATATATATATATATATATATATATATATATATATATATATATATATATATATATATATATATATATATATATATATATATATATATATATATATATATATGATAGATAGCCAGGTTGAAGTTATGCAAACCTAGCAGGATTTTACTCTTTTCAAGTTGATGGGTATAATTTTTAATTGAGGATGGGAAATGGAAACTTACCCTGTTTGGCAAATCTATTCATATGTAATCAGTATTTATATAAAATAAATATTTTTTTCCTCTTTAGCAGCGAGCTTTGGCCTTTCCTAAGGCCATCCTATCTCTTTGCCTCCTTTCCAGCTTTAAGACGACGATCCTAGATTGAGACTTAGAGCATTTACAGAATAATTTGTAAATTAATTGAATTTTTTTTACCTCTTTCCTGCCCGGTATTCTAGACTGTTTCTATAATGCCAAGGGGAGAAAGGGGGGGAGTCCTCGCCTTCTAAGTAGCATCAAATTCATTTATGTATTTATTTTTGTCGTTTTATTTTTTCTTTATTTATTTAAAAACATGAAAACCAAAGGGATAAAGTGATCTATGAAGCTTTTGAAAAATAAAAATGTTAGGAAAATTGAAAATCAGCAGAAAATACATAACTCGAGTAGCCAAAAGAGATTAAATGTGAGCTAAAAATCATAAAGAGCGCAACTCTCCTGAAATAAATACATTCCACAATGAATGACTCCTTTTGTGAGGGAACAATATCATGCCCGCATATTAGAGGGCGAAAAGGAAAGTTCAAATTGTTTTAGCCTTTTTGAATGATGACACGAATATCGTTCGAAAATGATCGCATTTAAGCATGGTTGAAATTACGAGAGACAAAATTTCTCTACTGAATAAGACCATGTTATTATCATTTGTCTTTGATTCACTACGTTTAAGAAAACTCCTATATTATGTGTGTGTGGGGACTTAATCACCTACTGCAACGCGAACCGTTGAAGGACTTTTCGCAAGGATTAACGACTGAGTAGGAGGTCACACTTGAGCCGTTGGGTTTCAAATCCTTAATAATCAGACAGAGTGCATAAATGGTTGGCGAGATTTACTTGAATAGGCCGAGAGTATCGTTCAAGGTTAGTTAAAGATGAAACAATAAAATATAATTTTATTTACACACATCAAAATAATAATAATAATCGGCAAATGTGAATTATTTAAATTGAAAAAGTCTCTTGATAATTATTATGAGAAGGGATTCTCAAATGGAATTAATTGATTAATGTAACTTAGCTCAGATCTAAAGGGGGAACTTGAGAATACTAATAATGGAGGGGGTTTCAGTCTTACCGGTCGATGACTTTGAGAAAGGTCCTTCTTGCGATGAGGCGAGTAGGGAACGATCCGATGATGCAAATGGGGCACAATCCGAATGAGGCAGGTGGCGCACGATCCGAACCAACCTTCCGATGAAGATAGCCAAACTTCAAAGATGACGTTCGAAAAGGGAATGTGGGAATTCTCGTAATTCCACTGAAAGAAGAATCTTCTTTTTTTCAAAGGTAATCGATTGAGATTTTTCTTCCGTTTGATTAAACGAAGGGAGACTGTTGCGCAAATTCAAAGGCTTGCCGTTTACAGAAGCTACCAAATGAATTGGGTAGAATAACGGCTGAAGAAATCTGCTGTTCGACGAACACTCACGGGACGAGACGATAAGGACGGCCTTGAGGTGCCGGCTGGACTCGTCGAATTACAGAATAACTCGAGTATTTGTATGCCCGATTCTAGAGGGAAAGTGGGAGTTTGAAGAAAGAAGTCACAAGCTCCAGACATCTTAATCCGGAGGCGGAGTCGATTCATCATTTAGTAGCAATGGGCGAGACAGAGCGGCTCTTTCACACCTCGTGACTGGGTGAGGGGGAAGATGCTTGGGACAAGTTCGCAGGATTGAAAAATATTTTCCCAACGTGCTCAGGAGTCGAAAATTCAAGAATGTTGAACAGAAAATGACGTCGTCAATGGCGAAATACTAATAACACATGGTCTCCAAAAAATTGTGGGGGGGGGGAGGCTCAGAGGTTGTTCTTTTACAGCCAGCTTTGAAACCCTTTACAAACACAACGGGGATAGCGGGAAGTAGGAATACAGAGCTGCCTCACGCTTTCGGTCAAGGATCTGATAGATGCCACTGGCCAACTCACCTTTCTCTCAGTTTTGCCATTTCAAATTCCGAATTGCTGAGAGAAAACATCCAAGAATGAGAGGGAATAACAACGTTCTGTTTGCCCAGAGCAAACACGCGCTTTGTCCACCTATACATTAATTTTTCCTTAAAACCAGACTTACCGGACAAAAGGACAATATTTCTTTCTTTTTTTTCATTGGTTGAGAAAGAGCGACTTGTGCAATTCGATCAGAAACAGCGATTTGAGTAATCCATTAAGAAGATATTTGAGTAAAGCAGTAAGGAAAGGTAAATTTAATAATCCAATGCCGTGGATATTAGGTAATTGAATGCAAAAATTTGACAGGAAATATATTTACGGGCAATTCAACGAGAAAAGACAACGTGCGTAATCCTAAAGGAAACGTGACTTAGATAATTTATCGAGTAGTAGTTGGGTAATTAGATGGATGCTAGATTAGTAATCCAAAGACGTGACTGCTATTATCAAATACGGATAATATGTGTATTCCAACGATAAAAAGAATAATAGTGATATATAAGGAAGGTTGGATCATCCAACAAAACATCTTTTTATTGTTGAAATGAAAATAATCGATTTTTAACAAGATTTTTATATAAAAAAGTGAAAATGTGTGGAAGAACACAGGCTGAATAGTTAACTTGAGATGGTCGGGATACAGAAGACAATACACCTTATCCTGGTCCTTAGCGGAATCTAAAGAGGATAAGCTGGTTTGCTCCTGCGTTGATATGGTTACCCCAAAAATAGAGAATGGTGGCAAAATAGTCAAATGTGAAGAAGTGAAAACAAGAGAAGCAATGGTTGTGGCCAGAGGCATCTAACGAGCTCAAAAATCACTGTGAAAACGAACTCAACTAAAGAACTTTGGAACAACAGGGTGCAATCGAACCTTTGAACAACGGGGTGCGAACGAACACAACAAACAAATGTAGCGTTGCTTTAAGTTCATCTTTTCTCTCACGCTTTTCCTTAGTTTAAATAAAAGCGCTCTGTGAAAACCCAAAACGTTTAAGAGCGCTATATAAAATTCCAAATGTTATTATTTTGATTAACTTGAGCCCCATCAGGAGTCTACATAGACTAATATATGTTTCAAGGATAATTATTATTTTAGCGGGCTTAGGGGTTGAACTCTTCCTATTACCCGGCCATTTACAAATGGTCACGACTTTCCGAGTCTTATATTCATTTATCTTCCATTACTTTCGTCCTCTTATTCCCTATTTTCACTCTTATTTACCCTTTGCGCTCTTCGCCGCTGAGCACTATTCTCTCTTTATAACCTCTCGCTTGCTGTCTCTTTGTCCTTTCGCCGGGGAGCGCCATTCTCCCCCATAACCTCCCGCTTCTCCCTTGCGACAAATCCCCCGAGTCGTATGGAGGCGCATCATTAGGGAGTCTCGACAGCGTCTGGACGAAGGATAAACAAAAGAGAGAGGAGGCGGATGGAGTTCTGATGGCGGCTGTCGATTGCCCATTTCGGGGAACAGAGAGCGGAATTCGACGTAGGGCTGAAGAGACTAGCACTTTCCACTTGGAGGCAAGGAAACTAAGAACAAAGATAGATAAAGATAAGTTTGCTAATTGATAAAATTAATTTTAAAACACTTATTAACGAATCCGGAAGGAAAAAACCCAACTTCTTCATCAGAAATCGCATTGCCTCCAAGTGTATTCGAATGTTGGCAGTTCACTGAGATTATTAAGAGCGAACACTTTATTCTCTAGCGTCTACATAAAAAGGGAAACAAATGGGGACGTTTAGTCAGCAATCCTTTCGTGTTACATTCCTTGGGCTCCCTAAGGGCGACTCCACTTTTATGAGTGAATCCACTTTCATGAAGTAATGAAGCAAATACAGAAATAAGGACGGCATAAAGAGACACCACTGATAATTATGATCCCGATCCTTCCTTCTACCACTAAGGCTGTGGTCCTTGCACCCAACATCAAGAATCAAGGTTCTCCTCGAAATTTGTTCGAGCTGGTTATTCAAGATGGCATAAAATACTCTCCAAACTTCAACTGATGACTCAAGATGGCATGAAACACCCCCTAAACTTGAAATAATTACTCAAGATGGGATGACTTTTCCTCCAAACTTCAACTGATGACTCAATATGGCATTAAATACGCCGAAAGGTTCAATTGATGACTCATGATTGCATAAAATACCCCTCAAACTTTTAGAGATGACTCAAGATGGCATGAATTACCCCCAAACTTCTAGAGTTGACTCGAGATGGAATGAAATACCTCCCAAACTTCAAATGATCACTCAGGATGGCATGGGATTATCCCCATAACTTCAATCACAGATATAACGCCAAATCTCGCCCTATGTCCATAATGGCTCCCTAACTAACGCCCAAATTCACAATCAAATAAGTGTCCTTAAAAGGACATTAAGTTCGTACTTTAGACAGTTACGAACTGTTACAGGGAACTTTGAGATATGCCCAAAGCCAACGTATTGCATTGACAATTTTACGTTTTCTTAAATATATATTTAGTCGATCCATCCGTCGGTCCCCGTTTTGCTATTTGGGCCATTCTAACGAAATTTTAAACCCTTATGTTGTTTTACATTCTATTTAGAATGATATACTTACCAAAGTCCTCACAAGGTTAGCCGGTAAATTATTTTATTTGGCAATAATCTCATAACTATTCGGCTGATTGTAATGAAATTTGAAACCCTGTTGTTTTACTTTCTCTTTTGAATGCTATAATTGCTAAGGTCCTCCCAAGGTTAGCCGGAGAATTATTTTGTTCTGGCAATAAAATCATAACTATTCGGCCGATGGTAATAAAATGGGAAATTCTTATATTGTTTTACATTCCCTTTCGAATAATATAATTACCAAAGTCCTCCCATGGTTTTCCCGGGAATTATTCTGTTGTGGCAATAACATAACTATGTGGCCGATTCTAACGAAACTTGAAACCTTTACGTTGTTTTACATTTTCTTTCGTATGATATAATTGCCAAATTCCCCTAAGGTTAGCCTAGGAATTATTTTGTTTTAGCAATAACATCCTAACTATTTTGTCGATTCTAACGAAATTTGAAATTCTTATGGTTTTTTTTACATTCTTTTTCAAATAATATAATTGCCAAAGTCCTCCCAAGATTAGCTCGGGAATTATTTTGTTTTGGCCATAACATCATAACTATTCAACCGATTCTAACGAAATAGGAAATTCGTATGTTTTTTTAACTTCTTTTTCGAATAATAAAATTGTCAAAGTCCTTCATAAGGTTAGCCTAGAAATTATTGAAAGTTTTGAAGGTCGTAAGATCATAAATTAGAATAACTCAGAGCACGCGACTTTGGTCAGCATACCTTGTTGACAGACTGTTGGTCCCCTGGTAGACATTTTATAATACTCGTTACTTTTTACCTTTCAGATGACTTTTCTCAACTTGACTTTCAACTCTTTTCTGACTTACAAGATGCAAAGGCGTGGCCGAAACCATCCTCTTGAACTTTCATTATCTTTACGTAATGGTTGCCAAGGGGCTGTGCGCGGTGTATGTATACTGCTACGCCCGGTGCCTGGAGGAGAGACGCACCCTCTACAGGAGAACTGGTGCTCTATCTCGGTTTGTATTTTCTCACCTCTTTCAAATCTTCCTCGTTTTGTTCACTTTCTTACGTCTCCTCCTATTCGTGGTAAGGGGGTACACGGTGTAGCATGAAGTAATTACAACGAAAGCTGAAGAAGCCACACGCCCTAGCGGCCCAATTGTCCGCAGTTGTGCACCCTCCAATGCCTGCAGGATATCCTGTGGGTATATCACATTTTCACTTCCTATATCTTCACCACTTTCTTTACAGATCTTTCCTTAGTAATTACATGGCATCCCGATGGCTCCTCAATATTATCCCCTTTTGCAAGACTCTTCCTAAAAGTATCTGGTCTTATGAGTTTCTGCTCTTTCCTTTAAAAAAATAAATAAAATCTACCAATACAAACCACATTCGTAACAATAATAAGCAATTTTAAATATTTCGCTTTCAAAATACTTCAAAATGCATTCCTAGAACAAACAGTGCCTTTCCATTAATAGAATAAAACTCAACTCCTCTCACAATTTTGCCTCTTAAACCGAGGCTGATGGCATATCAAACTCATGCCAGCATCCGTTCTTATTTTAACTTAGCCTTTGAAGTTTAGAAAGGCGTCAGGTTGAATAGAGGTTTTACATTTAAGGTCAATTTTACCTTGCTGCCTCATATAGCGTCAATTTTTCAACGATATTTTTCCTCTTTATTGTCCGTTGGTATTTATTGATTAGTAGATTCAGCTTCCCTTAAGCTTGCGTTTAAGGGTTTTTCTTCTATAATTTCCCAAAATTTCGTATAAACCACATATATTTGCAGCCGTCCTCAATTTTTCATTGAATTATTTGATGATAATATTAGACCACTCTGCGGGCAACCTATAGGGGGATGAGCAGACAGGAAAAGAACATTCATATTCCTAATTTACGTAACATCTAAGACTCAATAGATAGAGAAGCGCAAAGGGAGGTCTCATGGGTCGATTCGAGACAGATCCGAGAGAGTTGTCAACCCGGCTGTTACAAAATCTGGCAACGGGTAGTCTGCTGCTTGTTCGCAGGATATTGAATACACACGAGTACTTCGCTTCTCCACTTTCTCCACTAAACATTGCTAAATCTAACAGAGCTGTATAAGAAGACAACATTTCTTTCAGCTTCAATTCGTCATCACTCCCTCACCAGGGAAAGTTTGATATAAATGAAATAACCCAGATTCATTTACTGTATCGCCGATATTATTAATTATATTTATGCAGCAAAACACCGAGGTCATATCCTCTATGAGATTTGCTCAAAGAAGTTAGTAATTCAGTATAAAGATATAAGAAGTGATAAGTAAATAAATAAAAACTCTACAAAAAGGGGGTTAGGTGGAAACCCTAACCTAGTGGTAGAAGGGGAGGACGCCCTTTCCAAAAGGAGACAATTGAGGGCCTCCTGAGAAATTATGAGGTACCCAACGACTACCTTAGGTACTTTTTTTAGCAGCACTTATCTGGCGACTGCCACCAAGGGGCATTATCGAAATTAAAATTTGAGCCTAGTACCAGGATGATTTGAAATTCCTAAATATTAAACAAGCAAGGAAAAACAATAAAACGAAATAAAAATTCAAACAAAAAACGAAAGAGAACAAGGGCAAGAAGAAGAAGGAAGCCCACTCCAGCGTCGGGGGGGGGATAACAGGATTATGAAACCAATACCAAAGAGAGTTAAATGAAATGGAAGATACCAATTCAGATAGCCACAAGTCTGTGAGCAAGAACTGTCCCAAGTACATGAGACAAATGGTAACAACCCCACTCGTCCAATTATCGACACAAGTACGTGAAAATAACTTAGAGTGGGAGATTCAACAACCATGTGCAAAAGAGTCCGGAAGAAAACGCAATCATGGCACTAAGGTGAAGAAGAGCGCTCCATTGAACTGTGGTGGGCCCCGCAATTATGGAAAATTCGAAGGCGACAGAAAGCGACCTGAATTCGTCGCGGCATTGGGAAGTAGGTCTATGGAAACAGTCGCGGTTCAATGGCACGCAAATATTAATTCTCCTCTGCCATCTTCCATCTTCTTTGCCAAGCAACCCGCAAGGATGACCTAATTCCTGCCAAGTAATCGATCGTCAAAGGGTGATCTGGGTGGTCAGTCCTCGCGGATTCTTTGTCGCCCTCATCAGCGCGCTCATTCCACGCAACTTTCACTTGTCCAGGAACCCAGCAGAAGATATTTCAATATCCACACAGCTTGCGGCAACCGTGGCGTCACGAATACCGCTAACTAGGATGTGTGTAGATTTCAATGTTATGAGAGCATTCAAGGCGCTTTGTGAATCGCTAAAGATCACAATCCGGCATCCAACCCGGGCACGTCGCGTTATCTCCAGTAGCTAACGGTGTATTGCAACTATCTCGGCCGTCAAAACAGACTTATCACCTAGTAGAGCTTCGCTAACTTCAAAGCGAGGTTATACTGAGCAGGAGCTGACCCTCTCATGAGACTTGGAATCATTCGCGAACACTGGCAGCGGATCTAGCAAAGGCGTAGTGACAAATAGTTGAAGGTAGTTCTTCCAAGTTAGCGTCCTGAATATTGGAATCACTTGTCCTCTTTAATTTCCTCTCACTTTTCCTTTTCCTTTTTAATGAGATCGGGAAGGGAACTCGCTTCTTATTCACACTCCCCCGGTTTTTCAAAGCCGTGCATACCATCTTTGGCTAGATTGGGAAGATCTTGGCCGTCAAAAGGTGTGCCTTGCAGAAAGACAGACTCAATTTTAATTTCTGGTACTGAGCCAAGATTTGCCCTTGGGGGAAGATCTCCATCTCAGAGGGCTACAAATGCCCTTCAGGGTGTCTTTTATTCCGCCCAGGGACTCATAGTGCTTATTTTCTGTCACTGGGGCCGGCATGCTGACCTCAATTGGCAAGAAAGGAGGAGCAGTCATGCCGGCTCCAATCAACCGGACAAAATTCGGGTGGACGAGGTGCGTGGGAAAGGCACAGGGGACGATTCAGAATCTCACTCCAATGGGAGTATCGGGTTACTGGAAAAGCAAATGGGGACCCACTGTAAGTGAAGAGTTTTCCAGGGAAAAAACTCCATAGCTTCTAAGAAGGAAAAGGGAAAGCGCCCAATCCGCTGAAAGAGACTTGCAACCACAGGAGGGCCACCTTAGTCCCTGAGTGTAGCTACCCAAGGGCGGTTCCAAAGATGGCAGAGGAATCTCGACATTCGCCCGAACCAGGCGGATGTCGAAATTATCTTTCGTACCGAGCTGGCAAGAAGAAGAAGTCAGCCCCGCTGACTTCAACCAGAGGGGAGATACCGTGGAAACGATCCCCTCTTTCGCGCGTAGAGGCGATTAATGCACCTGGCACAGCGAATGGGCGAGTGGCATCTTTCCAGCATCAACAAGTAGGCTCTCAATGGTAGAAGTGCGGAAGTCACTGGTCGACAAGTGAAGGACTTTGTGGTAGATCTAGAGCAGTTTCTGCAACACACGCTCGGCTGCGGATGCATAAAACTCGCATATGTATTAGAGTTTAAAATGAAGAAAAGATCTGTAAAAAAGAAAGGCAGTAGCCCTAGCAACACCACAGGTGCTGAACGTCACGGAACTAAGAATATCCATGGCGTGGGTAGAAGAGGCCCTAAGGCTGTGAATATGGGCATCCCAGGTGAGGGGTCGTTCAAATACAAGGCCAAAAAAACGGTGCGAGTCTACTATTTTCAGGCCCATCCAATTGAGAAACAAGTCTAGGTCTTTGTGGAGCCATGGATGGCGTCATAAATTTTACTACCTTAGTATTGGGCAAGGAAAACATAAGTTTGTGCCCTTTGGCATAGCGAAAGACGCGGTTCAATGCCTGTGGGATTTGACGCTCCAGAATTGGCATCTGGACCGCGCCAAAAGAGATCGAAAGGGCGCCCAGGAGTGGGTAGCAAGAACATCTTTTGGCAGCACCGAGGTGATGCCATTGATGATCAGGCCAAAGAGTGTGACACTGAGCAAACTTCCCTGAGGGACACCCTCTCCCTGCTGCATTCAGTCGGAGAGGCCGCTCCCAACCCTTGCGCGGAATTGCCAATCTCGCAAAGATTCAGATATCAAAATTGGAACGCGTGCACGCGCCCCCAACGTGTGAAGAGTCCCAATGAAACAGCATCGCCATGCGGTATCATAGAGCTTTTTCAGATCAAAAAACAACGTGGTGTAGTGCTTCCTACGAAGAAAGGTCTCGCAAACGAGACTTTCCAGTCGAAGCAGAGCATCTGACGTGGAGTGGAACATGCAGAAGCCGCACTGTGCAGAGAGAGATGGCCACCGCTGTGCAATTTCTCCATCAACTTGTACAATCAGGAGGTTAGAGAGATCAGGCAAAAACCGGCTGGGGTAGAGTGATCTATCCCCGGTTTGCGAAAGGCGAGCACAGCAGCGATTCGTTATGCGTCTGGGAGGATACCCTTTACCCAGATTCTGTTGAACAAATCTAACAGATCGGCCATGGCCTCCTCACCCTGGTGTCTATTCATGGTGTACGGGACATCGTCTGGACCAGAGTCGGTGTCCGAACACGAAACAAGAGCGGAACGCAACTCACTTAAAGTAAACCTGTCGTTGAAGTGGTCTTCACCTCTGGACGTAAAGTCCATTCGGCGGTCTTCCGTGACATTACCACGCACATTGAATGCTGGCGGAGCAGCATCCCGGTTAGAGAATACGGAGAAAGCGGTCGCAGAAGATTCCGCCACGGACGCTTGGTCCGAGATTGCGGTCCCATTCTCCTGTAGAACGGGAGCTGGGTCCTGCGAGAACTTGCCCGGAATCCTTTTGACTCGCTTCCACACCTCTGCTAGAGGAGTCTTCCCGTTAAGTGATACACATATGCCCACCAAAAAGATAGGCGGGCGTGCTTCGAAATATACCGGAACTTAGCCCTAGCTTGACGAAATTCAACGACAGTAAAGTGATTCGAGCGACACTTTTAGCGCATATAGGCATAACGCTTCTGTTTGAAAGCCTCTCACATTAAACTGACAACCACGGAAGCTGTCGGCGTGCAGAACGGCCAAACGATCTAAGAATACTAGTTAGGCCCACACAGCGATGAGGTTGCTTGGAAAACTCAACGGGCTCATCAACCGACCCAAACTCCTCGACTAAGATAGAGAAATAAGTCATTTCCTGAATGCGGTACACCGCTCCCGCACTAAGGACCAACAGGGTGGGCTCTCGGGAGGCAGCGGCCCAGAAAATGATAACACTGGACAACACACTTTTTGCTGACTTGTTTTATGGTTGTTTTAACTAATTTTGACGTGCTAATTTCAAATATGGCATCCATATTTTTGTAACAAATCAGATTTTCATTCTACAGCATATTCCTCTTTTAAAACGTACTGCATGTATTTACTCGGTAAGGATATTTTTCTAAGCTTCAAACCATAACGTAAAATGTCAACAGAATTTGAAAGGATAAATGCCTTGTAAGGTAAGATCAACTATTACTAAATACATACAGGTTATTTTTCTAATATAATTGACAAAACACAAGCAATCGTACACATACCTTTACATTCCTGGAATAAATTTCACTTGTGAGAGTGTCTGGAGTGTTTGATGTCTACACAGTCATGTATTTATTCCATCGGCCTTGATATCTCTCCTCCATAATCTTTATATCTTGATAAAAATGCTCTCCGTGTTCATCACTCACGTTGCCAATATTAGCAGGAAATTCATCAAGATGGCTCTTGGAGGAAATGAACATTTATGCTCATGTTGCAGTCTAAACGAAGAAAGCTATCAAGTAATATCTCTACCAAATCCTTGTAGTTAGCAGCCTTTTTTGTTTCCAAGAAATCTTTTCACAACAGCCACAAATGAATCCCATGCTCCTTTTTCTATGTCAATCATTGAACTGAAGAAGTTTTTGTTTTCCATTAACTTTCTGATTTGTCGCCCATCAAAAACTCCAGCCTTTATTTAGTCATAACTTAAGCCAGGAAATATTTACATATGAATTTGAAACAGTAACCCTCCATATGCTTTCACAAATTGTGTAATATGAAGGGGTGAGATGATTTTCTTTCTCTCAACAAGTGGTTGGTGTATAATATTCTTCTCCCCAACAGTCAAACTTTCACTAACTGGCCAAATTTTCTGTTTCCAATGTTTCTTCTTGGCTCGGCTGTCCCATAAACACAGGAAAAACGGATATTTTGTATAGTCTCCTTGTTGGCCAAGTAAAAAATTTACCATTTTCAGATCCACACATGTGATCCATTTGTATTTATTATATTTGAGTAAATCTAATACAGATCTTATGTGGTCATGCTTCTCTTTTAAATGCATAGAGTAACCAAGAGGAATCGCACGGAACAAGTTTCCATTAGGGAGTAATACACATTTTAGAGTCTTCTTTGAACTATCTATAAAAAGTCTCCATTCACTTGGATCATACTATGAAATATTTATTGCATTTAACAGTCCTGCCACGTCACAACATTAAACAAAATCTTCTTCAGTTTTAAAAAATGCCAAGAGATCTCTCTGTCCGTTCCGAAAAAAAGTTACATTTGTTTTTTTCGGCAAAAAATTCTTCTCTTTAAGTTTAGAAGCTAACTAGCACTTCTGCTAACTCTTTTGATAGGCCGGGGTCTCTAACTAAATAATTCAGTTCTAATTGGCTGAAGTTTCCATGTTTTTGGGTCGATTTATGTACAAAGTCTGGATCACTGTCAAGTTCATTGCTCACATCAGATACACGTATATCACTTACATCGTCCAGTGAAGAAAATTTCTGGAATACAGGTACTGGAATTTCATCTGAATAAAGCACTGCAAGAATTGCTGAATCAAGATTTGGGTAACTTATTTTATGTCGAGTTTTCTTGCTATAACCAGAAGTCTTTGTGAAAAAAAGTAGCAAACGTTTACATGTTTTTTGGCTCCCACCACACCATAGGAATGCCAAAGCTTAGATGTTTCCTTGTGCCCTTTGTCCATTAGCGTAGATTTTTAACACATGGTTTACAAACATTGTGCGGGGCTCACGGTTTATCCTGATTACCTAATTTAAACTTAAAGTAAGCCAAATATGCTCTTTTCAAAAAGAAGCACCAATGTTCATTATTTGAGTTGGTGCAGTAAAACAACCACATATATAGCAAAACGAGTCAGATGAATTCAAACCTATCTTCCATAATGAGGCCATACTACTGAATGCTATTTCATAAAACAAATACCCCAAAACACAAAAATATATTATACACAATTTCTTTATCTATCTAGATGTGCATAAATAGAAGTCTAAATGCATAGATAAAATAAAATTAGAAGCATAACAAGTGCCTCCACTTCCGTTCACTTAGTCGTAAGATAGCATACTACTATGAGTTGAAACAATATGGACCAGTCCATAAATAAAAACTTGACGTGATAGAAGAAGACTATTACCATTTTTAAACGCAGTACCCCCGAATTTCCCAAGAACAAATCTCAAACTTAAGTCAGCAGAAAAAAAGTAAAAATTTGTTGATCAGTGATTGAATTGGAAACATATCACTACCATGGTCATCAACTACCCACAACCCAAATTCAGGCTGTGCATCAGGAGAGCACATATATAGATCGAGGCAGGAAAATGAACAGTTCTCGGGCAGTGAAGCGTAAACTAACCTACATTTAGGACACCTATCTCCAGCTCGTCGATCAGGTCAGCAAGGACTTGACCCCTGGGATTAATCGTGTAGTCTTCCCAGAGGGGGACTCTACCGTTCAGATCTCTCGAGCAAGAAAAATGGCTTCGGCAACCATGCCACAACGTGGCGGAAGTCCCCCGCGTCGAAGTCGGCTGACAGTAGAATGTAAGCGGAAATAACAGTATACCTCCTATACAGGTGCAAGTGCATAGCTACTGCCTGAAAGGAGGTATCTAAAGCGAAAGAAAAGACCGGGGACATCGATCCGGATGTAAATCGCACATCCACCCGCCTGGCCCCCATCCCGTGGTGGTGGGGTCGCAAAACCTTTATACCCCGGGAAGGTGGGCAGGGGGAATGCGCCCAGCATAATCTCCTGCAAAATGATAGCTGGCGTGGAAAGAGGGGAGACAAGCCTCCGCAACTCCTTACAGTTGGCCCGGAGCCCGCGGTAATTTCATTGAAGGAATATGCCCTCCAAGCCTAGCTAGGAGGAGATGCAAGGGCCCTCTTCGAAGAGAAGACCCTTACGATAATGGCCGTATGCTTCCCGGAGGCAAAACTCCGGGCGCTGTTCGCTGGACAATGCGCTGAAGGCGTTGTCGCCTTCGAGGACTCTTTGAGGGAGGTTGGGCTCGCCATGCGAGTCTTTTCCTCCCTCCGCCTCGAAACCTTAGGCGGGCGGGGCAGCTTCGGAGGCAAGGGGCCTTCTTTTCGATGATCCACAGTATCCAAGCCACCCAGCCCACCACTGAGCGTGGGCGAAGGAATCGAGGCTCCTTTAGTGGTGTCTTTCTTTGGAAGGGCAGCTTTAGGAACCCCGGAAGATTGCCTGGCGATCAGCTTCAGGGGTGTTGCCTCCTGTGAGCCTAACGACTCGGTGGAGGCGTGTGGCCGTTTTGCCTTACGGGAAACGGTCACGCTTGGGAAAAGGGGTGGAGTCCTGGTTTTAGTCGGGGCTGGGTGTGAACCCTTTGTACCGCCAGCTTTACCATGGGCCCGCCCGTAGTGGACAGAACCCGCAGAAAGGTTCAGAATGGTCGCATAAACTACCGTACTCGTAGGCCTGGAGGGGCCAGGAGCAGAGGGTGTCTTTTTCAACATTGAAGCATAGGACGTCCCAGCCAGCGCTGGGCGTGCCAGGACAAAGTTTTAGCCTCGCGAAATGAGAGCGGATCCTGATCCTGAACGGCCAGGATTTCCTTCTCAAGGAGATAGGCACCACATTACTTCTAAGAAGAGGGGGACGGCTCTTCGTAATTGACACACTTGGCTACACACGATTTGGACCTATCGTGTGGGGCCTTGCAGCAGCTTACACAGATTTCTGGTAATCCCGACTTTGCACGTTGATAGGAGCAGTTAGTATGGCCAGAAGCGGTGGCAGTAATAGCACCCCTGCGGCAGTGGCACGAATGCCATCACGTGGTAGCGATACCAGCCAGCACGCACCGATTCAGGGCGCTTGTCACAGTCAAACGTGATAAAGAGTGTAGGGGTGGATCTCGAGGCACCTGCCTGTTTTTTGATTACACGTTCGACCTAAACGACCCCATGGACGGCCATCTCTAAGGTGATGTCTTCTATGGAGTAGTCCACGAGTTTCTCGCGAAAACTACTTTCTTCACAAAGTTCATGGTATAGTGCGGTGTCACGCTCGCAGGCGTGCCATCAAGTGTCCGAAGGGCACTAATCATGGCCAACTCGGAGGGATTCGACGCATTCGCCAAAAGGCTCCCATACGAGAAACTGGTCACCTTCGGCTCTCTACTACTCACACTAGCTAAAGTTCTCCTCTGATGGATCTTGTTGCTTTTAGCCAACATGCTACCCTTAGTGGATCGAATAACCAGGAAGCCAGCCGGCTCAAAAACGCCGGGTAGTCTCTTAATAAGGGGCCCAGACGTAATCGAGGCTCCGCTCTGCGCACTTGTACTTGTACTTTTAGTCTTTGTCAGGGACTCCGCACCCGAGGGGGTAGTGGGGCCTGACGTGCCGATCTTAGCTTTCTCGCCTACCGAAGTAGCAGACCCATCCGGCCCCGCAGCCCACGCGGATGCAGAGGAGCCCTGAGTCTTTTTAGTCTTTTTTTCTGTTCTTTTTAGGAGAGGATGGCGGGGAATGAACCCGCTTGTACCTTGTGCTGGGTCAGATGAACCGACCTCAGCAAGGTCCTTCTCCAAGATGGAGAAGGTCCTAGCGGTTGTAGGGGGACCAAATGGAGGAGGAGATGCCTCTGCTCCTTTTACTGTCTTGGAGAACCGAGCAATTTGAGGAGGACCTTGCATATGGGCAGACTCAGGTTCGGTGCTTGGCGCCGAGCCCGGATTCGCTCTGATGGAATGCCCTACCGTCTGAGGCTGGGTTGCCTCAAGGACCATTTCTAGCTCGGGGGAGAGACTTCATTTTCTTCCACCCCAGGACATCACAGGTCCCTTTTGCAGCGGTGTCACGAGTAGAGTATAGGGAGGCACAGGCCCTGACTCCCGATAAGGTTAGTATCCGAGCCAGCAGGTCTCTGGAGGGAAGCGGCCGATGGGCTCTATCTTCCCTCTCACCCTTAAGGAAGTTTGCCCTACCGAACCGCTTTAATGGGGAGCGGTTGGATCTGGGCTGCTTGCTGACTTTCTTGGCAGTCCACTTGGAAGGTAAAGGGGGACTGCCGTTGGAAAGAGGAAGGCACCCGAGGGCACCCGAGGAGATGAGTTAGTTTGCTCTCCGGTTAAAGAGATTTGGAAGATCTCCTGCAAGAGCACAGGGGGGTACCTCCATTTTTTTAATGGAGCTGCCTGAAAGAGGTTCTGTCGATGGTGAGGGGTAAAGGGGGAGAGGGTTTTTTTTAGATTTTCATGATCGAGCATGGGGACCTTATTCTTTCTGCGAGAAGCAAACGCTAATCACCCCTCGCAGTGGCCCGCTCTGCGAGGGGTGTGTACGGGGCTGGCAGAGCCAGGTGCCGCCTTTTTAGGCTACCCTTCCCGCCTGGTAACCTGGCAGCCCTTTGGCATGCCGGCTCCACCTTGGGCACGGCGTAAAAAGGATAGAGTGTGAAGTGAGAAGGAATGGGTATGTGAAAAGTATAAGTGGAGATGAAGCAGGATGTTAAAAGTCCACCATCCCAAACCGGAGCTTAGGGGTTAGGGAAACTTGTCTCCTTCCCCCTCAGCCCCGATCCAGGATAGTTGGCTGAGAAGAAGGTTGGCATCTACCCTGTGAAAATAGAGGCCGACCAGATAAAGTTTTAGGGGAAGTTGTAGCGGGAGTGAGGAAGTAGGAGAGAAACACAGGCTGTCTGAAAGAAGGGGAAGAGGCTAAGCTAGAGCAGGACGGGGCACTGAGTCCCGTCAGCACGGCGGCCAGGAAGGCAAATCGCCTCGACCCTTACGGGGGGAATGAACTAAGAAACGAATGCACTAAGAACGAATACATTAAGAAACGAATAAACTAAAAAAAGAATGAACTAAGAAAGGAATGCACTAAGAAAATAATGCACTAAAAAGAATGCATAAAGAAACGAATGCACAAATAAAAGAATGCAATAAGAAATAAATGCACTAATAAACAAATGCACTAATAAACGATTGCACTGCGAAACGAATGAACTGGGAAAAGAATGAACTAAGAAGAGAATGAACTAAGAAGAGAATGAACTAAGGAAAGAATAAATTAAAAAAACCGATCAACTAAGAAATGATGAAATTAAAAACGAATGCCCTGAGAAATGAAAAAACTAAGAAAAGGATGAACTAATAAAACGAATAAAGTAAGAAAATGAATGGACTAAGAAAGGAAGAAAATAAAAAAGGATAAACTAAGAAACCAATACACAAAAAAACGAATGACCTATGAAATCAATGAAATAAGAAACGAATACAATAGGAAAAAAGGAACTAATAAGCGAATGAACTAAGAAAAGGATGAATTAAGAAACAGATGAAATAAAATGAATGCCCTAAGAAACGAGTTAATTGAGGAAGGGATCAAGTAAGAAAGGATGAACTAAAAACGAATCAAGTAGGAAGCGAATGGACAAAGAAATGAATGAAATAAGAAAGGATAAACTGAGAAACCAATAAATACACTAAGGAAGGAATGAACTAAGAAATCAATGAAATAAGAAACGAATGAACCTAGAAACAAATGAGGGAAGGAATAAACGAATTAAGAAAAAATGAACTAAGAAACGAATGCAGTAAGAAAGAAATGAACCAATAAACGAATGAACTAAAATAGATTGATTAGTTAAGAGGTGCCTTGGCGCACACAGCACGGTGATCGCGCCATAAACAAGTTATTTATTTTAAAAGATTTAAAAAGTTAAAAGAGTGGGTGGTGATGTGGTTTGCATGGCAGTGGTAGGCGATAGAAATATAAATAGAATAGATGGTTATATTTTTGGGTGTGAGTGCTATTCAGGGGGTGGGGTGGGTCCCTCCAGCCTCAATGGGTAGGTATCGGCGTCTCAATTCGCCGAATGTCGGGCATTCGGCTCTAAGGCTGATCGTCAGGGGGACGAATGAATGAACTACAAACTAATAAAATATACTCCAATTACACTAACAAACGAATGAACTAATAACAAAGGAAATAAGAATAGAATGAACAAAAATAAATGAAGTAAGGTATAAATAAACAAAGAAACAAAGGAAGTAAAAAATAAATGAAATAAGAATGAATAAAGAGGTGAATGAACTAATATAATAATGCACTAAAAATTAATGAACGAATAAACGAATGAGTTGAAGAGGGAAAAAATGAAAAACAAATAAACCAAGAAATGAATCTAGTAAGAAAGAAATTAACTAAAAAAAAATAATCAACTAAGAAAAAAGTCACTACGAAACAAATCAAATAAGAAACTAATAAACCAAGCCAAAAATGCAGTAAGAAAAGAATAAATTGAGAAATAAGTGAACTAAGAAACGAATGTACCAAGTAATATAAGAAAAAAATCCCGAATAATCCAAGTAACAAATAAACTAAGAAACGAATGAAATAAGAAATGTGGGCAATAAAACACGAATAATCTAAGAAAAAATTGACTAACCAAAGAAAGAACTAAGAAACATATGGACAATGAAGTGAAGGAACTAGAATGATCTAAAAATACAATTGAACTAGGATACGAATGATAAAAAAACGATTGAAATAATGAAACAAATGAACTAATAAAGGAATGAACCGGGATTCGGGTCTAAAAGTATATCAAGGAATGCTGGATCTTGTTTACACAGTCACATCCTGGCTAGGTGAAGGAGATAATATGGGAGCAATACTGTTACAAACAGACAGAAACTAATGATGGCATCTCCAGATTTTTTTCTACAGAGGTCGCAAGGAAAATAATGAAGAGAGAATGTGTAGAAGTTAAATTGATGCGATACTGAAAACTCTATGTGTGGTGTTAATCACGCAACTCTCCTGAACTTATCCACCTTAGAAAGGCCTTGAAAGGGTTTTACAAGTGATTTTGCAACCCCGCTCCTACCGAGCATAGAATCTCCAAAACTGTACCCAAAAGCAGCCGCGGACCTCCATCTAACGACTAAGTATAAAGTCTCCATTTAATAATACCGAAAATAAGCTCTTATAAGATTAATAAACAGTAATAAAAATAATCGCAGTAATATAATAACCAACAATAATTTAGCCCAGAGAGGGTAGAAAGGGGGAGGATGCCATTTCTTTAAATCATATTTATTATTTCTGATAAAAATCGACGTTAATACTGCAAACAAACGAACGGCGAGAGCGAACTTCAAAGACCCGTTAATCATCGCATCATCATGACGTAACCGGATCCAAAGGACGAAAATGAGGAAGAGGAAAACGCACAAAAAGGGATCTGCTCTGTCACACTTACATAGATGGAAGCCCGCACATGTAAACATACACAAATGCGATTCCCTAGCATAAGTTGAACACCGCCTGAAGGAGTTAAGATGCAGTACTTTGGCCTGTAGGTATCTACATGCTTAAAGACATCACCCGAAAATGAATATCCCTCGTCAAAAACTATCAAACATCATCCTGTCAAAGATGCTTATTTTGTGCAAGTTGAATATGTGACAGTTGTAAGAGTTCGTACTTGAAGATGAAGGGTTTACTCCTACGGACGTGTACCTCAAGGCACTCAAATCTGCCCTTTTGCCACCAGACATTTGAGAGTAGGAAAAGTTGTAGACCCAATCATTTATAATAATAACAATAGTAATAATAATAATTAATAATAATGAGTCGACCAACGCATTGTATTCGGGGAAATTTACTCCAAACCTGGAAATAAGACACCGAGAAAGAGAATAAAAACAAACACAGAGAGAAAGGGGCCAGAAACCCCACTGCAATCTCTATCTTCGCCCTGACGAAGGAGGAAATGAACCTGAGCCTTGGATACCGTTTTCCTTCCCTGAAAATCACCCGAAGAGTAACTCGGTCGCGACTCCTTTAAGAGAGGATGACCTTGTGAAGCACCCCCACCAGGACTGGCTCCAGGCTTTCACGGTCGTTGTCCTCCTTCCATTCGCTCAAAAACCAGCGGAGGAGAGTTTATTTGCCCATTCCAACTCTAATCCTCATACCCTAAATCTATGTTTTCAGCGTTTAAAGTCCGGCCGTTTATCATCCAGAGCCAGGAATGTATCTTCCTCTAATTTGCGCTCGATCCAAAGCGTATTTTAAAGATCTGTTCGCTACTTACAAACATCTCCTTCGCTAGAGAGCCAACTGTTAATTTTGCTTCTATTAATTGGCCCAACGCAAGATTGATGACTCCCGGCCTGAAAGACCAATTGGAGCGGTGCTTTGAATGCTCAAATATACAAGATAAATTAATACAGCCATAAATCATCTGTTTTTCTGCTAGCATATTATATATATATATATATATATATATATATATATATATATATATATTATAAATATCTATAAAGAAAGAGCAATACAAACCCTCTGGTGGTAAAAAAACCTATAGGTCTTCTTTCGCCATATTTAATTTCTGCTTTTCAATAACCTTTTGAAGACAGGAAGAAAAATGCAGAAACCTTGTATTTTAGATCATATAACAATACAGTGCTAGATAAAGAGAAATTCGACGTTAATGAGCAAAGAGACAAGAAACAGGAGTTTTTTAAAGTCAAGAGAAAGGGACGTTGGAAGAATGCAAATATCAAAGAGAGCAAAAGACGGTACAATGAATGCAGTCCATACTGAGAAGACAGAAAAAACGCCAGGGAAATAAGTTTAAATAATCCTGGCAAGGACTCGAACCCGGGTCTGCTGAGTGCCGCATTGACTAGATCGTTATTGTTCATTTATCAAAAAAAAAAAGGAAGGGCGAGGATCCGCGGGGAAATTCACATTCTCGCTTTTCCTTTGAAGTTAAACGTTAGCCTACACAAAAGGCTTCTTGAAGTTTCTCTTTTTAGAGAAATGGATGGTTGCCTAGTCGTATATGTAACGTTCCTAAAGAGGATTCCTCGAGGAACTCCAGGAGACTTCTCTAGAGGATTAAGGAATTCTTATTATTACCCTAACCTAACTGCATATATATATATATATATATATATATATATATATATATATATATATATATATATATATATATATATATATATATATATATATATATATATTCATATATGGAGTATTCGTCAGTATTTTGAGGTAATCACTTTTGTGGAGGTTAGCTCAAGTGAAGGTCAAAGGTACATACATTACCAGACATAGTCTGGCCATATCACCTTATTTTATGGCCCCCAAAACGTTTAATCAGTTCGAAACCCTGTCAGCGCCTCCCCCCCCCTCTATTGTGCTCGGTTATCATCCCACATTGGAAAGTCGAAAGCGAGATCTATCCCCCCGTCCCAGGCCGCTGAGAGGCGCCAGTGACATGGGGCTGTTCACATGGATACATTCCAAGTCTCCCATGGGACTTTTCCCAAAGTCCGTCCCTCACGTTTCCCGCCGAGTCGCCACGTCGACGTCTCTGAGCCCTTGCGCGGATCTTACCATCGTAATCTCTCTGGCAGTGACGTATTACTCTCCTTCGTTCTTTCCAATTTGGAGGGCTAACCGGGATCAACTCTCAGCTCAGTCCCTCCACTATACAAGGTTCGTGTATCTTAACCTCAACCGTGAGACTAGAGCAAGGAAGTCCGAGAAGTCCTTCCATGCAGATTTACATCTGGTCGCAGGGCCGAGAGCCCATGCCAGTTCCTGGAGCCGACTCTCCCCCACCCCCCATCCCTTCGTGATTCCCATTTGGAGGACAACCTGGAACCTGATCTACGCTCATCTTTCGCTCTACGAAGTCCCTCCTGAGGCTTGATTGAATTTACAACCGTTGAGGTCAAACCGAGGTCCCAGTCCCATGATTTTTCCTCCATTTAATTCACTGCCCGAAAACCCTTGTAATTCATAGCATTTAATTTATATTATCTAAACCCGCGTTTAATAATGGTCTTTCATGTAATTCTTACAGTTCCCTGACTATTCTCATTTATTCCTTGCCCGCCTGTATTAACAACTGGTCACTTATTCATTATTATTATATAAGTTTGCATAGTTTTCGTGACCAATAATAATTCTATTATTTACTTGTAAATTAAAGGTTATTTTTGTAAGAGGTTATTCTTTCAATAACTCCTGAGCTGAAACGGCAATCTCGATTCCTCCCTTTATTGGCCAACCTTGGATTAACGCACTCGAATATAAATTGGGCTCAAGCCCTGAGCCGGGACTTGCCGGCCTTGTTGAATACCCGTGGGCGCGACTCTGTATAGAACGTGACACCACTGTGTCGTTCCGCGACAACTTTGAATGGTTCTAAATTTCTTTTTCAGATTAATAATGATTTTAAAGTTAAAAATCAAATGAAAAGGAACGATTTAAACGTTGCAATAAAAGCTCAGCATAATAATAGTGAGATTAGTCGTTTTCTGAAAGTTACTCTATTATTCGTTATCAAAGTTAGAAAAGCCTGGCAGCTGCTGATAGGGATCCAACTTGAACAGACAAACGCAAAACATAGGCGACGTGTTCCAATACCATAAAGTATAGTGAAAAACACAAGAAAATTCCGAAAAGCCGTTCAGAGCCTCTGGAAAAGATATCAAGGTTTCAAAATGTCCTATCAGAAGACTTGCGCATGAAGATATCCGTTACGAGTCGTGTGTTTTGCTGAGAGGTACGTTTATAACAGGTAGGACCAAAAGAATTGTTTGATCCGTACAAAGAGCGAGCTTTCCATGCTGAAACATCAAGGAGCTGTGATGCTTTTTTTTCTGATGAGTAAATGTTCAACCGTGACCAAAAGGAATGACAGGTGCTAATGCATAGTGACGAATGGGGTTCATTCAAAGTGTAATGCATACCAAGTTTCCAGCAAATGGGATGGTTCTGGGAGTTTTTAGCAGTGAGAGAGATGTCATCATCCCTGTCTTTTTTTCACAGGGCTTAAAGGTCAATATTGGTGCTAAATAGAGGTTTTAGAGAAGGATGTTAGGCCCTGGATAGACAGAAAACACAACGAAAGACCTTACATCTTCCAACAAGACTTTGCACCATCTCATAAGGCTAGAACAACCCAAGCTTGGATACATGCCAATCACCACGACCATATTCTTCAACATGGCTACTTAGCTCACCTGAGCTCAATCCATAGGAATATTACGTATGGGGCGTTGCCGAGAGAGAAGCCAATCAACACCCCTATGACACCATTCAATCTCTTAACTCCGCTAGATTAACTTGACGAGTAAACAGTCTCGGAACAAACAGAAGTAGTGACAGCAGGAAGTAGAGAAGTATGGACTGGTGACCTATGCCTCAAGCAAATTCTTCTTGAGTAATATGACGACACTATGTTAAGGCGAGATGAGGCACCCTTTAAATAAGCCTCTTTACTACCGGTGCCTTGTGGTCAGGTCCATGATGCACCCAAAGGCTAAAGAGCCATACGCTAAAAGAAAAATGACCCCCAAGATAGGTCTAGCAAGCCACTAGGGTATATATTTGTGCTTAAGAAATGCATGAGGTACTCAAACCAAATGGCCCCCAGTCACAGGGTCTGAATCAATGGATAAACTTAAAAACGGAAGTGAAAGAGCAAAGAAGATACGAAGACCGAGCAGAATGGAGGTTGTTTCGGACACAATTACGCCAACTGGCAGATAGTCACTATCTACAAGGCGGATGATATATATATATATATATATATATATATATATATATATATATATATATATATATATATATATATATATATATATATATATATATATATATATGGAAAAATATCCAAGACATATTGGTGCGGTTAAGGTAATGGCATAATTAGACAACTGCTCTGCTTCAGGTCCAGCGGGTGATCCTATCCTTCTCAAACTGGAAGACTACACTTAAGGATGGCCCAACAGCATTTTACAGCAAAACGGGCTCGAACCGATGAAATTCCCCAAAGAAGTCGACTCATTGTCCAGATAAGACAAAACATAAGTTAATCGAACAGGCGAAAGGAAACTAGCAGGCAGCAGAAACATAGGAGGACACAATCAGCGATGACTCAGATACTGATAATACTTCCTACGATACAGAGCAAGATCTAAATGCGTAAGTAAAAGGGGTCAATCACCAAGAGATGAATTACCAGGAGGACCCTTGAACGCAGTCAGCAGAGGAGGAACCCAAGAGAAACGAAAGAAAAAACAGAAAAAGAAGAAGGAACACTGAAAACTTTACAGATAGGACAATTGGATTATGGATATTAAGAAATTAAAAATACTTCAAACTAATACATTCGGATGGAAAGAAAAGGAAATTATGTACGGAAACTTATTCAGAAAGATTACCCCAGATGTTATACTAATATCAGAACATGAAAGAAACACAGAAAACAAGAAATTAAAGATATAGAATTACAATGTTATTAACAAATCCTTCCGGAGGAACAAACGACGGAGTGGCAATATCTGTCAAGCAAGGATTGCAGTACAAAACAATACAAGAATTGGAGGATGCATATTTAGCTATAGAAATTAAAATGTAATTAAGCAACATCATTGTGGCAACTGGATACCAGCCACCCAGGCGCCCCCAATTACCGGTACAAAACTTTACTGAACTCTTCCATTATAGGATACCCGTCATTTTAATAGTTGATCTAAACGCCGATTGCGGGGCTTCTGGGTACAGAAGTATAAACAGAGTAGAAAGACAACTTAACATGCTTATCAATAGACGTATGCTGCAAAGTCGGGTCCCAATTTCCCTACATACTTACGAAGAGAACATGCAGCAAAACCGGACATCTGCCTGGCTAACTTCAATCTGCCCTTGAACTATTTTACGGAACCAGTTGATTGTCCTTGCAGAGATCACACTGCGACTCCAATGCACATAAACAATAATCCTATACAAATCCCTTCTAAAAATGGACGGCATACCATAGAGCGGATTGGGATAAGTACAAAGAATTACTTCAGACGTATGTGCCCAGCTCGCTCTGGGAAGACACTCTAGAGGAAATCGACGGGGAGTTGGAGAGGATCAGAGAAGAAATTAAAAGGGCAGAGAAGGTGGCCATCCCCATTAACTCGTTCCAAACCATTAAACAATTTCGGTGGACACCAGAAATAATGGATTTGAGAGAGGAGATCGGCCAAGCGGCAGAAAATATAAGAAGATTTGGAAAATCAAGGGAAGCATACAACGAACTCAGGAGACTAAATAGAGAACTAATAGCAGTAATTTATGAAAAACAGAAAGAGAAATGGGATCAGCTCATCGATAAAATAGATGTGGAAACATCACCAAAAGAATTCTGGAAACATATCAACAGATTAAAGACACGGACAACAAGGGATAAAATGAAAATTAAGGATGCAGGGAACAACATTTTTGAAGAGGAGGAAGAAATAGAGCAATTATTTAGAGAGTGTCGTGGTATGACATTATATTATATCAATACCATATTATATCTAAGGGGGGAGGGACCGATAACCTCAAGGCGAACCGACAAAAGGGACGGAACGCCACGAGTTTCGACGGGCGAAACAACTAGATAAGAGTGCAACGAGGTCACGTATATTATGGGCAATGGCAAAGCTCAAGGCTATTTAAAGAGGCATGTAAAAAAATATAATTTTATTTACATAAAAATAATGAGAGAAATGATGGGCAAAAATTACATCAGATGAACGAAGGATGGGGGGATTGTAGTTATGAATCAGACTATGAAGTTAAAACTTAAGGTGTTACGGGAGGAGCCTATTCAAATAGGGAGAATTAACGCAAATGGGTTACTGGAGGGGGAGAAGGGTTGGCTTACACAAGATACCTGGAAAAACGTTAGGGTAAGGCTTCACGGATGTCTTCTGCACGTGAGACGAGGCCGCTCGAAGCTTCTAAGCGGGATATTAAGGTGATGACGGTTCTCCCAAAAAAGGGGGGAGCGGTAACGTCTGGTCCAGGGGAGAATATTTGGGCCACCCGAAAACGAGGGTCAAACGAAGAGGGCTTCGACAGAAGTTAACGAGAGAAGTCGGAAAAATCACTTGGTAGCGATTGTTAAATGGAATTACCTCACTGGCTGGGGCTAATTCCAATACACAAAAATAGTTTAGCTGTCACTTTGCTTTGTTGTTAGCACCTGACTTGGAACTAGGGGAATTTTCTTGCGGTCCGGGCGCGACTTTTCAACTCTGTGTCTCCTCATGGGAGTCGAGCACTATTTATGTCCGAGGCTCTCCCCGGTGGGGGCAGGGGTAGCGGTAAACAGCTCTACTCTCGAATGGCCTCAAATCTTCTTGCAGAGGCTATTCTAGCCCGCGTAAAGGTGAATTCTGGTGGACGCGGTTCGGGGCTACCACTTGTGGAAGGGGGGGGGTAGGTAGGCTTACCAATTTAAGCCTAACCGAGCCTTCTACAGCGCATAGAGGTTCCGTTCTGAACAAGAAATTTCACGTGGAATTTCCTCAGAGAGAGCAGTGGAGAAATGTATTCAAAATACGTGAAGAAGAGAACAAGGATTATGACTTTGAATTTTAACATCAAATCGTGGACGAACTCAATGGGGAGATCGAAAGGGCATACACCTTCCACTTTGACGAGGAAAGGAGAAACAACAACAACGGAATAGACGCAATCATTACATCTGAAGAATTAAAATAAACGATAAAGAATTTCCGACAGAGAGCCCCAGGCAGATCGGGACTCACCAGATTAAATTACCTTGAAGCTCCCCTGAACATACTGTGGGAGTGAGAAACGTCTTCAATGCGTGCTTGAATACGGGATACTTCCCTATTGAACTTGAAGTGGCGAAGATGATATTCATACCCAATACCTTAATTGGTAAGGTATTGGAAAATATAATTAATAACAGCTTGTCTAAATTTCTCGACTATAATGGCCGGAGAAACAGCTGCCAATTTGGCCTCAGGAAAAAACAGAAGCATAGATGGCCCTTGGAGTCATCCTTAGAAAGATAGCGAAACCAAAGAGAGAAAAAATGAGCGTAAACATCGTATGGCGGGACGTGTCCAAGGCATTTAACAAAGTATGGCAGATAGGTATGCAACTCAAGATCCTCAGATTAGGAATGAACAACGAGATCGAAAGGATTTTATGTGATTATGTAATGGAGAGACGTGCTTATGTAGAAATAGAATGACATCAGGAAGAAATATTCGAGCTCACTGCCGGTTTGCCCCAAAGCGGATGTCTGAGACCATCTCTCTATTCAACCTACACAGCACATATACCATCACCAAGAAATAAGTGCTGCTTGAACATCCAATTTGCCAAGGACGTCACCCAGATCATAGTTTGCCCCTACAAGAACGGCCCAATGCAGGCTAGGATGACTGCAAAAGAGATAGGGAAGCATTAATACATACGAAGAAAAATGGAAAATTAAAACCAACAGGGATAAATTTAAAATGGTACCCGTGTACAGGAGGAGCATCTCAGATGTATATGTAGAAGGACCGCGCTACAAATACAACAAAGAATGTAATGTGTTTGGACTAACCATTCCGAAATCAGGTTATAAAAAGCACGTAACTGAGAGGGTAAACGAGGGAAGAGTGGCCTGGCATTACTGTACAAGTTAGTTAACCTAAGCATCAAAAACAAAAGAAAAATTTATCAAACCGTAGTATGGCACACGATTATTTATCCAATCATCGCGATATAAACCATCTCGAGAAGTAAACTATTAAGACTCCAAAAAGTACAAAACAAATCTATATACTTAATAACAAACACTAGAAGAGGAGAGAGAAGAAGACTACAAGACCTGTACAGAAGGCAAAGACCTCGCCACTTAACAGAATAATTGCAAAAGGAGTAAGGAGATTCATAGGAAAGACCCAAAATGAAGTAGGAGTCTAATTAACTAACCAAATTGCCCAAAGAGAAGGATGGAGATCACACAGATTCCTCCTAAGTTTCCCAAGGATAGTAGAAGAAGGAGAAGAGGTCGAAAAAAAATCTACACCTAGAGAAAGAGAATAATACTCGACGACGACTAAGAGTAATTAAATAACCGAAGTATCACCAGAGAATAGGATATAGTCAATTATAACTAGGATAGGAATACAAAAGAATATATAGAGAGATAGAAACCTACACATTTTTAGTAAGAATAATTACTAATAAGGGTTTGAATGCCTCATAAATACCAACGCTACTTATACATATTAAAAATAGATAGATATACACAAAATAAATAAAATAAATAAATAAATAACAAACACAGCAATGCGGGACACTCACATAACAAAATTTCTAACTTTATCACGCTAGCTATAAGTACCTAGAATTGATAGAGATAAGCCTGACCTCCAGGCAATTAGCATCTCTTTGCAAACCCCTTACCTCCTTCAGCGTTCAACATCTATTATTTTTTACTATCACATTCGCACACAGGACTCACAGTAGATACGTGGGACAGGGGTCACGATAAACTTCAAAGTTATATTTAGAGAGAAGCGACACATCGTGGTTCGGATTCCACGTTAAGCTGTAGGTCCAACGACTAACTATTCCACTTTTGTTTCCTACTATTTTCTTCGCTGTCTTATCTTAAAACTTACTTCTTCCTCTTGATTTCACTCCTACCCGCCGTACTTGCAGTACTTGGAGCCTACTTTGGCACTAGAAAGTGCGACAAGTAGGGTCTACAATTGAGTACCAGGCCTCCCCCTCTCCGTTTCATGAGAGCAAAGGAGGGTAGGGGGAGGGTTGGACGAGCTGTCCTTTGTTTTCCACTTCTCTTTTCATTTTATTTCATTTCATTTGACTATTTGTCGCTCTGATCTAGTTCTCTGGCAAAAGAGGCAAAGGAAAAGGAAAGTTTAAAAACGTGCTTATTTTAACGGCGGTCAATTCGGAGACGTCGAGATGTAGGGAGTATGGTTTCCGGCTGAAGTTGCACGTTAATTGCCGGTTTCTTCATGACGTCTAGGAATAAAGAATGTCTTTCGCGGATGTTTTTTCTCGCCTTGAAAACCCCGTTAAAAAACTTGTAAGAAATATTAAGAAAATACAAGTTAAAATTAATAACGCTACCACAGCTGTGGACTTCAATAGAGCCTTCCGATTTTGATTAATTTAAATTTTAACAGTATTTTGGAATGTCAAGTTGCGTCAAGTAATATTTATCTGAATTTAAAATAGTGTTATAAACCGGTTTTAAAAATACTGGTGAAAACCGACTTTTTAATATTTCATAAAAAAACAAAATTGATATATAAAAATGCGTTTTCGAATAGTAATGAAATTAATTTGTCTAAATATCGACTTAAAAAACAAAAGAATAAAATAATTAAAACAAAATATATTACCAGTTCATATTTCAAATAAAAAATCTAACATATAAACACAAAAAATAGTTATTTAATTTCTTTAAACCCGCTAACTTGCTAAACCTTTAAATTTTGCTAGGAAAAATATAAATTGGCAACCCGTTACCCGTCTTTTTCGTTAGACGCCACGTGGCAAGATTTAGTTTTTTTAGTTAAACCCTCCATTATCCACGGAATTAAGAGAAGAAGGTCGCGCGCGCGCGAATCTGAATCCAGCTCTACCCTGAAGCAGCACATTCGGGGCCTAATAATCTCACTGCTAGTTAAGGCTTTTAGATACCACCAGTGACTGTGCGTGTCCGAACTCTTGAAGGAAGCCCTGCAGATGACGCGAAAAGGGGGACTTCATTCTGGGGTGAAGTGGTCAGAACTGGTTGGTGGGCCCTGTAAGACTTCAAAATAGGTAGAGCAGTCGAGTGCGGACCCGAGATTAACTTTAGAGACACGCCCCTGCGATAACCGCCCATAGGAGAAACCAGACCGATCGTCAACCTGGGGGTCGTCATGGACGACCCTGGGGTGAGTAGTCGTGTCCCACTTGTGACCAAAGAGGGAAAAAGGAAACTGCACAGAGAAAAGATATTCGAGACAGCATTCGCCAAACTTGGAATTGCGCTATGCAGAGTAACGGAACAACCTAACGGATACTGACCATTTGTGACAAAAAAAGGACGTGGATAACATGTAAGCACAAGAGGAAGACAGGAATTTGAGAAAATTGGGCTCATCCTCAAAACACCTCCCAAATAACAGCTCAGAGATCTATCATCTGCTGCCGGATCGACCCCTATGTAGGCTTTCATACTGCCAATGAACTTAAACAAAAAATTTAAGACATTCAAAGCAGGACGAAAATAGACGAAGTCTACAAATTTAAAAATCGAGAGGGTGAAGAATACACCCATGTCTTTAAAGTTACATTTCAAACTACATAAATGGCACATAAAGCAACGGAACAAGGAATCATACTATTTAATTAAAAAATCTCGTCATCATGCATCGAACGTGAATCCTTCATACCCATACAAGTGTGTTTTACCTGCTACGCATTAGAATCGCACGCAACCAGCGATTGCACATTCCAAGGCAAGAAACGTTCTGAATGCGCTAGCGAAGAACACACATGGAAGGAATGCAGTAGCACACAAAAGAAATTCCTGAACTGCGGTAACCCTCATCGTACCCTGTCTATGACCTGCATAATGAAAAAGTCCCACATCGAGGAAAAAAGAAAACAATTGATGGAAGAGAAAAACGAAAAGGCCAACACCACTTACGCCCAAGCGACAAAAGCATCGAGCCAAGAAAAGAACTTTCTACAATTAGAACCCGGAATGAGAACCGACCTGATTACGGTCATCCATTATGCGCATTTCGCGAACATGATAAGCCCATGGACCTATGCAACAGAAGCGAATCACATGTTAGTGAACAACGGGATGAAACCAATGTGGTTCTCGGATAATCCCTCGTCCGCCGAACTCTTTCAGGCACAGATCAAAAGTATGACCACAATGGAGAACAGATCTAAAGCAACTTCAAGAGACCCCAGCTTGAACAAAAAAAGCAGCTGTGGAACCTGATAATAGCTCTTCTGTAGCATCTTCCCCAGTCTCAGATGAATCAATTCAGTCACCTACCAGAATGAACGACGACCACGAACAGGACTAAATGGAACCAGCTACAATAATGCACAGCTCAAGCCATGCTCTCCACTTGAGACTTTTCGGCACCTCAACCAACCTACTTCCCAAACCCATAAACTTAATGGAAATCATGAAAGGAATAATGGACGGAAAGTATAAATGGGACTACACATAATAAGAGGTCTACCAAGCACTGACTACCGGACAAATAGAAATCAGCCTAGAATCGTGCTTCAACATCACCCAAAACTCATACAAAAAAAAAGAGAACCGACAAAGTGAGATCTCCAGCCCGCGAACAGAAAAGCAGCCAGAAACCACCCCTTAAGAAATAGTTATAGAATACAGCATCCGCTACATTAAAAAGCTAAAAATATTTACAATGAATGTTAACGGCTGGCACAACAAACGACATATCTATAATGAGATCATAAGGAAAGTCGATCTTGATATAGTCCTAATTCCTGAACATAGAATTAACCCTAATAATGAGCATATTAAGACATACAATTACGAAGTAATAACGACCAATTACTCAAATGGTAGATACAACGGGGTGGCCTTAGTAATGAAGACAGGAATACCTTTTCAAGAAGTGAACGACCTAGAAGAGTCATATCTCGCTGTAAAAATCAAAATAAATTACGACGACCTAATAGTAGCTGTCAGATACCAACCCCCAAGACGCCCATATCTCCCTGTCCAACAATTCATGCGTGCCTTTAATTCTTTAGGAATAGATAGTTATTTTATCTAAGTGACAAAGGATTCTTTCAGTTTGGCTGTATTTTCGACGGAGAGGCAACTTATAATGACAATCAGTGTTTTTCATTGAGTCTTTAAAACAAAGTTCAATGCGATGACCCAGACAATGAAAAGAGATGACGTCCTCGTTGTTTCCTTTTAACTTAAGCAAAACTCCAATTTTTTCACTCATCATCACTAGAGCTCCATCAGCTGCAATTCCAGATAGTCTTTGAGACCAGATATTGTGACTTTCTCCTGTAATCTTTTTTTATTATTTGCTTGATGGCTTCTATGATTCCATCAGCATTCGCATGTGTCACAGCTTTGATTCCAAAGAAGTAAGCAAGTATTTATCCTTTATGAGCAAATCGAAAAAAAAGAAATCTCTTTAAGTCTGAAGCGTCTGTTAATCCATCGGATATCAACAAGAAAAAGAAGGCCTTCTCTTAAAACTATGTTTTAACTTATCTCTTTCATTGATTGTAATGGCTTCAGTAAATTCTTTTCCCTTTTTACTGGTACTACATTGCTTACTAACATCCAATTTATTTGCTTTTTCAAGCATACACAGGTTTTCAAATTCAGTGTAAGGTTTACACTGTAGAGAAATGTAGTCAGCATTTCGAAATAGAAAGGTAAATTTGTTGATTTGACTTTTGATCAATGACAGAAAAACCAGATCAGCTTTGGTTTCTCCAAGTTTTTCTTTTTAAGCCAACTTCTTTGATGAGTTTATTTTATGCTTCTTTGAGTTTTCACGTTTTGCTGCCAGATGCAAAGGGGGACTCCTTTCATGCTGAAAATTGCTGGCAAGGAGCACATATCTTCACATTTTTTTTTCATCGTAGAGAATGTCCGATTTTGACTTTATTTTTCAGATTCCCGCTGTTTCTCCAGAATTTTTTCTTTAGTTAGTTTGGATTTTTTCGGTGGTGATGGATTACGGCCGAAAAAGTGAATGTATTTTTGAGACATTTGTAGAAGAACGTACCTAAAAACAAAAAAAATTACATTTTAAATTATCATAAAAAATTGATTTTCTTAATATTTATTTATAAAGCATAATTATCAATAATCATTATGTAAATCTTGAGTGACAAAGTAAAATTTAATATTTTACAACCTTTATTAAAAATGCTTTATTTTTATTTTTTAATTTATCATTTAATACTTTCAGGTATAATTACACTGGATAACAAATTTGAACTTTTTTTAACTATTAGAGACCCGAGCAAACTTTTCTCATGGCATTTTTCTCGCTGATTTCAAATCTGACTTTAGTTTTCTTTACCACATCAGGTTTTCGATATATTCAAAAATGCAATATGACCGCCGTCGCTGATATAATGCAGCATTTTACTCTGATTTCTTTGCCAAAACTGGTGATATATGGTTGCATAGCGCCATTGCTAGGAAAAAATTGCCTTCTGTATATCTCCATGTGCATTGAGAAGTTGAACTGACACAAAATGATGCATTTAAAATATAGAGACTCTAAAATTTATCATTCTCTTTAGGAGTAAACATATGATAAAGATAAATAACCATGTTTTGTTTATTCCACAAGCATCCTAAAGTTAATGGTACTTATATTGCATGTATAAGAATAGTAAACAATAAATGAAGGGCTAATAAGTCAAAACTCGAATTCATAAACGTTGTGGATGGGATTTGCGTTTGAATATTTTTTCAGGATTATCACGATACAGCATCCAACAATGATCTCCCATCATGCTCTTATTCCAGAATCCTTCATAGCGAGTTTCTATGGTCTTGATATCCTGGTGGAAACGTTCACTTTGCTCGTCACTTACGGCTCCAAGATTTTCTTGAAAAAAGTCTGGATTTTAAGTGACATACGGCATCCCATTTCTTTATAAGATTGAAGAAGGTTTTCCACGCCATCTCTATATGCAAGTGCCGTGTTGATTCTAAAATTGTTCGCACATAACCACTTTAAGGCTATCCATCCATTTAGTTCACTAGAATTGAGGGTTTTCTCGAAGTCAGGCTCTGCTAAAACGTCCCTGATTTGTGGTCCCATAAATATGACTTCTTTAGGTTTTGCCGCGCTCAGTTGTGGAAATCTTTTGCACGGATATTGGAATCACTGAGAATTGTCCTTAGCCATTGGTTTCACGAAGTTTTTCATTAGACCTAGTTTCAAATGAAGAGGTGGCAGATATATTTTTTGAGGCTCTACCAGGGGAACAGACTGAACATTGCTTATTCCATGCTCATATGTAGATCGAAGTGGCCAGTCACGCTTGTCATAATGTTTTGCAGTGGCATGGCTATCCCACAGGCAGAGGAAGTAACAGTACTTCGTGACTTATCCTTGCATACCCATTAGCATGCCTGTTACTTTTAGATCACCACAGATGTACCACTGATTGGCTTGGTAGTTTATCGCTTTAAGAAGAATATCCATATTATCATATGTCTCCTTAAGGTGGACGGAATGTCCAATAGGGATGGAAATCTTTATATTGACATTGTGCAAGAGGACAGCTTTCAGATTTGTCTTAGAAGCATCAATAAAGAGACGCTTCATATGTCTGTGACAAGGCTTCGAACAATCCATTTATATCATGGCAGTAGCAGAGAGGTCCATTAACTGTGAAAAATGAAGTTAAATCACGATTATGCTTTTTAAAGTAACTCACATGCACATTTTTCTCGAGTAAGAATTTTTCTTGTAGTCGAGATTCTAGAAGTTCTGCTTTCTCCTTTGACATTGACAGATATCTCACAAGATCATTCAAGTCTTCTTGACTAAATAACTTTGGCTCAGAGTTAGCATCCTCATATTCAACATCCGCATCTAATGTACATACACCTTCAGTACTGCTATTATCACTGATATCATCAGGTACGAGGCCATAATCAGGTGGAACTGGAATTGGCAAAGATACATTATGTGGAACTGGTCTGCACGCCGAATCCATGGTTGGATAAACAATTTGGTGCATGTGCTTTGCAGAAAACCTTTTTATGGTTACACTGCAGAAATAGCATTCTTCGAAGTGATTTCTGGGCTCTCTCCATATCATAGGAACAGCGAAAGGCATTGAAGCTTATTTTTTGTTAATCTAGTGACGTAATCTATTAGAACAGGAAGAACAATTTGGTATGTTCGAGATGTTAGAAGTTCTGCTTTCTCCTTTGACAGTGACAGATCTCTCACAAAATCATTCAAATCTTCCTGAATAAATAACTCTGGCTCAGTGTTAGCATCCTCATATTCAACATCCGAATCTAATCTGCATGCACCTTCAGTACTGCTATCATAAGAAGGCAACCGAAGTAGAGTTTGTACACTTTCTTTATATCATTTGCGATAGTACGCTGCTGACATTTGTTGTAAAATGCCCATATACATAGTAGAAGTTATCTGGATAATTTCTGCACTGTCGAGGCATTGTTACTGCTTTGTGGAAATATTTGGAAGTCTCTTATGATCAACGCAGAAGGAGCAGCTTAGAAGATGCACATCACATGAGGAACCTGAAAGCATAAAACAGAATTCTAAATAATTGCGTAAAATATGCATGCGAGTTACAAATGTAAATGAATTCTTCTCTATACCCCTTTAACCAGCAAGGCGGCCATTTTGAATTTTTGGCATATCTTAAAAACGGTACGGGCTAGAGCAAAACTGAAGGCAGATTCGGATTCAACATGAAAAGTGCTTTTATAAAAGTATAGTAATGTCTCTGATCAAAAATGTGTGTTGACTAGTGTTATTTTAAAAATTATTTTACGTGAATTTAATGGAATAAGTAAAAAATTAGGAGTATAAATATAAAAAATGAAATTTTATTGAATATATAATAATACATTTTATTGAATTTAGTATGGTTTATGACATTTATTATATTATTAATAATTTTAAACATTGGAACATATTTTTTCCATTGTATATTGGACTGGGTTATATATGTTCTGCTTGTAGTTGTAGATCAACCAATGATAGATAGTGAAGAAAATAAAAATTCATAATAAGTATAATACAATGGAACACAATCCCACAAATAGGCCAAAAACATACTAAGGACACAAAGGCAACCTTTCTTAATCATCATAATAATTACTATTTACTAATGTGTACATTAATAAAGAACAGTGGTAGGCATCATGGAAATTTACCTATAATTGAAGAAATGAGTGAATGACTCAATCTGCTGTTTGCAAAATAGCAATGTTTACAAAGAAGTTGCTGCCAAACCTTTTAAAATCGCCCGTCTAGCAATGGCGAACAGCTGATTGATTCATTTTAATGTCGAATACCGAATTTAGTATTCGAAAAAAAATAAAAATAAGGTAAAAAAAAGACTTATCGCCACCCAGGCAAGAGATGAAACATTTTCTTTCGCCCTTCAAGAATTTTTCTCGCATTTAGCGACAGGGCGACTCCTAAATTCAGCCTTGTCATGAAGGTCTACTTGAATAAACTTAGCAATAAAGATAATACCATTTCTGTCTCTATAAAGTAGTGTCTTATTAACCGCACTCTATCATGAAGGCATAAAGAAGTTGTTTCAATAATTAAATATTCATCTAAGCCAGAACAAGATAAAATTGGCTCTTCAAATTTAATTCCAAAGGCTCATCGGTATGCTATAAAGAATTTAGCAGAACATACAATTTTGAGACTTTTTCCAAATGAAAATAAAAATAATAAAACTGAAGATCGTTACCTAGTGGTAGTAGCAACAGACCATGAGATAAAAGATAGTACTAATTGTGAAGCAAATGATGGTGATCTAATGTTTGAGTACATGAAAGAACTGAAAAGTAAAGCTACCAAAGAAACCTTATCGAACTTTAAACATATTTTTTTTTAATATTGCGAGCCTATATGGCGACTGCCTACTCGGTCAGAAGTCACCGTAGCCACGACAGCCTAGTATTAGGCTACATTAAAATAATAAACAAAGCAAAATAAAAACAATAACAAGAAAAAAAGGAACAAGGAAAGGGCAACAAGCTATACCTAGTTATCGAAGAAGATTCCTGTCCTTAAACCCGAAGGGCTTATGGTATGATTGTTGCCTCTTGGAGGCATAGGCACCGTCGAGATTAGCTGCAAATACAGTGAGAGCTGTTAGCGACTGAGTAAGGCACCAGGCGCCGGGTTCTCGGATAATTCACTGTGCACGGCGCAGAGCGAATCGATTCACTCTCAGCATCGACAAGTGGGCTCTCAATAGGGAAAGTGCGAGAGGCACCGGTCACCAGACGAAAGCAGGTGTGGTGGACCGAGGCCACCTTCCGAAATACAGGCTCACCTGCGGATGCATAAATCTCGCATCCGTACTCGAGCTTCGAACGAACAAAGGATCGATAAAAAAGTAAGGCAGTAGCTCTATCAGTGCCCTAGTCGCTGAACGTCATGGAACGAAGAATATCAATGGTGCAGGTACAAGAGACACTTAGGCTGTGACGATAAGCCTTCCAGATGAGGCGTCGGTCGAATACAAGACCAAGGAAACGGTGGGATTCAACCATTTTCAGGCGTACCCCATTAAGAAACAAGTTTGAGTCTAGGTGTAGCCGTGGATGGCGGCAGAAGTGCATGATCTTAGCCTTGGCCAAGAAAAACCGAAGCTTGTGCGCTTTGGCATAGCAAAAGACGCAGTTCAATACCTGCGGGCGTTGATGCTACAGAGTTGTCATCCAGGCCGCACCAAAAGAGATCGAAAGACCATCCATGTAGAGCGTAGTGAGAATATTTTCCGGCAGCACCGAGGTAATGCCGTTGATGCTAAAGGCAAAGAGTACGACACTGAGGACACTTTCCTGCGGGACAACCTCTTACTGCTCTATTGAGGTGGAGAGGGTTCACCTCACCTGCACGTGGAATCGATGATTTCGCAAAAATTCAGATATAAAGAATGGGGGGCGTCTCATCGCCCCAATCGTGTGTAGATTTTTTTATGTGGAAAAAAACTTCAAATAGTGCTGTCTAAGAAGGAAGGCCGTGCAGGCGATATTTTTTTTAGTGAGAGCAGAGCATCCGACGTGAGTGGAACTTGTGGAAGCCGCACTGTGCAGAAAAAATATGGCCTTCGTGTTAGCAGAAAGCTAATCTAAAATTTACCAATTTCTCCATCAACTTGCACACGCAGAAAGTTAGAGAGACTGGGTGGAAACCGGTCGGGGTAGAGTGATATCTTCCTGGTTTGCGAAAAGGGAGTACAGTAGCGATTCGCCAAGAATCAGGGAAGATACACTCTACCCAGGTCCTGTTCAAAATATCTTACTTAGGTGTCCAAGCATTGCTTATGGGACATCTTTCGGACCAGGGGCGGTGTCCGCGCACGAAGCGAGAGCGGAAGACAACTCACTCAGAGTAAACCTCTCATTGAAGGTTTCTTCTCCTCCGAAGGTAAAGTCCAGTGGGCGGCCTTCCGTGACATCACGATACGCATTAAATACTGGTGGATCAACATCCCTGTTAGATAGCCGGAGAAAGCGGCCGCGAGAGAATCCGCCACGGACGCGGGGTCCGAAATTGTGGTCCCATTCTCCTGGAAAACGGGAGCGGGGCCCTGCGATAACTTGCTCCAAATTCTTTTGACTCGCTTCCACACCTCTTCTAGAGGGTTCTTCCTGTTAAGTAAATACACATATACCCGCTAAGAAGAACGGTGGGCGTGCTTCGAAATATACAGGAACTTAGTGAAATTGTTCGGGCGGCACTTATAGCGCATGTAGGCATAACGATTCAGTATGAGGGTCGTTTCACACTCCACTAACCAACACGGAAGTGTTCGGCGTGCTAAATGGCAAGACGTTCTAGGAATAGTAGTGTAGTTAGCCCCACGACGATGAGGTTGTCGGAAAAAAACTCAACGGCCTAATCAATCGACCTAAACTACTCGACTGAGAAAGAAAAATGAGTCATTTCCTCAAATGCGGACCACCGGGGATGGGGGTGGGGGGGTTGGCGGAGAAAATGATTTTTGAATATGAAAGTGGTCCCTACCATGTAGGTCATTGACCCCTCCCCCTAAAAAAAATCAGGCTGTGCTTTCGGAGATCACAACAATAGATCGAGGCAGGAAAATGAAGCGGTTCTCAGGCAGTGATGCGTAAACTCATCCACATTTAGGACACCTATCTCCAGCTCGTCGATCAGTTCGGCAAGGACTTGGCCACTGGGATTAATCGAGTAGTGTTCCCAGAGGAAGTGTATACTGTTCAGATCTCCGAGTAAGAGAAAGGGCCTCTGTAATCGTCCACTTCTACGACGTGACGGAAGTGTCCCTCGTCGAAGTCGGCTGACGGTGGAATGTATACGGAAATAACAGTATACCTCTTATCCAGGAGCAAATGCACAGCTACTTACTGAAATGAGATATATAAAGCAAAGTGAAGAACGAAGACATCATGCTGGGTGTAAATCACGCATCCTATTGCCCTGCCCTCAATCCATGGTAGTGTTGTTGCAAAACCCTTATAACCAGGGACGGTTGGTAGGGGAAACGCGCCCAACATGTTATCCTGCAAAAATATCGCTAATGGAGACCAGGAGAAGACCAGCCTTTGCAGCTCCTCCCAACTGGTCCAAAGTCCGCGGCAATTCCATTGAAGGAATATGCCCTCCAGGCCTAGCTCGGAGAAAATACGAGGGCCGTCCTCAAAGAGAAGACCCTCATGGGTATGGGCGTTGTTAGCTGGACAATGCGCTGAATTCACTGTCGCCTTCGAGTCTTTTCATCTGTTCGCCTCAAAACTTTAGGTGAGCGGGGCGGCCTCGGAGGCGGGGCTCGCTCTTTTTGGAGAATCCACCGTCTCCGAGCCACCCAGCCCACCACTGGTTGTGAGTGAAAGAGCTGAAGCTACTTTAGTGCTCTCCTCATTTTGGGGGGCAGCTTTAGGAACCCCGGAAGATGGCCTTACGACCAACCTTAACGGTGTGGTCTCCTGTGAGTCTAGTGAATCGGTGGAGGCCGTTTTACCTTAAGAGAAATGGTCACGCTGCGGAAAGTGTACCAGAGGAGCACCCGAGGTGAGTAGAACCCACAGAAGGGTCCTGAATGGGCGCGGAAACGACCGTGTTCTTAAGACTGGAGAGGCTAGAAGTAGAGGGTGTCTTTCTTAACATTACAGCACAGGACGTCCAAGACAGCGCCGAGCGCGCCAGGACTAAGTCCTTAGCCTCATGAAATGAAACCCAATCCTGTGCCTGAACGGCCAGGATTTTATTATCAAGGAGATACGCACCACATTGTTTCGAAAAAGCGGAGACCGGCTCTGCGCAATTGACACACTTGTTCCAACCCGATTTGGACTTATCATGTGCAGCCTTAGAGCAAATTACATAGACTTTAGGCCCCCAAGCAAGATGGGGAAGACCTTTCACGGGGGCGGACTCGGCCCTTATGGAAGGTCCTACCGTCTGGCGCTGGGTTACCTCATAGACCATGCCCATCTCATGGGAGGGGAGCTTCCATGTGGCCATCCTTCCACAGGATATCAGAGGTCCCATTGGTCACAGCGTCTTTGGTCATAAAAAAGAGGGGAAACGTAGGGGGACTCTCTCTAGTCTCAAAATTGGAGCCCGCAGGGCTTTGGAGGAAGGAGACCGACGGACCCTGTCTTCCCTCCTACCTCTTAGGGGGTTGGCCCTAACGTGCCGCTTCCACAAGGACCGGTCAATCATAGGCCACCTGCCTGCTTTCTTGTCAGACTCCTTGAAAAGAAAAGAAGCGCCTGCCGCTGGAAAAAGTCGGATATATCTGTAGGTAAAGGAGAGGAGTAAGGCCCCTCTCCGGTATAATAAATTTGGAGAGTCCCCCGCGAACACCTCCATATTTTCGGTGTAGATGCCCGAAGGCGGCCCCGTCGCTGGCCAAGGGGAAAGAGATAGGGTTTTTTTTATCTCATCATTGGAGATGGTGAGTACGGGGCCGGCAGAACCAGCTGCCGCCATTTGAGGCCACTCCTCTTGCCTAGTGGCCCGGCAGCCCTTCAGATCCACCTTGAGCATTGCATAAATTTGATAAATATTGAAAGGAGAAAGAAAGGGGAACTGAGGAAGTTGTGGGTGGGGATTAAGCAGGTTGTTAAAAACCCACCACCCCAGATCGGAGCTCAGGGATGAGGGAACATTGACCCCTCCTCCCTCAGCCCCGATCTGAGATAGTTGTGTGAGAGGAAGCTGGTCGTCATCTACCGTGTGAAATTAGAGGCCGACCAGAGAAAGTTGTAGGGAGAGTGAGGAAATAGGGTAGAAACGCAGGCTGTCTGAAAGAAGGAGAAGAGGCTAATCTGGGGCGGACGGGGTGCTGATTCATGTCAGCACGCCGGCCAGGAAGCCAGTCGCCGTGCCATTTACCTTCTTTTAATATAAAGACTGAGTTTGAACATTATGAATCTACTCATCGAAAATGATAAAGCCAATGAGAATGGGCGAGATTACTTTAAATGCCCTTTTGCTTTTTGCAAATTATAGGTGAATTTTTTATGATCAATTTTTATTGGTATTTTCAGTACAAAAACTTAAATTTTATTTTAAAAAAATAGGTTATATGTTTTTTTATTGTATGCATTATTTTGTATCTGTATTTCTATTACTCTTTGCTTGCTTTGCGAAGTCCATCGAGCTGGATGATGACCGATGCCCTCAGTTGAGGGCATCAAACCTGCACTATGTTTAAACGGGTAAGAATGTGTGCAGTCTTTCGACCCGTATCTTGACAGAGGGGAGAAGGACCCTGGTGGCAGGAGAGGCTCGAGACGACCAGGCTTCATTCTCAGCTGCATGGAGCTGCCGAGACACCGGTGTGTTGGTGCTCGCCTATTGGCACTCCCGATCCTGGTTTGTGATGGAGGTATCCTTCCTATAGCCTTTGCTTAAAAAGCAGAATCTTCTATTACTCAATAAAGGATGAGTTATACAGTTTTATTTTTTATTAACCCATAGTTTTTGTTGTTTTTTTACATTTCGGTGAAAACTGGTTTAAGCCGATTTTAAAAATTTCGGTTATTTAGCAACCCTAATATAAACACGTTTAAACTAATTATATTTTACTATGCAAGATTTTGCATTTAGAATTTGACTAATTATACCCCTTAAACATGTAAGGACCTAAGGAGCATTTAAGGCACATAATACTTTATGAGTTTAACAAAGGGAAATAAGCCGCTGAAGCGACTCGAAATATTCACTCAGCTTATGGAGAGGAGTATTTGAAGTAAAGAACTTGCAGATTACAGCCTTGAGGATAAAGCCCGAACAGGACGTCCATTTAAAGAAGATCTTGCAGTATCAGTTGAAGAATTGGCAAAAAAGCTTGGTTCAAACCATAAAATGGGCACCATCATCTTCAAGAGCATGGAAAGGTTCCAAATGGGTGCCAAGTGAATTGTCTGAAGAATACTGCAAATTCCAGGTTAAGATCTGCTCTTCTCTTCATTCCCATGAACTCATCTCACCCTATTTAGATTGACTTATGGCTGGTGATGAAACATGGATCTTTTATCAAAATACTAAACCCCGTAGATAATGGCTTGGTAAGGGAGATACCAACCTAATCACAACTCAATAGGGAACTACATCCGAAGAAGATTCTTCTCTTTGTATGAAGGGATTGCCAAGGAGTCATCCACTTTGAGTTGCTACCAACCACTGAAATAATCAATGCCCAAGTCTACCGCCAGCAATTAAAGCATTTAAAACCCCGATGATCTATCTATCTATCTATCTATCTATCTATCTATATATATATATATATATATATATATATATATATATGTAAAGTTGGGCCAAATATTTTATCATAATAGGTTTTGTTCAAAGCGACGGCTAATTTCGCATTCGTGATTTTCTTTTCACATCTTTTGATCTTGCGTTATATTTGCTATTATGTCTGGGTTGAGTTTGTGGATAGGTTCTCCTAAATTCATTTAAAGTCAGTTTTTAAACTTAGTATCATTACCATTTTAAGAGATTAAAAAATACAAGTAAAAGAAAGAACGTTGGTTTATATAGGAATGATTATAACAAATGTAAAAGCGAACGGGGAGATCTGCTAGTACGCGAAGGGCACGAGGTGGCCCTCCGACCTTATTCTTCTACAAAGGCAATAATGTGTACTCCTTTGCGGGGTGGGAGATGAGGAGAGTTGGTAGAGAAAGGCATAAAGTAAATGTTAGCGGCTTTAGAGGAGAGGCTAAGCTGGGGCGGTCAGTACAGCGGCTATGTACGGGGTGACAAAATGCTGGTATAAGTTGTAGATTTCTTTTTTCCCTGGCATAAACACATCTTTCCTGGCCCTGGTAAAGATCTGCAGCCTCATACTATGATGAAACAATTTCCATGCTTCACTCTCGGAACCAGACAAGCAGGCTGAAAGGCCTTTTCAAATTTTCGACTCACAAACGGACCCCCAGAAGTAATAATAATGTAAATTTTAAGTTAAAGTTTTAATAATTTTCTTCCAATATATATATATTTAAATGGAATTACATAAATTACATTTAAAACAATAATACATTAGTCATTCTTGCATCTTGCAACTATAAGAGGCTCGATCTCTTGCGGTTACAACGTTGTTAGCTCACAGTCATTAACGCGTGCGCGTAAACTGCCAGGCGCGCGTGGTGAAACGTTTACTCATTGTAAGTAAATAATATTATATGATAGGGAGAGTGCACAATTCTCCTGAATTTTCCTTCACCCCACAAATAATAATAATAATAATCTTCAAGTAAAGATATTTTTGTTGCGCAATATAAGAATTTCAGACAATATGCCTCTGAATTTATATGTGACTGGCCATTTTATCTCGGGCAACACCGGGTACCTGATAATTTCTTTCATCTCACCAGATAAATTTAGACCATTGTTCATGTCTAATTTTTGTGATCTTTGACACAATTAAGACGTTTTTCCGTTGATCTCAGATATACATGGCTCTTTCTCGCTTTACATTCTCTTAGCCCCTGATATTTAAGTCTCCTTCTAACTGTTCTAGGTGATATCTTTGAACTTGAAGCTTCATTGAACTCCACCGCAAAGCTAAAAGATGCTTTACAGTGATTCCACAGTGAAGCCCGAATGATAGATCTATCTTATTTATTACGTTTTCTGTCACTTCTCTTCTTAAATAAAAAGCTCTTGGTCTCTTGACATCGATTTATAGAATAGTTTGGACAGCATATCTTTAACATTTTATTTGTGGGTTATGGAGATTTGGGCGCTCTGTGCTTCTGTAACTTCTTTAGATTCAATCATATTATTTAGGTAAAAAGATATTGAATATGGAAACGCTTTAAATTTAAGCTGAAGCAGGAAATATTGGTTAAATTCTGATTTTAGAAAACATACTATTTTTTAATAACACACCATTTAGTAAAACACTAAGTAATTCAAACATTAACAAAATAGTAAAAGAACATTAGCAAAATACACATTATTTTCATATATTTTTATTCTAAAAACTTGATTAAATTTGATAAATATATAAATCTATCAAATGTAATTTATTCTTTTGGTCAAGGGTGTATATATGTAAATGCGAAACAAGGAATTATTCGAGTGGAAAACTATCAAACTTAAAAAATTAAATCTTTTCAAAGTAATAAAAACTGCAAATAACAACCTCCGATTACTCAAAATTCAATTTGATAATCCGCGAATCAAGAAAGCTTTTGGCAGAGACCAAAAGAACTGAAGAAGGAAATAGTGGATCTAAACAGAGGTATGGATTCTACAGAATGCGATTTCCGACCAACTCAATTTGCACTCTCACAGATCTTTTGCAGTTTTCTCATCCCCGGGTCATAATACCCCTGCTATGGCTGAAACTTGTAGACCTTATTTTAACTAACCCTCATATACATACTCTTTAAATTAACCAGCTCAACAGACCTAAGTCGCGTGTTCTTAATCATTCTGACCTATGACCATATGACCTTACGATCTTCAAAACTTTTAATAATTCCCGCACTAACTTTGGGAGGACCTTGGTATTTCTATCACTCGAAACAAAATGTAAAACAACGTAAGAGTTTGGAATTTCGTCCGAATCAGCCGAATAGTTACGATGTTATTGCCAAAAAGTCATTGGAAAGTAAAATGGTTACCATCCAACCGACCGACCTACGGACCACCAAATAAAAATTGAAAACTGTCAAATCTCTATATTTTTTTGTCTCTGTCAATCCTATTTGCTTATTCCTTACAAAAAATTTTCCGAATTCCTTAACAATTACTCGTAGTAAACCTATTTTGAAAAGGGCGGACATCATCCTTTGTCCTCCCCGAGGCCATTCTGCCAACCCTGGAAAAGTCCTAAAAATTGTTCATAAGCATCGATCTTCTGCCAACACTAGAAAAGTTCTTAAAAATTGTTTATAAGTATCGATCATCTGCCATTGAAATGCAATACTCTTATTTGAAGCCCAATTCAGCTTCAAAGGGTATCAAGGAGCGAATTTATAGAGAAAGCTATTAACCGCCAGAACTCTGTGGCAGTCATTGTTTTAGACTTATCTAAAGCTATTGGAACATAATAAATCCCTTTCATAATACGCTTAAAATTAGTCAGATATGGAGTGACGTCCCCCTCGCAATGGATCGTGCCATTTTTCACTATCAGAAAGCAATAATATTCAAGTTCATTCAAACGAATGCAATTCCAATCGAGATGGCATTTCGCATGGCGTGCCTCAGGGCAGTATACTTGGTCCATTCTTATCTTTGTTACGTGAATGACTTGGCCACATGCCACATGGAGCCTCATAGTATTTAATATGCATATGCCACATGGTTAATAATTTCGTGTTATAATGAAATCAATATCCAAGAAAAGAAGCAAAATTCTCTTCAGTATGGCCCAATGCAATAAATAATTATTATCTTTAAACATTGCTAAGTCACCCTATATGATCTTAAAAAACAGTAGAGGACCAATTTACCAACACATACAAGTTAGTGGTAAGTAACTCCGTTAAACAAGCTTAAAAATTTAAAGCGAAAACAAACAAGGGCGTAACCCGCTGGAAGCTTTTAAGAGGAGATATATAAAGAAAGTGGTGAATAATGAGCGAATGAACGTGCTTGGAAGACGTAGCAGCAGATCCTCTTACACACATTGGAACCGAGAATGTGCCACCTGCATGCAATCTTGCAGATGTTAGCTACAGCATGGTTACCACGTTACACCAGCCCGCCTCCCCTTGCGGCGGATAGTAATAGAATAGAAGATCGAGAGTGCAGTGAAAATGACAGGGTGAGAGCATGCTAAAAAACCATCACCCTCTAACAGGGACAAGAGAGAGGGATAAACCAGAAATGAGTGGACGACAGCTGGTTTGCGACTAACATACGCAATTAACAACCCGGCCAAGAAAAATAAGCGAGAAGAGGTTTTGTAAAGAGTGTTGAAAAAACGGGAAAATGAAGTTGTCTAGGAGGAAAATCCCTGGCAGTTTCAATCAAGATTCAGAATACCAGGATCACTGGATACTAGAGGGCGTTCCGCTCCTCCAGGCGCGTCAGGTGTAACAGTTAATGGGGAGTGGATAAAGTAAACATCTTGTCAACATCACATCACTCACGTACAAACTAAACTTCATCCATCTCATTCGCCAAATCAGGCACACATTAACAAATAACACATTCCCACCTTCCACTTTGCACTTGCTCATTTACCTCTGATACGGACATGTAATATGGAGATGGTGCATGTCAGCGACATCCCAACCACATCAGTTTATTGCAAAGGATTAACTTAATTGCAAATGATCATTTTCTTACACACTCCCATTATTCCAGAGGTTCTAAATTCTTGCGTTACCTGACCTTTTTTATACAACACTTGTGAATAGATGTGTAAAGTGTTATACGACTTTGGATTTTCAATCGTAGAATCAAACTAGTGTATATACATGTATGGCTTGCTATGACAAAGCGCCCTCTCAATTTCATTAGTGGTATAGTTTTATGTTAAAATCCTTAGTTTTATTTCGCAATTTCTTAATTTATTCAACAAAATGAGTTAAAATCTTATACAAAAGTATGAATTTACTTCAATATTCTTTGTTTTGACTCTGCTATTAATCATGAGTTTGTTTTGATTTTTAGCACGAAGAGCAACATTATCTCCCCTCCAAGTTGCCATTTCTGGGGTGAGTTAGCGCCAACAATACTTTTGAAATGCTAATCAATGTCCGCCACAAAACTGTATGTAACTGAATATTGCACTGTTGCAATGTGTTAGTAATCAAATTACTCTCCCATCAAAAATAGTTATTTTTATATAGCAGGTAACAAAAAAAATGGTTTATTTCATATTCTTTTTATTTGAGCGGAGTTCCCGACGGGTCAAGGAAACCAACAAAAAGATCAAAATGAAAATCATTGGCATACCTGAGGACACGAAGTACTTTCCTTCATTAGGGATAGGGGTGGAGAGATGGTAGTTCTGTGTTTTGAAACAGTTAGTAATCAGTTCTACAATAACAAAGCTTCTAGACAACAGTCATAAGAGTGCCTTTAGGGCGGCGATGAGTAAAGACCTAATGGCCACACAAGAGGAGACTATTGTGAGTTTACACTCGGAAAAGAGTAGTACAAACCTTTCCCTAGGATACCTGTGCTGCCTAAGTATAGTTATTCCGCGGGAGGACTTAAACGCATAGATGAGGTGAAGTTCTAGCTTGAACTGAATGATTCAAGCGTCGGAAGAGAATATTTGAGATCAATACAAGAAGCGAAATTGTCCGTTCCCAACCACAACAAATCCTAAAACTCGTACTAGAATTCATTATCATAGGTCCTCAAAACTAAGCTCTTTCTTTTGCTTCATATAATCAAAGTTAGTGACCCTAGAATAGCTCTTTATGGGGCACTACTTGTTATGTATTGACTTTCTTTAACAATAATGAGAATATGGATTTTTTTATATGACACCGATCAAGGTCATGCCCTTCATGAACCACACATCAAGTAAGGAAAGGCTTGAGAGAAAGGAGAGTAGGCATCAAGGCAGGCTTTAAGGCACCAATGGATGGTGGTGAGCGTATCGCAGCAGGCACTTTACTAAACTCTCATGGTGTGTCATGAAGAACAAATGTGTCGTAAATTATATATCACGACCGTCAATCCCCGAGACCATGTCACTTGAAACACGAGGGTGAGAAACCAAACCTGAAATTGCTGAAACAAATTCCCCTTAACTGTCATTAAAACAGTTCGAACGTTGCGAAAGGGTATGATACATCGTAGAAGAACCCTTCAATATTGTAGAGCGTTGACTTCATTAACCCTAAAATAGAGAAGGAAACATCAAAAGACTATAAAATTATTGAACTGAAGCAAGACTTACCCAACGGAGAAGTAGGATCCGAAAGAAGATGCTCTGGAAGCCGTGCCCCTGTGATGGGACACGGGTTCGACCAGGTGGTCCAGTATCTCCCGTAGCCCTTTCTTTCTTCTACTACTGTTGCCGCTGCCACCGCCTCGGCTGCCATTGCTGGCCGAGGAAGCGACACTGCGGAAGCTCATTGGCGATTGCTTCCGTGGCAGACTGCGAGCGACCCGGTAGAGACGGACAATCTCCAAACACCGAGAAAAGTGACACTTGATGCTGGGGGCTCTGGATCCACGGGTTTCTTTTTCCTCATTTTCAAATCGAAGTGAGAGAATTGGTGGAATGTGGGGGAGGATAAAAAAAAATGAAAAGAGGGTTAGGGGCTGAAAGAAGAACTTTTTGAGACAAGAACAAACTGGATGGGGGGAGGTAACGAACGATCTAAGTCACAGAAAACACAGACTCGGAACCTATCGGGAATGGTTCGCCCAAAGAGCGGATCAAAACATTTATTTTAACGTATCCATTGGAATCTTGACAAAACAAACAAGGACAAAAATAATTCTTAGGTATCTTTGAAGGTTACAATAAAGAGAGATCCAATTTTCTGTCTTGAGGAAAACGGGCTAAGGAAAAACATTCTTTTTACTCCATCAATAATGGACCAATTTTAAAAAGGTCAAAAAATCATTTTCCGTCCATTAAAAAAAAGGACCACTCAAAGGCTTTCTTTGGGGAAAATTGAAAACAACACTTTAACACACTGTCTAGAGCCAAAACATAAACGGTAAACAATTCAGCGCACTCAATAAACTAATACCGATCACTTAGATTTTTGATCGAATTATAAAAGACTAACAAGACAAAAAACAAAAGAATCAGGTTGGACGTCGGATGACCTTTATCACAGTTGTCTTCATAAAAGAACCTTAACGAATATCTGATTTTCAACACGCATCCACTTCTTAGCGAGTTAAATGTCTCCCAAATGTCTTTTCCTCCACCAAATACGATTAAATTTCGTGTTTTTAATGTCTTTTCACACTTAATTTCCTCCAAGAGGTCATCGAGCCTACTCAAGAAAATTTCGAGTTTTCACTTGTGATTCCAAGGACAGTTGGCAGTGTTGTCAACTGGGGCCAGGGGGCGAAAGTGAGGCAAAATTTAGGGTCTTCTACTAAGGTCGTGCAGAACGGTCAAAAAATAGTTGCTCGTGAGATCGATGAAACAACCTGGAAGAAAAAGAAAAGGAAATCTCAAAATTTATTACGGCATCATTATATTAAAAAATACAGCAAAATGGTCTTTAAACCTTAATACTACAACCGTAAAGTGACTAATAACGTAAACATTTCGAAGATAATAGGAGTTTTGACTGTTACATAAAGCGAAGAAGCAAATACCAACGAGGGCATCTCCCGCAGATTGTTTGTGAGGATAGATCAGTAAAGAAAGTGGAGAAGATACGAGTAGTGAAAAATTCTGAAAGATATATAGCGACAGATCGTCCTGAGGGCGTTGGGGTCAGAAAGGCTCCAACGCATAGTAGAGTACTAATGAACCTTCCTTAGTCATTGTTGGGTACTCTATCCCATGGACTCTTTAAAAATATCTACCCTTGGAAAAATAAAAAGAATCCTGCCAGCCAGGGTTCATGTGGGTCCTTCGAAACAACTGCAAAGATTGGATTGATCCTTGACCCGGCCCCCCGAGAAAAGCATTCCTAATTAGAGACCCCAAGAAAGTTTAATCCTAGTAGATGACCCCCCTAAAAACGAATAATACTTGTAGTTGACCTCAAGAAACTTATTGGTATTTAAAATAAATAAATTTTATCACGGAAAAAATAAACACAATTAAACTAACTAAAAAGTAAAAAAAAAAATAATTGATGGGGTAAAAAGAGAGAAATGCAATGGCAGAAATTTTAAAATCCACTCAAACCTAATCGATCCTGGTTCATAGGTTAGGTTAGGTCATTTGAACCAAATCAAACCAAATTTAATCTTATGTAGCATTTTATTTAATATTTGATCGTAATCTTATTATTAATTATTGTTACTTATTTAAAAAATTAAATCCTCAGCAATGACCCACCCAAAAAGATCATTTCTAGATACTGATCCCACAAAAAAGTTCAATCCCCTAACATAGGTTGAGGGTCGTTGTCTCCGATTCATCCCAAAGATTGGCTCCCACATTGTTTCCCTTGTTCCTTGTACCGTTTGAAGAACCTATAAGCAGCCCCAAGGCCCTTGATCTTGTAAAAAAACAAAAACTATCAAGGTCATTTCCACTAGAAATGGTCGAAAAAAAGGTTCGTCATTAAAGCGGCAAATTTAATGGAACTGAAATTGTGGGAAGTTATACGGGTCACCCCCCAAAAACGGGCCTACACACACTTTTTGTGATATATCCTTCATTTATTTATTTACTAATCACCCTTACTTTGCATGACATGACAGTAGCAACGCCTGTGAACACAACTAGATCTCAATAGGAACTCCAGCAAAGAATATACTGCGTCAAACATTACTACAAGACAGGCTCGTTCAAGATAGTGCAGGACACTTTCATGCATCAGGTTGAATGTAAAAAAATTATCTCCAAGAGCAGAATTCAGGACTGGGTGGACGGTTTGGAGAACTATGACACAGTAGAGAACCTCAGTGCAGCTAATGACGATGGTCCAAGCCATTTAGGGCACCCCAGGAAGCATAGAGATGAGTTGTTTCGAGAACGTGAAAGAGTCAGTTCAGCAGAGTCGAAAACGTTCTGTGCACATGCAAAGTCAGTCCCTTGGTATATCCCGTGAGACTTGCAAGAGAGTGTTAGTAATGGATATAAAGGCCTGGCCATACAATATAAAGACGAAGCACCAGACCCTTACAGCCTCAGACAAGTTGCAGAGAAAGGCTATGGAAGTCAAGATACTGGAGAATATTCAGGAGACTCCAACTTTCCTAACATCCTTTGGACCTCAAAGTGTTATGTTGAGGTCCTCAAAAGTTTCAAAAGGGAGCTGCAGACCCAGTTAATGTCGCTTATTGGGAAGTTCTGATTCCAGTAAGATGGAGCAAGCTCTCACACGTCAAACCTGTCCCGAGATTGGCTGAAAGAGAACTTTGGTGGCCGTGTGATCAATCTCAAGATGGTTTTGAATGGGCACCTCACAGCCCAGACCTTAGCCCAAAGAAGATTATGAAAATATTTTTAGAATTTGATAGAACAAGGGTAACTGACCTAAGAAGCGTGCTTTCAATTTTTCTGAGTTTATGAACATATGACCCTCAAAACTTCAATAATTCCTGGACTAACTAAGCATGGACCTTTGTAATTATATCATTAGAAACAGAATGAAAAACAACATAAGGTTTTCAAATTTTGTAAGATTCGGCTGAATAGTTACGATGTGATTGCCCGAAAACTCATTGAAAAGTAAAATGATTACCATCCGACCTAGTAACCTATAGAGTCGCTTCCACGCGAGTTAAAAGTATTAATTACTCATTGTAACATTCATATTTGATATAAAGAGGCACTAGTTTAATAAAAGCTATCTAAAACTTATAGAAAATCGGACATTGTTTTTGTTGCAACTCACATCGTCTCTAACGATGTGGTTCGGAACTTCGGGCTTTTCTTTTCCCAACTGCCAAGATTAGCATTTCATCGGCGAGGTGAAAGCTTTTGGAGGCCAGCTTAACTGATATTCAAATTCTTTCTTCTTTTATTTTTCTCCTTGGATACAGAGCTTTTTACTCCACGTGGAGTGTTAGAAGACATATGGAGGGAAGGAATTCAAGAAACAAAAGAAACAGGTATTCTTCTTGGCGTCACCTTTCCCTTATACATATATATATATATACGATCTTGGAACGATTGATTGTGCAAAGTTTCAAACATATTCTGATGACATGAAACATTGCACTTGGGCTAAATATCATAGTTACTGGGAAAACTTGCAAAAAAAACAACAAAAGCTGTGGAGAGATTAGTAAAAAGTGAAAAAGATGGAAGATGCAATTCAAAGTTGACAAGTATAAGATAAGGCACCTATGTCATGATAATCCTCGAATAGATGAAAATATGTTTAAACTTTAAATACAACCAACAAGGAAAAGGGTCTCTAACTCAAATGACCTCAATTTTTCGACAGGATGCACTGAAGCATCACCGAAGATTAATAAGGTTCTAGGATCCTCATTTTGCATTTAAATCGAAAGATATTATTCTTCTCCTATCTAAAGCGCTTGTAAGACCTTATTTAGAGAATGCAGTACAAGTCTGATCTCCAGAAATGCAGGAGGATCTTGTAATATTGAAGCGGTCCAGCTAAGAATTTAATTCCTGAACTTAGAAGCTAAGCTACATCAATTTATTTCATGGACAGCTTCACGTATCTAAATTAAGACTCAATATGTGAACTAGATACCCTAACGGCGAGTAAAAATAACTGTTTCAAACTTGTAAACAAAAGATTTAATTTTGCGATAGCCCCCAATTTTTTTTTCTCAAATAACAAAAACTTGAAATAACTGCTAGATTTTAAGGAACAAAATCGATAGATACTCGTATTACTCTCAAATATAACTAAGAAATAAGTGCTTATAAGTTCTTTATCCTTTACCAATATTAATCTCTAACTTCCGTTATTTGCTCTCTTTTTTAGGCTAAGCTAGAATAGATTTTAAGGTCTTTTCTGCTTCGTAATTTAGTTATAATTTCTTTTCTAGAAAATATGAAGATGAGAATCGAGTCCTCTCAAAATGTTGCTACCGTAAAATAATTCATCAGGTAGGGCTAGCCTAAAATTATTCATCAGATAGGGCTACCCTAAAATAATTCATCACCTAGAGCTACCCTAAAATTTTCCTGAGAGCGGATTTAGGGTAAAATTATTTATCAGGTAGGGCTACCGTAAAATTATTCATCAGGTAGGGGTACCCTAAACGTATTCATCAAGTAGCGCTACCCTAAAATTATTCATCAGTTAGGGCTACCGTAAAATTATACATCAGGTAAGGCTGCCCTAAAACTATTCTTCAGGTAAGACTACCCTAAAATTATTCATCAGGTAGGGCTACCGTAAAATATTCATCAGGTAGGGCTACCGTAAATTTATTCATCAGGTAGGGCGCCCGTAAATTTATTCATCAGGTAGGGCTACTCTAAAATGATTAGTCAGGTAGGGCTACAGTAAAGTTATTCAATAGGTAGGGCTACGGTAAAATTATTCCTCAGGTACGGCTACTGTAAAATTATTCATCACGTAGGTCTACCGTAAATTTATTCATCAGGTAGGGCTATGGTACAATTATTCATCAGGTAGCGCTATCCTAAAAGTATTCATCAGGTAGGTCTACCGTAAATATTCATCATATAGGGTTATCCTAAAATTACTCATCAGGTAGGGTCTACCCTAAAATTATTCATCAGGTAAGGCTACCCTAAAATTATTCTTCAGCTAGAGCTACCCTAAAATTATTTATCAGTTAGGGCTACCCTAAAATTATAGTCAGGTAGGGCTACCCTAAAATTATTTTTTCAGCTAGGGCTACCCTAAAATTATTTATCATTTAGGGCTACCCTAAAATTATAGTCTTGTAGGGCTACCCTAAAACTCTTCATCACTTGGCTGCTACTCGACGTATTTTCTTTTCCCTAACTTATTTATTTCATCATATTTCTCTCTGTAGCTTCTTTCGTTAGTTTTCATTTTTTAAGATAAATATCATGTTGTTTCCCTTCTAAATTTTCATCATAAAATAAAACATTAATTTCATTTTTTTACATTCGCATCCTATATTTTCCCATTCAATGTAAAGAGTGCAATTGAGTAGGGTTTGAGCCGTGTATTGACGTCAATGGCAATGTCATCTATACCTTAAGTAATATTTCTAAAAGCAAATATGTAAACCAATACCAAGCCTCTCTGTAGGGCCTAACCTCTCCTTAATTCTCGCGAAGGTTATTGATGTAAATAGTAATATTTAATCAAAATATTATATATTCGTTCTTTTCTATGCCTTCCTCAATTCATTACTCTCCCAAAATGACATTTTATGTTAAACAACATAATAGATTAAACATCACTTAATACAGTATGACTACGGGAGCATAACAGTAATAATAGCCCCCGCATAAAATATTTTAGGAAAAGCTCAGCAAATAGTGGGATAACATCGATAATTAAAATTCCTCAAACTTTTCCAATATTCCGCGTCGGGAGTTAATGCTATGCTATGTAAATAACCGAAAAAAGCGCTATAAGAAATGAGATCACATTCAGAGAGATAACAATCCTCAGGGATCTGTTTTGTATTCATATGGTTCTCTCTCTCTTCCACAGGCCTATGGGATATATCTATCCATATGTGCTCTATCCTAACTAAACATCACGCAAAATATTGATAATAATTTGGTATAAATTATTTGTAATATCGGCATAGATAACACAAGAGTCCTGCTTTAAAACCATCAGGCTTTGTTTTCAACTACCTAATAAACACACGAGTATTTGTTATTTTTCTATAAAATGGGAAGTGTATTTGTTTATTCCTTATTGGAAACCTAAAAGGTAGAACTTATAAATTTTAAAGATTACGATAATCAAGTTTTACAAAAAATGTTAGGACTTTATATATTTTCAGTCGCGTGGACGCGCCTCTATAAGTTACTATGTCTGTCCGTAGTTCAGTCGTCGGTCAGATGGTAACCATTTTACTTTTCAATGAGTTTTTGAAAGTTTTGAAGCTTCTTAGGTCATAATGTCACAGGTCAGAATAATTCAGGGCACGCGACTGAGGTCTGTTGCCCTTGTTTTATTTAATGATCTCTATAAAGACGAGAGTGTCCATTAATTTCAAATTGCAATGGGAGGTAAGAGGGATCTTGAAAAATTCTTGGTACAAAAATGAAAGAAATATTTATTAAAAAACAAATATCACTAATATTTGTCAACATAGTTTTAGTTTAGGTTAATGTCCTTCTGAGGGTGATGTTTCCACCTGACCAGTCCCTCTCTGAAGAATTCTTGGCTTTTGGAATTGCACCATGTCCTCACTTCAGGTTTTGCCTCTTCGATCGATTGAAATCTTGTTACTTTTAAATGTCCCTTAAGCTTAGTCTCAGAGATCAGAGAGAGAGAGAGAGGGAAAGATACGAGCCGCCTTGCCCTTGGAAAGAGAGAGAAAGACAACATACACCTAGGCGATCTTCTTCGTCTGCGCTAATGGTGGTGCGAAATGATGAGACGCCGTGAGATGCCGCGATGGACTGAAATGCCGCCTTCACTGAAACCTGCGACAAGTGTGAGAGGCGAGAAGGTCCCACCTGAACGTCGGACAAATTCTGCATCGCCATCTTAAGAACTTTCTGGCCCTCGCGCTTAAAGGCAGAGTTTATTCTCGTCTAGAGATGCGTCTACCCCTAGAACTGTCCCCTTCGTACGGAGGGAGTAAAACCCCATTCGACTTCTATAATCCTCCGGCGCTAAAGTTGCAAGGCAGTATCCGCCGAGTATCCGCCATCTTCCCTGCCCCGTCAGTATCCGCCGATTATCCGTTAAATTTAGGCACTGTCGCATTCAACCTAACCACCCTTTCGATAGTTTGGCTACTCCCTACAGCGTCATTTTAACTTTTAGATTGACGCGTCCAAGGTGCCTCATGAATACGACGCCCTGGTTGATTTCGTTCTCAAGGATCAATTTCTTACGTCGTTCCCTTCGGAAGTCAGATCCTTCGTGAAGGAATGGGGCTGCCATTCTATTAAGGAATGCATCGAGGAGGCAGACATCTACGCGGCTAGCCACAACTGATTTCCAAAAGAAGGGAAAAAAAATCAGAATCCCCATCTCCTAAATCCAAATCCAGCAAGAACAAATTTGTTCTTAATAATGGGAATACATTCGTGAAGGCAAATGGGACTGCCAAACCCAAACCCTTTTTCTCGTCGGACCACCATGATGTTAAGTTCTTTTTTTCCAATCCTCCTGCTTCGTCGTTCCCTAGGAGAACCATCCTGTGCTATTCCTGTGAAGTTTCTGGCCACGTGACATCGAACTGCCCTCAAAACTCACAGTTTAGAAGCACCCCTCCTTCTTACCAGGTACACCAGGTCAGTGCCACTTTTACGCTCCCACCGTTGAAAAATGAAGCCCCCTCTTCTTCGAACCCGCTTAATACGGCTGGCCACCAGGTGAGCTTTTTGTTCAATAAAAGTACCATTGTGCCCCTCCAATTTGAAACTGGAGTCATGAATAGGTGGCGAATCTCCGCCCTCATCCGGATACAGGGTGCACTTGCATTGTTGTATCCGATGCAGTACTCCCCTCTGTGGCTCAAGACCACGATAAGTTGGCTCTAGTGCATGATTACTTGGAGCGCGCGAATAAATTCTCCATTGTTCACTGCCTTATTAAATTCACGTATTTCACTGGTTTGGCTGAAGTCGTGGCAGTCCCGATCAAGTTTTTCTCTGTCCTAATTGGTCAGTGCCCCTGGGTTTCTTCCGCATCCGTGGCTAAACCCGTTACTACCCGTTCCTGCGTGAAGAAGAAACTGAAAGCCCCTATACCTCTGGAACCCCGTGTGTTCCCGAATTCCAGAGTGCGATGACCCATGTATTTGACAAAACCAGAAGAAATGTGAACTCATCGTCCCCTATGGACCAAAGCGCGGAAGAGACCGTCAGAGGGAATAAGGCGATTTCCTCCCTCGTCAGGGAGGATCTCCTCTATCGAGTGTGTATCGAGGAAAACGACACCGAGTCCCGCACACTATGTGTACCCAGTTCCCACGTCCCTTCGCTCCCTCGGCTCACGATAGCCTATTTGCTGGTCATTTTAGTTACCCGAAGACCGCTCAGAGGATTTCCAAATATTGCCACTGAAGATTGGGATCAACATTTAATCACCCTTCAAGCCCATCTGTATCGACTCCGTGAACACAATTTGACAATTGTCTCCGGCAAGTGCCACCTCGCTTTTGGCACTATCGATTGCCTCAGCTTCCATATCGCGAATAATCGATTAGCACCCCCAGCAAGAAAAGATCTAAGCCATTTACCTCTTTTAATCTATGTATTAATTTTGTTTAGGAAATAAATTTATATATTTAACTATATAATAAGAAAACGCGTATCCTTTATCTATATATATATATATATAATTTTTTGTTTGTTTATTTGTTATATGTACAATGAATTCCTCTTATATCCCTAACTTTTTGGTGTGGTGTTTTGTACAATCGTAGGATAAATCACCCTCGTGCCAATGAACCCCACTTAATGGTATCATAAAGAAAATACCCTTCGACTAATAGAAGCATACCTGGCAACATAAATTAAAATGGAACTAACTAATATTATAATAGAAACCGGATATCAACCTCCGAGAAGAAACAGATTACCCATAGCAAACTTCACAAATATTTTTAATAGTAGATTACCAGTCATCTTCATGGGAGACCTAAATGCACACATCAGAGAATCAGACTACAGAAGAACCAACACAAACGGACGACACTTAAAAACATTGATTGCTAGACGAATTTGCCAAAGAATAGGCCCGAACTTCCCAACCTATGTAACAAAAAAAATCAGCAACCAAGCCAGATATATGTCTAACAAATACAGATTTACCTTTTAATTACCACTTGGAGCCATTAGATATTAGCTGCAGCGATCACACAGCTATCTTATTAGAAATTAACTAAAATCCGATACAGATACCAACAAAGGAATGGAAAGCCTACCACATGTATAATTGGGACAATTAAAATGAAAACCTCAGACAATATATCCCAAATCCACTTAACGAAGTAACTTTAGAGGACATAGACGAAGAACTACGGCCTATACGTGAAGCAATCCAGAAAGCAGACGAAGAAATAATTCCTAAAAGAACATACTGGACAATCAAACAATTCAAGTGGACACCTGAAATGATTAGAGTTAATGAAGAAATACGAATGACAGCAGAAAGGATAAGACATCAAGGAACTTCAAGAGAAAAATACACCAGATTGAGGAGAAGGAAAAGAGAACTGCTAACACTCATTTTAGATAAACAACAAGCAGTATGGGACGAAGCAATACATAAAATAGATACATAAATTAAACCAAAAGAGTTTGGGAAAAAGTTAAACCAAATGAAATATAAACCTCCGAAAGAGAGAATGAAAATTAAAGACATAAGAGGCAACTCTATAGAGGATAAAGAGAAAATCGAGAAATTATTTCGGGATCATTGGGAGAAAGTCTTCAGGATAAGTGAAGAGAAAAATGCAAACTTTGACACTGACTTCGAACATCGGATCATGGATTTATTAAACACAGAAATAGAAAAATACAACTCTACCACTTTGTGGAAAGAGAGAAAGAGATACCAATGAGAGCATCGACGCTGTAATAACAACAGAAGAATTATAAAACGATTTTAGGCTTCAAACAGAAAGCCTCAGGAAAATCAGGGCTAACGAAAATGCATTATTGTTGAGGCCCCTAACAACATACATGAGGGGCTTAAGAATGTATTTAATGCAAGTCTAAATACGGGATACTTTGCAGATGAACTAAAGTAGACAAAATGATATTTGTGCCTAAACCTGGAAGCCACCCACGCAGGTTGAGAATTACAGATCGATTTTCGTGCTAGATTTCATCGGGAAAGTATACGATAAAATAACAACCAATAGATTAATGAGATTCTTAAACGAAAATAATTGCCTAAACACAAGGAAATTTAGATTTCGAAAAAAACGGAGCACGGAGATGAAACTAAGTGTTAATCATAGAAAAGAGAGCAAAAGCCAAAGGAGAAAAGGCAACCATTGACATAATGTGCAGAGACGTATCGAAAGCGTTTCACAAAGTTTGGCGAAATATATTAAAATACAAAATACTCAGATTAGTAAGTAATAATAAGATTGAACGGATACTTGTGGCTACGTAATGAACAGATACGCCTAGATAGAACATGAAAAGTATCGAGGAAACTCATTCAAGCTAGAAGAAGGATGGCCGCAAGCAAAGAGGGTGTTTGAGTCCCATATTATATTCAATATATACGGCGGACATCCCTCCATCTATAAACGAGGGAAGCCTTAATATACAGCAGGCAGAGGACTTGACAGAATTAATTGTTTGCCCGTATCGAAATGGACCTATGCAAGCAAGAATGATAGCAACTGAAATAGAATCTATAATCAACTACGAAACAAAATGGAAGATCAAGACAAACATAAACAAATTTAAAATAGTACCAGTATATAGAAAATCAGTAGATATCTACATAGAAAGTGAAAGATATAGATATAGCAACGAATGCAACGTTTTAGGCCTAACTATCTCAAAAACAGGTTACAAGAAACATGTGACAGATAGAATTAACAAAAGAAAAATGTGACTCAAACTACTCTTCAGATTAAGAAATCTTAACCTAAAGAACAAAAGAAACATATACCAAGCAATTAGTCAATCGGCTTTAGTGTACCCTACGGTGCCAATGTGCACTCTCTCTAAGACTAGCCTATAACAGATTCATAGGATACAGAACAAAGCAGTGTACATATGTAATAACGAATACTAGACGGGCGGACCGAAGAAATCAACGAGATTTACACACAGAGGTAAAACTTACGAGTACTACTATAAACAAAATAATAGAAAAAAGAGCAAAGAAAATGATAAGGAAAACCCGAAAAGAAGATGGAAGAAGAACTCCTGAACCAACTAGTTCACCTAAAAGGATGGAGAGGCCATCGACTATGTCCAAGTAACTTAGAAATAAGGGAAAGAGAAATGGAAGAATTATACACGTAAGTGGAAATTCCTAAACAATAAGCTGGCCAGCAGTAGATAAAAGACAGTAATGAAACAGGTAAAGTAGATCTGTAATTATCATTTTTAATCGGAAACAAAATAAAAAGATACGAAAGAAAAGTATGCACTAGAAAGAGAATGCCTAACAGTAGCAATTTATTAAAGCTAAAAACGGTTTGAACGCCATGACAATTTGACAAAAGAGCAACATGAAACTTTTAAGTATACTCAAAAATAACTCTATAAGCAAAAACCTACTCACACAAATTCTAACTTAAATACCTACTCAAACTGCTAAATATTAGCCTATCTCCAGGCAACTTTGCAACCCTAAGCAAACCTCTTACTTCCTTCCATTTCAACCTAAGAAATTTTGCTCTATTAAAACACACACTTACCGGGCATACAACTTACACAAGGTAGAGAGAACCTAATAAAATAATGAACAGATTGAAAAAAAAGAAAAGAAAAAAGAAGATACACACCGTGGTTGGGGATTCCAGTTAAGCTGTAGGGCCAATAACTGACTATGTCACCTGTATTGTCTCAGACTATATTTCTCGCTGACCTATCCTTAACCTTCCTTCTTCCTCTCCCTCTCACTCCCCCCCTGGAGTTCTCCCCACTGTGATTCCCAGACTCGGGTAGAGGGGACTCGGAGGACTACAAGCGAGTACTGGGCCCTCGCCCTGGCACTCATGAGTGCCCTGGTGGGGGGTGGAGGAGAGGGATCGGCCGATCTGTTTCTTTTTCTACGACTTTCCTTTTCATTTCATTTCATAACCTTGTTTGTGTATGTGTATGGTACAACCCCCTCTCCCCCCTTTATCTCCACTATTTAGTACTTTGGCTTCGTTTTTAAAATGTGACCTAGGTACTCTCAACTTTATCCGCTATTGATATGCGACCTTAAGTTATATTCCTCCTTCACTAATCATTTTCCGTTGTCACTTCTTCCCATGAAGTTCCATCTGGAGGTGGGGAATTGTCAGAGATCCCACAGAGACAGAAACAGAGAGAAAGAAGAAGATACGCGCCGCCTCGCCCTTCAATTAAAAGAGAGACAACAGACACCTAGGCGATTTTCTTCGTCTGCGCTAATGGTGGTGCGAAATGATGTGACGCCGTGAGATGCCGCGATAACCTGAAATGCCGCTTTTACTGAAACCTGTGACAAGTATGAGAGGCGAGAAGGTCCCACCTGAAGAACTTTCTGGCTCTCGCGCTAAAAGGCAGAGTTTATTCTCGCCTAGCGATGTGTCTGCCCCTAAAACCGTCCCCTTCGTACAGAGGGGAAAAAAACCCATTTGACCCCTATAATTTTTCCGGCGCCAGAATGGGGAGGCAGTACCCGCCGAGTATCCGCCATCCTCCCTGCCCCGTCAGTATCCTCTGTTCGCCATCGTCGGTACCCGCTATTCGCGTCCCAATTAGACTCTGCATAATTCTCGCAGAATCTCTCAAACTCACAGTATTCTCGTTAATTAACGTGAGTCTACCTCAACCCGCTTCCCCACTCCTCGAACGCAAGCGCGCTCAATCTCGATTCTTGTTACTAGAAAGCAAGATTTAAATCCCCCCCCCCCTCCGTAATAGTCAGTATCCAGAGACTATTGTTTGAACTTTGCGCCAAGAAAAGGATTACTTCCTCGAACCAAAACTTTGAGGTAACAGCAACGCGCAACTCTCCTGTGCAGGTTCTTTCTCTACTTCACTCCCACCCCCACCAGTGTAAGCCTCATCATCGGGTTAGTTTACGCTCAAGATCGTCAGAGCGTCCCTTGGCTCATATTGTACGTTTGTTTATACGGTGACCACCCTCACCAAGTCGTTCTCACCCCTTTAGCCGCTGAGATCCATGTAAATCTAGTGTATGTATAGCTCATGTTTAAACTCCTTTTAACCTTGTAAAATAATATTTATTTACATATTAGTAAAGTTATTTTTGTACCCGTTTTTTCTGTTATCTCTGAACTCCAAGATAGTCGACTATTGGCCAACCTACTTTTGATTAATTGACACTCTGCTTATATTGTAAACTTCCCACGCATTCATAAAGTAGAAAGGATGAACTTGACCCTATTCTACGAGATCTATATTAAACTGGTGAAAGGTGTGCGGGGTTAACCTACGACACCTATATTTAGAAAACATGAAATAGTCAGAGGGAGCAAGATCAGGGGTATAGGGTGTATGGGGTATGATTTGGCATCGAAATTCCCTCAAAGTTTCTCTTGTTAACCGCAAAGAATGGGCTGGAGCATTGTCACGATGGAACATGACTCCTTTGTGCAAGCTGATCATCCCGGAATGTTTCGCCACCCATCCGGCAGAAATATTGCTAAGACAAAGCTGCCCTATTAAAATTGCATCGATTACTTCTGCAATAAATCCAATCCTGCAATCTTCACCTAGAAGTTTTGGAACGGTGGCCACCTTTTATGCATTGGTTCATGTGGATGGTCTCCCTTCTCTGTCGTCATCATTAAGGTCATCTTCATTCTTTAAAACGTTTCATCATCCTCAAAACAGTGTTTCTATGTGCTGGAGATTCATCATAAACATGCTGCAAACATCGACAATAGCAAGGGATTTCCAATCAAGTTTTGTTAAAAATTTGATAATAGCTCTGATTTCAAAAGCTTGCTTTTCCATGGATAGAAAAAAGTTAATTTCTTGTAATCAGTCACTTGCTACCTTAAATGCGTCATAGGAGTAAATAATGAGTTCGCAGTTATCAACACGAACCAAAGATATGATCAAAGGTGTTTTGACTTGAAGATTTCTGATAATCTATTAAATAAAGACTTGAAACAAGACTTTTTGAATATCCCTCGTATTGTTTGCAACTTCATTAAGTTTGATTCCTGATACCATATCTCAAAAAAAAGTTTAAATTATCACCAAGAACATATGCACTGACATAGGTACAAACATTATGAATTCACTGTTACGACATTATGCGAGCCTGTTTGAACCAAAATTGAAACAACATCGCCTAAGAAAAAATAGGAAAAACAAGAAAAAAAAAGATTGAAAGAGGAATAATGATCAGATATATTACTATAATGGGACATTTTATATGCTATAATCTTACAGTAGCCAAAACAGATAAAATAATATGATACAACTATAGCAAAAAACTCAGAAATATCGCATGAGACAATAGAAGAAGATTGCTCTCAGGTAAAAGAAAAACTATAATTCCAAGCCTCTTTCTTTTATTTTATACGACTCTATTTAATAAAAAAACCCACAAGAAATAGAATTTGTAAAAAAAGTGAAATGGAAATAACTTGCGCAAAGATTTTCCTATTTTATGATTTGATGGGCGGAGGAAAAAAACGCTTAGGGTTTGAGAATGAAGCTGCGGTAGTGAATTGAACCTTTCAATTATTACAAACCTCAACACTGAAGTTAAGGAGCAAGGCGAATGCTTAACAACAATGACCACCCGTAGGTGATGTGACCTATGAAACGATAATTGACCTAGGTTGAGAAATTTTCCTTCATCTTTCACATTTTGAACCTGAGCATCAATGATTTTGATCACCGCATCATCATCTCAAAGGAAATGAATATGTAGGAAGTGTAGGAGGATTTAAATGTTGTGATGGCGCGGTAAATCCCAATGGTAACTACTTTAGTGATTAATGTTAATTATGTTCTATTGCCCTTTTTAGAAACACGAAACTTCTTTGATATGGTATGGAGTGGAGCTCTTCTGAACCGATGTTTTAGTACTCTACTCTGGATGTAGCCTCCGCACTTTTTGCCCTTCTCTAACCTCACTACTTCGAGTACAAACCTCTTTTCCAAAACTTTCTGACTGATTTCCACGTTGTTTTTTGCTTTATTCTTTTCATATACCTTGAGATATTAATAGCATAGCTGCAGGTATTCAAATTTTAACGTTCAGAACAACGTTCGTATAAAAATAAGTCATCAAAAGTACGACCAAACACGGTTTTGTGAGTCTGGAAGAGCAAACAAAAATTGCCCATTGAACCATAGATCAGAGACAAACAAAGCAAACCGCAATATAATACCAGGAAATCATTTTTGGACGTGGCCTTAAGAAAGTCCAGTAGCTCTTGTGAGGAACCCATTTACTCAAAAGCCCTTTGGATCTCAAGAGTCCGACCACCCTGATCAGAGATATGAAAGACGAAAATCGCGAATGCCAAGAATTCATCCACTCTGTATTCAACATGAAATTACGGGGACAAAATGAAAGGCAAACACACCAAATTATTTCTATTCGAATTATCCGAACAAGGAATTGAAAAACTTTATGGAGGCTTCCATCCTGTGGCAATATCATAACTGGTTTGGGAGATAACCATCGGTTGGTTAAGGACTGTACCAAGAGAAAGAATCTGGTTTTCCGCCAAATTAGCGACTGGTTATTGCTTTACAAACATACTATATTTCTAGTTATTTAAAAATAATAGAGCTAAAGTCAAGGGGGCTCATAAACAAAGTGGTAAAGTAGATTGAATTGAAATAGGGAGGAAAGTATATAGAGAAGAGACGTGTAGAGAAGAGATTCGAAGCATTCGAGATCTTACTTTAGAGCCCATCTTGCGACTGCCTACTAGGGCAAAAGTCGCGGTAATCCCGCTACAGCTTAATACTAGGCTAGATTAAAACAAGTAAAAACATGTAAAAAAACACATGAAGATAAAACAAAAACAAAGGCTAATAAACAAACTGAAAAACAAGATAAACAAAGAGGCAACAAGAAGGACCGTGTTCCGGCGTCGGATGTAGGCCCGCCTTCCTCCGGCACAGGAACATGCGACCTACAACAAAGATTCAGATATAGTGGAGGAGGCCAGCCTCCTCCAAAATTTCATATTCCGCAAGTCTTTGTACACGCACCAGTGCCGAGTACAAGGGACAAGCGGTAACGATTCGAAGCATTTGAGATAGGGACGGAAACTAAACATCTTGAACCGTCCCCAAATGCACAACGACCAAAGGTTCGGTTGTGCATTGGGAAACTATTTGAATACAATTAAAATATGACGGAATGAATGCTTGAGTCACCGATCACAGACAATGAAAATAATATTCGACTTAAATTGTTGTGATCGACAGTGCAGGGCAAACAGTAGAAAGAGAAGGGATAAAAATAAGTGAAACAGTCGATATGGTAAATGTGAAAAAAATAACAGGAGAATATTGACTAGAAGTAGACTTCTTATGAACTCTCTAACGATGGCAGAATTCAAATATTTATTGAAAAGGACCGAAATTCAAGGAGAAGAACTGTGACAGAGGTCCTTAAGAATTCGTCAGGTTAGGGAAAGTGGGATAAAGAAAGCAAATACCAGAAACCCCCAAAGGAAAATATCGGTCACAGGTAATTTGGGGGTGCTCTTGTGGGGCGCATGAAAACAGAAACAATAAGACAAAGAGAGACAGAGAAAATAATATACATACGAAGAGATAGATTGAAAGAAAGAGAGTAAAAAATAGTAGGAGAGGATGATAAGGGAAATAGAGATAGGGGACAGAGGAGAGAAATAAAAAAGGTAGAAAAAGAGAGAAATAAAAAAGAAGACAAATAGTTTTTTTTATTTTAGGAGCACACTTGGCGACTGCCTACTTGAGCAAAAGTCGCCTTAATCACGCTAGAGCCTAATGCTAGGTTAGATTAAAAATCAATTAAAAATATACCAAAAAAGATATAAAAATAGATACAAAGATAACAAGATAACCAAAAATGGAACAAAACGGAAGCGATAGGAAAAAATAAAGGGAAATAGAGAAGGAAAATTAGAAACAGTGAGCGAAAGGGAAAAGTGAGGGAATGAAAAAGAAAAAGGAAGGGGAAAAAGAGAGATAGGGGAAAGATAGGGTGTGAAAAAAGAGAGTGAGAATAGAAAGGGAAAAGGGAGAAAAGGGGAAAGCGAGAGAGAGAGGAAGAAGGCAAAAGACAGAGAAAAGGAAAAAGAGTGAAAACAGAAGGATGGATAGAAGAAAAAGAAAGAGAGGAGAAGATACAGAGACGAATAAAGTAAATTTGGAGAAAAGAGAACGATAGAAGATACATAGGGAAGAAAGTAAGTGATCAGAAATGAGATGAGGGAAAAATATAGTGGGAGAGAGGGAAGAGAGAGCGTAAATAGAGGGAAAGAGTGAGAGAGAGAACGGGAAAGGAAACGAGAGAGAACGGGAAAGGGAAACGAGAGAGACAGGAAAAATGCGATAGTTAGAAAAGAGACAGAGATACTGTTCGAGTGTGAAAAAGAAAGAAAATGTTTTAAAGGGCAAGATATGATAAAAGAGGGGAAATAGAGAGAACAGGAATAAGATAGCGAGAGGGGAAAAGTGGAGAGGAAAAAAGAGAGGAGAGTTAAAAGAAAAAGAGGAAGAGAGAGAGAGAGCGGGAATGGGGACAGGGTGAGAGGGCTATGTTACTCGTATATATAATGATCGATTTGCTTTCCGCCAGAAACTGAAGCTAAAGATTAGCGAAAAACAAAGCGCGGAAGAACAAAAGGATGGATCGGCGTTCGTGGATGCTAGGATGGGGAATTCAAATTCCTGGCTCGAAGTCCCTGGAGTCTCTTGAAAGGTAGAAGCCAAGAACCCGGTGAAGGTTGGTGCGTACCACAAGAGGGCCAGGGTGGAGTGAATCCCCGGATCTATGATTAAGCCAGTGTGGCTTTACTGAAGAGAGAGAGAAAGGTTGCATATGTAAGAGTATATCAATGTATGTATTGTAAATCTTAGATTATGTACTACTCTTCGAACTGAATTGGGGTCTACTGAGTTAAAAGTCTTTTCATAGTCTATAAAAGCCTTGTAGAATGTATTTAGTATATATTTGTTCTCTGCAATCATTGTTGTTTATGAAAGTGTTGTATAGCCGGCAGATTATTATAAGTACAATAGTTAATTCTCAAACCTACTTGTACCAATGGTTGAGTACTTTTGAGTGTTTGTATGAGTCGGTTGATTAAGACTTTGCAGCTAATTTATGTTTTTGACAAGATACTGATTGGCATGCAATTCTTTTAAGATTTTCTTATCAGTTTTTTTTTAAAGTACAGCGGAGGTATGCCATTGGATTCCTACTTCCTTTTAAAGATTATGTAAGCAAACTAGAAATTAGGTCAGAAACAAGTTTGATTGTAACTCCATCTCAATAGACAATTTGCCATTTTTCATTTTCTTAACTGCATGCAAAATTTCCTCCTTTACTCTATGAACTCCCTCCTTATTTATTGACAAGTATTTCTTGATATGCATGGTGGTAATTGCCATAATATAATTCGCTTCCTGATAAAATTCTTCATCTTTTTCAATGATCTTTTGGCTGTAAATTTATTTCCTCATATATATCATTTAGGTTTTCATTTGTGGCCTGCTAATTGCTAAGTGTTGTTTATCTGTTTTAATGCTTTGTTGTTTCGACTTGCTTTTTAACCTGATTCATATTATATATTCTAAACTGATTTGTTTATTAGTTAGCAGAGCTGAGCGTTGCGGCAACGAGTTGCGACTTTACCACGCTATGAAAATCGAAGTCACAAACGTTTTGAAAAAGCCGGACTAAGCAAAGTCGCACCGCCAATTTTCCGCGACCTTTCCGCGGCCTTTGAATAGGAGCAAAGACGTCTTTTTTTAAAGAAATTGCCGCGGCTGTTTTAAGCTAGTTTTAAAGCCCGATTTGGCTAAAAATGTCAAATTTGAGTTGGTAACAGCTAAATTTATTTTTATCTTATTTTTAACTTTCCTTTTACGATAAATTAAATTCTTCATATTATATGAGACTGACGTTACATGAAACTACCTAAAGGTACCAAAAGAGGTTCGTCACTCTGAATTTTATTATAAATTATAAATTAGTAAAATTACATACACTTTTGAGTCGTGAACCAAGATTTAAACCTCTCTTGTCAGTTAACAACGTCCGAGAACGTGTTATGTCTTGTGGCGTTCATTGTGCGAATAATCTCATTTTCTCGTATTTTAATATGTGCTTCTACTTTTCTTGTGGCTAAGACGAAAATATTACTGTAAAGTGTAAGAAGTAATTAAAATCTAACAGCACTCTACCTTTAACATGCCTAAAATTAAACAATATAAGTAAAAATTGGACCCTCTTTCCCTACCAGCACAGAGGTGTGGGTGAACTTATTCATTAAGTACAATACCCCCCTCCCCAGCTCTGCAGCTGTGGAGAGGCTATTCAGCACGGCCGGGGACGTCCTCAGGGCTAAGAGTTCGTCCCTGGATGAGGTCAACTTAGAGGATCTTGTGTTCCTCAAAGTGAACATGGACCTCCTGGAGGAGAAAATGGGCCAGGAGGACATGGAGGAGGAGGAGGAGGAGGAGGATGATGACCTGTAGATATTAGTTTAGACTGCGTTTTAACTAAAAAAAATAATAAATATGTTTTTCTGCCTTATAAAAGCATTTTTCTGTTATCGCGCTAAATTTTAATTTGTGATTTAGCGGAGTCGCACTGGGCATTCTCACCAGATCCGGCGGCAAAGTTGCATCTGAAAAAATTAAAGTTGCGCCCAGTTATGTTAATTAGCTTATTTAGTTTAGTATATATGAATTCTGTCTAATTTTTTTCAATTGGCTAAAGTCTTTTAGTGGCCTCACTTATTTTAGTATTAAATAATCTTTTCTCATTGTTATTTGTCAAATTTTCTCTTTATAAAATAATTTCTGCTCTTTTATTTTTGCGGTTTGGAATTTCATCTTAGTTTGGTTAAGAATTATGTTTTTTTTATCAAATAAATTTTGTAATAATTCTTTTATAATATCCAAAAACAAAATGGTGAAGTTCAGAAATAAATATAAGCATCGAAAATTTGTGAATTTCTTAAAACCTAAAGAATTACAAATGGTGAAGTTCAGAAAATTTATTTTTATATATCTTCTCTATAACTATATTTTAGCAACGTGATATTTTGAAAGGGGGAAAATTTAGTTTAGAGTTCCTTTTTAAAATTATTATAATTGGCGAAGTTCAGAAAATTTATAAAAATTTAATCATGGCTGCTGTTTTTATATTTTAAATTTTAATCTTAGTAGCGAAGCGCAAGCTCCCCCTTTACAGGGGTGGAGTGGTGAAGCCATTGCCTGGTATGACTATAAAATAGACAAGGTCGGGTTGCGTTATAGGTACTACATTTCTTTGCCCTGATTGTAGTTACTCTGTGCGAGTAAAGATGGCTATGTGCAGTGGTAGGTAAGAGCGTGAAAATAAGAGGTTGTTTTAATTTTGAAGTTGAACCGTCAAGAATTGCTTAATGACTTAATTATCGCCTCTCTCTAGTTTCTGATCGGAAATAAAGTCTTCCTCGATCATGGTTACCATAAATATAGCGCGTTTTTAATAATTCATTTCTTTCAATCGTTACATTCAACTACAGATGAAATTGCTAGTAAAAACTTACGTGTCATTCAAGGGATATAAAGAGAGTTGAAATTAATATTGGTCGACTCACTCTTCAAGTATGAATATCTTAACATCGTCAATTTTGTGTTAATTGAGTTGTTTCCTTTTTTTAATGGGCCGAAAGGGGCGCGTTTTAAATTTCTCTTCAACATAAGAATGAATACATTTACACATCTTAGTCATTTACTACATCCTTAGTCTCCTTTTCTCCGAATATATCCGCTCAATTACTACTAATGTATGGATTAAACCACCAGGCCTCCAATTTTGTTTGTTCTGTTTCGCGATGACGATAACGAAACACGATCTGGCGATAAACCGCAGCACCAGCGCTAAATCTTTGAAGTTCCCGCCAAATGCCTTTGATCGATAATCATGAGGTAAGTGCCCCCCCTTTTCCCTTCTCCCACCTCGTCTGCCCCAGATCTAACAACCTCTCCTTGCTCCCATATAGCTCTTTGATCTATTTTTAGAACGCCGCAGTTCAGAAATCCATTTTCCACCTGGAAAAAAGCTGAAAATCAAGAGGTTAGTCTCTGGTTACGAGCTTAAGTTGCAGATTAAGTGTGAGTATATTGAAGGAGAAATAAAAATGGCGTGATCAATAATGGAATGAAAACAAGATCAATAGAAGAGTTGGAAATATGAGATGTGTAAAATAATGACTCATTCAACCCTCAAAGCGGCAATGTAAGATCAATGGCAGGAATTTGGAGATCTAATTAGCAGAGTGGTCGATTCTGGGTTGGAAAGTCGCCACGACTTACTTTTTTTTTATTCTGATTTTGATTGCCATTCCTATCTCATTGCTTGTGGTAAAAATTTGTTTCGAAAAAAATTTAATTCACCCTCTCCATCCCATCCTAACAATATGTCCTTTGTTAAGCATTTACATCATGAATCTTTTCTATTATTCCTATTCTAAGTCTGTATTTTTCTCTTGTCGAGTAAATCTAGTTATTTTTTGTTCTTGTTGATTGGGCTGTTCTTTAAGTGATTACACCCAATTACTTTATCTTTTCAATGATTAACAAAATTTAACGTCCTTTGTTGGAGAGTAAATTAAAAGGGAGCAATCGGCATGTGATCAAGCTATCACCTACATCATGTTCGGGAAAACTCGTAAGAGGCTGAGTTTGTACCCGGATCCAGCTCCTATAGCATCCTTGCCTGCCCTTGACTCATACTCTTCAATAGTTTCTATCTTTATTTTGTCTTTTTCTTTGAACGTCTAACCTACAAAATTATTCTAAAAGAAAGACTACCAATCTTATTTGGCTCACTGCTCTGAATTGACTAAGGTTTTAGTCCAGAGTTTGCTACACATCCGTTTCAGCTCCACTCAACTTGTAGACTTGACAGGAAGGGCTATCACCCCCTCATTTATCCCCTCATTTATTCCATAATGTAGCAAATACTTTCCTAGCGCATATATTTTCAGTTTATCTTCCCAATACCATAGACATACAAGATATCGTATAAGGTTAATTTGGAGTAATTGTTTTATTGAATATGTCATAGGTATTTAAAACCAGAAACTCCTTTTATTCTTTTCTTATTCTTTTCCATTTGATAATTAGCAGAATGCGGGTGACGGACGAGGTAGAATCGTGGAAGGAACATAAAAAACCGGAAGGATTTTTTAATTTTAAATTCAGGGTGCTTAGCTGAGGGTCTTAGGCGAGGGCACTGCTGTCTAAAAATAAACTATAAAGAGCGCTTTAATGATTATTTCAAAATGGAAATGTGATAACAATTAACAAAAAGATATCCATTCTTTTTAAATCAAGAGAGTTATACTGATGACCGCAATAATGGCCAATGGCCATGGTCGTCATAAAACCTAAAGTTCTAGGGTATATTAAAAACAAAACTATAAAATTAAAAAAAGAGACAAAAAGAAAAACTGTAACTAAAAACAAAACAAATGAACTGTTAGAAAAGTTTTTCGACCGATGGATTGCCCCCCTTCCTTTTTGGTATATCTGCATTCTTTTGTCTGCCCTCCCATTTGTTGTGTGTCTAATTTTCAGCTGTCTGAGTATCCTTTTCTTATGTAAGAATCTACAATGAGCTTTGAAAACTTTGTTTTTTAGAAATAAGATAGATAAGTGTTCAACGCTCTCGCACTTTTTCAATTTGGTTGTTGAAAGTTGAGACGCGTGGTCAGAGGGGATCAGTCAGCGCGCCCACACTTTTTCTTTCACGAAGACTCTGGGATATTTTTAAGGAGGTTACGTCTCTCGACCCATACTTGGGTTTAAGAGGGTAGGGTGGAAGGAGATTATGGAAGCGTGATATCAGTAGGGGTGTTCTTGCTTCAACCCTCTGGTATGGTTGGTTCAGCTCTTCTTAGTTACAAATCTTCAAAACAAAATCTTAAAAACCAGCGATGAAAACAAGGTTAAAACCATGATTAGGAAGGCAAATGCGTGTTTGGGTCGCGTTCTTTTTTTCAAGCAAACAGGAAAGGAATCGAGGCGTCCATTTCCTTTAGAATCTCATCAGAACTTTTCTAATTAACTTCTCTCCTCTTATGTATAATATTTGCAGTGTTTGTGAATCAAAGGTAAGTAAATTTAGGCTCGTTACCAAAATAAGGTAAGTCTTGGCTTCATAACTTTGTAGTGGTTAAATCTTGTCTCTAACAAAAATTATGTTACAGGAAACTTTGGTTCTCTTGCACGTACTCTCAAATTAATCTTTCATTACTTTCTACAACTCACTACCTCCTAAAGAGAGAATTAATTTGGGATTCACCTTGTCTCAAAGTATCTCTTGGAAGGTATATAACTTTTACAAAACTATCAATCGGAGTAGAATGCCTATCCTATAGCTCTTTATTAGTCACTTGAAAACTAGCTCATCTTACATCGTGGTAAGTCGATACTAACACTAAAGTCCAAAACGAAACCTATGATAAAAGGCAAGCTCAGGCTGCAGAGAGATGCCTGCCTCCCGACGCCAAATCAGGCAGCCAGAAAAAATTAAAAAATGCCACAATCATTCCCTCGACTACAAGGGACAAACGATAGCAACTCCGCTCGTCCAGATACTGAGGACAGGTAATATGTGCGAAGATACTTCAGCCTGGAACATTCAACAGGAATGTGCTAGAGAGTCTGGGAGAAAATGCAGTCGTTGCAGTATGGTACAAGGGGGTGCTCCATCAAATGGCTTGGCTTCCCGCGAGTGTGCTAAATATAAATAGGAAAAAAGCGACCTGAAGATGCCGTAGGTTGCGTGCAACAGTTGCGGGGCGATGAAACTCAACTATAAGTTCCCAGAGGTTGTCTCCCATCTTATTTGCTGGGCAGACCGGAGTTCAGACCTGGTTCCTTGTATGTAATCCGTGTGAGGTAGATCAAAAAGCTGGTCTGATCAAGCACTTTTCGCAATTCATACTCGGATGCGTGAAACTCTCATTCGTAGTCCAACTTTAATCAAACAAAGGAATGATAAAACAGAAAACTAGTAGCATTAACACCATCCTAGTGCTGAACGTCACAGAATGAAAAATATCTACAAATCGAGCACAAGAGTCCCTAAAGTTCTGAATATGAAGATGCTCATAGGAATGGTTGTAAGGTTCCCAGAGGCAGTATTCTGTGTGCTGTTGGCCGTACAATGAATTATCTGAAAGCGTCGACGCCTTCGGGGACTTATTGGGGCAAGTTGGCGACCCCTCTTTTGAGTCTTCCGCTTATCCTATTATCCCGATCCAGCCTTGGATGGGGCATGGGAGCCAAAGCTCCCTTGATGTTGGCCTCATTTTTGGAGGCTGTCTTAGTAGTCAATGAATAAGGTCTCACGCCCACCTTCCCTGGGATTTCCTCCTGTGAATCTAATGAGTCGGCGGAAGGGCACGTTCATTTTTCCTGATGGGAAATGATCACGCGTGTAGAAGGGGGTAAGCGTAAATTTGAGCCCAGGGGTGAGCTTTTGAGCCGCTAGCTCTACTCATGAAAGCGGAGGCGACCGTGGTCCTAGAACTTAAGGGGTTAGTAGCAGAAGAGCCTGTTTAACTATAAAGTTATAGCCACCTTTATCTCTCACTGGGGCACGTTGGGATCAAGTCATTAATCTCTCAAAAAACAGTTGTTGCGCAGCCTAAATGACCAGGACATCCTTCTCTTGAAGATACGCGCTAGATTGTTCAGATAATTTAGGACGTGGCTCTCCAAATTTCACACATTTGATCATATACGATCAGAACCTATCATGCACGGTTTTATAGAAATTCACGCAGACTTTACTGTTTCGACCTTGACCGCACGTTGGTCGGCCAGCTCTTCGGTGAAGTTTTTATGTAGTCCACGATTTCCTTCGCGTAAAACACTCCTTTTACAAAGTTCATGGTAAATTGCAAAGTTACACTCATCGGCGAGCCATTAAGTTTCCAAAGGGAAATAATCATGGCCGCCTCGGAGGGATCCGCCGCGTTTATCAGATGGCTCGTATCCGAGAAATGGATGCCCATTGCCTCTCTACCAGTCATTCTAACTAATGCTATACACTGATAAAACTTTTGGAGTTTGGCCTACATGCCGTCATCAGTGGATCGAATCATTAAAATGTGTTTAACGCAGCCAGCGGGATCGAAAACGCGAGATTTCCTTTCGATGAGCACCTCTGACGTCTTCAAGGGTCCACTTACAATGCTTGCATGTATTTGTGTTTGTCTTATCCTGGGTCGCCCCGCCCAATGGCGCCACGAGATCCGACGTGCTGGCCTTGACCTTATCGTTTGTCGAGACGGCAGCAGACTCATCCCTCCTCGGAGCCCCAGCAGAGGGAGAGGAACCCTTATTCCCCTTTGACTTCTTTCCCTGTCGTTTCTTTTTGAAGAAGAGGGTTGGGAGTGATTCCGCTTCTCTCCAACCAGGAAAAAGCCCCTAGGCCAAACGAACTAGTTTCGTCTGCAAGGGGGTATTGTGCGTATGATGAGGTAATTCTCTCTTTTTAGTGCTCGGGGACCCATGCTGCTTCAAGCGGTGTTATTTTGCACCGAACCTAGCTTTCCCCAAGAGAATACCACCATCTGCTGTGGGAGCACCTTCGGGGCGATCTCCACTTCGATGGGGGCCTGAATTAACCATCCAAACCAACCTATTGGGCATCTCGACGAGGAATCATAGGGCCTATGACCCGTCATTTGCTTCACCGGGGCCAGCTTGCCGACTTTCATTGAAAAACGGATGAGTGGGCATGCCAGTTCTCCTCAGTATCACGGACTTTAAATTTATGACATGTTTTGGCATGACTAATGTGGCCATACTTCCTCTTATCTTTTATGAGGAGCTTAAGTTGGTTCACTTGCACCAATTTGGGGGCCGGGAAACGAAGCGACGCATCCTCTGTCTGACCGTCTTCTTGGTAGGCCCCTGCAAAAGCAAAGGGGTATCTGCCGCAACTGAAGAGTTGCCCGGAGGCAACGGGAAAGAATAAAGAAGAAAATCTCCAGTGAGTAGATAAAGGCGAGGGATAAACGCCCTTTACGCTATTAGATTCTTGGAGGAACCCCTGAAAAGTCACCGAGGAGGACAGCAGTTTTATCGAGAAGTGGAACTACGAATATAGCACAGGAAAACCCTTTGCCTTACCGGAAACAATTGGTTAGAGGATAGCACCGCCCCCTGTAAGAGTGGTGCTTTCACGGTTTACCTTGGCTGATTCAACACTATGGGTGGGCGAGGATCTTTTAAGAGTGATGAAGTTAGAAATCTTGAAAAATGATAAAGACCTGCCAGCATACGAATATATCCAAACTTGTGATCAATGATATAGGTGAGTTATAGTCCTCGTCCGGGCGCTCCCACGTATCCCATCTCTAGGTTTCAGACTCTTCAGGTGTATAAACTTGGTGCGTTAATGGTTGGTGTTTGCACCTGGGCGACGATACTTATCGACAAGAAGGAGCTCAGTGGACCAGTGACTCCCAAAGGCAGTTGCTACCAACTATCAACAGCAACCACGTCATGGTGATACTGCGGATTTACTTATTAGGTTATACTAATCGTCAAAAGGACAACCAGGATCTGTATCTGTTGTAGTAGATCCAGAGACTTCACCAGAGACTTTTAGTTGTCTAGCAGCTAGCAAGGCAGTAATGCTTTCTTACACTATGCAGTACAGTTTTATACACCATAACACGGCAGTAAAAAAGTAGTGGGCCCTTAAAAGCAAATAAAGGTTTATTGGGGCAAAACCGATCTTCCCATTAATCAAGCCCCAACACCAAGGATCCTTTAAGTAATGGTCTCTTGCGATCTGCTGTCGTTGTTTATAGATGTTTAAAAGGTAGATGGTCAGGTTCTTAAATCTATTCATATGGTTGAGGGGATTGAGGGGTAAGTCGTCTAAAATACGAATGTTGTGCTTGAGTGAGGAGGAAGCGTACCAACAATTTACTCATTGCACGTCGTAGAGTTTAATTCAACCCAGTCACGCTACTTCTCTAATTTGCACGCTATTTGGGGGGGGGGGGAATGCAGTTAATCTAGTTTTCAAGTACACAGTAACCACGCTATGAAATTTGTTAAGTAAAAATGGGTCAATAAAGGGTTTCCTTGACTCCCAAGCCAAATTACAGTCAACAGCAATCAACAACCGTGCCACGTTCTTGAAATGCTGATGGAAAAGCATCCCGATTAGAAAACGTAGATAAAGTTTGTGATGTTGGGTGAACCTAAGTCTAAGTATTTAGACACACACCCATACTATGCATGAGGATGTTGTTCCATTGAGTTAAGCCACGTATGCTCAAAGTGCAGAGCGGTGAGCGTAATCAACCTGAAAAGGAATCTGACCCTCGTCCGGTAATTCTAGGAATAAAAGACATTCCGCGGGAAAAAGTGTGCCAAAGCACTTGACGGCCGCATCTACTGATTTAAAGTAATCAAATAAGATAAAAATGCCAGTCATTTCTTTAATTATGGGACAAAGTCCTCGATCCAAGTAAGACGTTGTTGACCTCTCATGGCAAATGGGATTTGACTTAGTACTATATTTACTTCCATTCTGGTGATCGAAAACCTCCAGTTCAAAGACCAATTGTACCTCAGGAGAACACCGGTACACATAAAAACAAAAACACAAGGCAGTTAAAAAAAGAGATGCGTGAATTCAATCACATTAAGTATAATAATCTTTAGCTTTTCGATCTATTCCACTGGGACCAATCCACAGGGATATAGCACGAAGCAGGCCGAGAGTGATTGCCTAGGACACGATATAACTCTACCTCATCAAATCCGACTAAGGGTAGAAGGCAAGAGAAGGCTTAATATGGAGAATGCACTCAATATGGCCTTCATAAGGCAGCCACTTAAACGGGAACGGGAGGTGACGAGCCTCCGAAGATCTTCCTAATTAGCACCAAGTCTCCGATATCCAAATGAAAAAAAGGACCTTCAGATCTATTTTGAATCATCAGTCTGAGCCCCCCCTCGGGTATTGCCGCTGTCACCTACGAGGTCTTACTAACACGCATACCTTCTTTTCTCCTGCCTCGAGTTCGTCTGGTGGAGAAACTCATTAGGGACCAAAACACTCTCGTCCTTTGGAGGGGGCAGCAAGTCGTTACGCGTTGTCCAGCTTCAAGCAAGAGTGAGGAAGCATAAGCTCTCTTATTTCTATCCTTTTACCTCGTGGTGTACTTTGAATTACTCATGAGTACTTCCTGCCTCACTTTTCATAGAGATTTCCTTCAGGAACTCGCAGAGTGGGTGTAAGATGAGGTCTGAAAGTTTTTCTCCTCACCTGGCCTCAACATCTGCATTTTTCCTCCCGACACCAATGCCTACAAGAGACTGCAGCTATATGTATGTATATACATGTATTGTACATATTTTAATTGATCTAGCTTTACCACCTTCTTCAAAGATCTTTTCTTACAAATTCTCTGTCCAAGGCGGTTTAGGTGCTTTTGCACTTTTAATTAAAAAAAAATTCCCACGAGTCAAGAGGATTTTAGGGAAGAAGTAACCACTTCGTTGACCGCAACGCGGTCACGCCGAAGTGAGATGTGGCCCGTTATTGGCTGAAGCATGAATCAAGCACTTATAGCTAAGAGCCAGAGGGATTGGCACCCGAGAAAAGGTTTAGGCGCTGAAATTTCCCAAATGAGCGCCAAAGTTACTGCCATCGTAGATTGGAAGAGCCAGGAGCGAAAGTGTTTTTTCTCAGCAGTGAGACATAAGAGGTGTCTAGTCATGCAGACTGCAAAAGAACTATCTGCTTACCATCTCGACGCAAAATAAGTTCCACAACCTAGAAGCCTAAGACCACTACAAAGATTCATCATGCATGGCCTTGGAACAGCATAAACAAATTTAGGGTTGAAACATTTCTGCACGTCGAAATTATTTAGCTATAATGCTGAAGCTTGGTAGTAAGATTGCTTCAAGGTGAAATCACGAATGACTTTACACAGTTGCGACCCCAAACAGCACGCACCAATTCAGGGAGCTAGGCGGTCTATTTCAAACGTAATGAAGAGAGTCGTGGTGGCTCAAAAAAATCCTTACTCTTTCCTCATCACACGTTCAACCTTGACTCTCCCTTGTCAGCCAGCTCTTAATTAATGTCCATAAAGGAGTAATCCATTAGTTCCATTACAAAAACTGCCTGCCCCTTTTAAAAAGTTAAACGTAAAGTGTGTGATCATCTGCACATGTGTACAATAAAATGACTGAAAATCATTCAATTTAGGAACCTAATGCGATCACTCTTAATAACCAGAAGTCTCACGTCAGAATAAGGGAATATCTTTGATTCTCTAACAAGAATTTGAGCCCTGCTCCGACGCTAACTGAGCATCTGTCCTTTGAGCTCTTTTTGCCACATTTGAGTGGATAACCAGAAATCTTTTAAAGCCAGCGGGCTTATTGACGTCAAGAAACTTCTCACTTAAGGACGAGAGAAAGGCGTTTCACCCTTTATTCTTTTCCTTCTTAGAGGGTCCCGAAGGCTTTGGAGCCGCCGCGACCTGTTCCTTCATCAATTTTTTTTTTTAAGGGCTCTATGGCTACTGCCTACTTGGGCATAAGTCGCCGCAAACAAACAGCCCGGCGTAGGAGCGTGTGACCTAGAAAGAAAAAATAACAATAACAAAAACAACAACAAAACCTAGTTAAATAAAAGGGAGAAGGCCGGCCTCCTGTCAAAAGTCAACAAGTCCGCCAGTCAATGTGCACGCATTCGTCCCGAGTGCAAGGGACAGGCGGTAGCGACCCCACCCATCCCGGTACCAGGACTTCGTCAAAATAACAAAGGCACCCCACCAGTCTTCGAAGCTTTCCCTAGAAGGAGGAGAGCTTCAATCCTTTATTGCTTTTATTATTTTCTTATTCTTAGGGGGACTCAGTCCCTTTGGTGAAGCCTGGCTCAATAGTAGGATCAGTTTTGGAGTAGGTCTTACAAATCCTTTGATTCTTCCTCTGGGACAGACCCCGCCCTCTGGGTGTGATGTCACTTTACTCACAGTGATCCCGTGCCCACTCACTATGGGCCGGTATGCTGCAGGTGACATCAGGAGAATTATGTATCTTCCTGATCTCAATTCCTCCAGAAAGACCTGCCGCTCTCTCTTCGACACTTTCTTACATCCACTATCTTCACCAATTTCTTTACCAATTTGTTTTAACAATTGAAATGCTGTCGTTTAGTTTTCTAACCTGTACAGAAGTACCTAGTAGGGTTCTTAGTAGTAGATAGGGAATTTTAAAGAGGGAAAAATTATCCAAGCTACCTCTGACACCTCTAAGAGGTGTTTTTCCACTCAAATTTAAAGCGCAATAGCAACGATGACGTCTCTTGGATAAATATTGTTAGGAGAGATCTGCAAAGTGGTGAAGTTGGAGATGGTGACATTTTGTGAAAGATGTATCCCTCAAATCCGAAAGGGCAAACTGATGCAATTGAACTCGGAAAAAAACGCAATCCCCCAGATGTCAGCTGCAGCAATGGTGCCAATGTGTGGCAAAAATATACGGAAGTGAAAGATGTGCGCAATAAAAGGAAAGAATGCTCGCATGTTACCACACTCCACCTCTAAGAGGGAGGGGTGAACCTTATTCACCCCTCACTTCCCCGACAAGAGTTGACTGTACGAAAGCTGGATGACGATTAGCCTGCAATATTAGCCACTCGCCAGGAAAATGAGTGAAAACAAGCTTGTAAAGAAGGGGCGTCAAAAGGGTAAAATGGAGAAGTCTAAAAGAAAAACCCCAGGTAGTATCAATTTAGTTTACGTCTGTCAAGGGCAAGAGATCGGGAGGCTCTCCGCATTTCCAGGTACCAAGTGTACCATTTTCTACGCGATAACCCCTTGAGGAGTACCATAGGTGAAGAGAGGTTCTTAAAAATCGGGAAAAAAAGAGTGAAAGTGAGATGTGTGGGAGGAATAAAGCCTATGAAATGTTGAGTCTGTAGGTGCACTTGTGCTGGGAGGGAGTGCGAATCCTCAAGAAGCAAGGTTACATAGGGCGCGCCCTTGCCCGGTAAAAACGGACATTTGGTCACTTCCGCCCTTAAACAATAACATCTCCATCATTAGGCTCCAAGTGCCCTGAAAACAAGGTCTCTAAGAGTGCGACTCTCTCATCCTCGCTTTCGATGCCCTGGTATGTTGCCACCCTGAAGGGATCTCAAAACTAAAAGTTCAACTCAAAATTAAAGTTTAAAGCAATACGTTGTGAAGGAAATGATGTAATCCATTGTACATACACCTGAGCAACAGAACTTCATAATTCTCGGTAGTATCAGTTTCTAACTTTCAAACATGGTATCCCATCATCTTCATAACTCAGAGGTTGGATTTTTATTGCTTCGACTCTCTCTTTTACATGTATAGCCCTATTTTACTTAAGATATATTCCTATAAGTGAGGAGTACACTTTGTACATTTAAGTTTCAACTCTTATTGGTTGAAGTGAGTTGTTGTAGTAACCATGCTTATATTAACCTTTTTCTAAGAGGAAGTGTTCACATAGATGCCACAATCGATAAAACGTATGATCCTGAAACAAGAATAAAGAGAAACTAGTTGTACAAAGGGATTACAAATCAATCAGGCACAGATCAAGAGGTAGAAAGACAAACTTAAATAACCGAACCGTTTCAAACGGTTGTTTCCAGCCAAATGACGTCGTTCAAACGCATCCAACTAGTCTCAAAATCAGCCTACTTCAAACAGCCGTTTCTCTTCTTTCAATGGATGGGAAAAAGGAGGCCTTAGATTCAGTTAGGCGAACAAAAAGGAGAAAATTCACTTTTATTCATTCAGAAAAAGACAACCATGGGAACTCTTCTAGAAGGATTTTGAAAACAATTTCGTAAGGTGATGAGGTTAGGGAAGATAACTTGAGACGATATAAATCAAAAGGGCACCCAGCTTTCTTCACTATGTCGTGATTATCCTGGAAAATTAAATAGAAATCAAAAATCAAAACCCCCATGATACTTCCAACAACACCAACACGGAATAAGCTTGGATATGAAACCCTCCAAACGTCCAAGAATAAGCAGTAACAAAAAAAGAACCTAAACTCAACTCACCCAAAGAAAGAATATTTCTGAAGATTCACCACTGCACCCATCTCTTTTCCCTAATAAAGGTGAATATTTCTAGATATTTCTCCACCTCATGATCTCTTTCACCTAATAAGAGGGGCATTTTTTTAGTATTCCATCAACTTCAGCGCAATAACCCAATACCTGTGTATGTTTCAGAGTATCTCTCACTCTGTTCTAAATCCCAAAAGAAACACCCTGTTCTCTTTAGAAGTAGCTTCAGTCGAGCGTGGCCTTTTTTCACATTGGCACTATTTAACACTTAACTGGAGATTCAGTATAAATTTCAATCTGTGTCTTCAATATTCTCAATTTGAAGCCATTTTCAAGTCGAGGATTTTGAAACAATCGAATTTCCGTTCCAAAAAAGCGAGAGGAGAATTATCTCATGTCACCTCTTACCGTACTGTAAACAAAACCACCAACATGACTCTTGTGTGTACCTCCTTGTTCCTCACATTATGTCGGAGATACATACCTTTGGTACTCACTGGTTTAATTTTTAGATAAAAAATATCATTTAGAAAACCAGATTTGGGTTTTTTTGGAATGGAAGGCGAATAAACATACAGTAAGAGAGAATAACAGAAAAAACGAAAGAATATAAAAAGAAAAGATAAACAAAAGGAAAAAAGATCTAAATACCTCCAAAATAGAATAATTTAAAATTAAACAATAATAATAAGAGTTAAAAATACAGGATAAAAAAAATCTCTGAAGAAAAATAATACGGACAAAGAATAAAAACCACGATGGAAAAATAGTAAAATGGTAAAAAGAACGATATAAACAAAAGAGAGAACATATACGTCTGGAGAAATATAATAAAAAAAGAAAATGCGAGAGGAGAGCAAAAAGAGCCATCAAAGGACAGAAAAGAGCAACAGCATAGCTCCCCTTACAAAGCCCGTCTAACGCGGCACCGGGTTCAATACGAGGGACAATCTCGCCCCACTCGAGGCTCTCTGCATACCAATTGTATTTAGGGGGTCCTTTTAAGGATTAGAGGCAGAAAGCCACCACGCCCCAAGGGAATGAGGTCACGGGGTGAAATAAACAAGTGTTACTCGAAAAAGACGGATAATTAAATGAAAGAAATGAATTAAAAGGGGGGCGGGATGAGTCAATCAGAAGCATAGGCCATTGATGACCAATAGGCACGATGGCATGAGGTAACGTTTCCGCGGCAATTTATTTTTAGTCGCGAGCGACTCTATATGTCACTATGTCGGTCGCGCAGTCGGTCAGTCGGTCGGTCGGTCCCCGTTTTGCTTTTTATTGTCTTAGTAATAACATCGTAACTATTCGGTCTATTCTAACGAAATTATGTTGTTTTACATTCTCTTTTGAATGATATAATTACCAAAGTCCTCCCAAGGTTAGTCCGGCTATTATTGAAAGTTTGGAAGGTCGAAAGGTCATGAATCAGAATAAATGATAGCACGCCGAATTTTTGATCAGCAGAACTTGTTATTATAGAATTAACTTTCTGATACACATCTGGCCAGCGGGCCAGATGTGGTATAATAAAATTCTGAATACGATAATAGTAATTCACATGTTTGTCTGAAATAAAATTTGAGTTATGAACGCAAATTCGACCTAATACAACCTTCATAGAGTGAACGTGGCCCGAATAGAGACGGAAAATATTTGATGTGGGCCGTGAGAAACAAGAAGTGCCAATGCCACATATAAACAGGCAAGTTCCTCATAGGTTCAAGTTTGCCTTTGAAGGTCATTTGCAGCAAAACACTTTTCATTGCCAATTTTATTCGAAAAGTTTTTATTACTATTTTTTCTCAAGATTTTTTTACAGAAAATGGTCTAAGTAAAATTTATTTCTAATGACGTGTGCTAAGAAACAACTTCAGAGTGATTGTCGCGGTGCTATTCTTGCTCTTCATAAATGTGGGAAATCTCAGAGACAGCTAATGAATTAAACATAGGCCAAAATATTTTCAATTTATGAGTTTAACGTGTAAAAAACAATGTTAGCCTATCTAAACCAGTACCTAAACAAGGTCTGCTGACCAAAATTTGCGCGCTCTCACTTACTCTGATTTATGACCTTACGACCTCCAAAACTTTAAAAGATTCCCGGACTAACCTTGGGAGCATCTTGGCAATTATATCATTTGAAAGGGAATGTAAAATAACATAATAGTTGAAAATTTCGTTAGAATCAGCCGAATCGTTATGAAGTTATTGCCAAATAATTCCCCGGCTAACCTTGACAGGACTTTGGCAATTTTATCATTCAAAATAAAATTTAAAACAACATAAGGGTTTCAAATTTCGTTAGAATCGGCTGAATAGTTATGATGTTATTACCAAAACAAAATAGTTCCTGGGCAAACTTTGGAGGACCTTAGCAATTATATCATTTAAATGAGAATGTAATACAACATAAAAGTTTCAAATTTCGTCACAATCGGCCGAATAGTTATGATATTATTGCTAAATAACTTTCCGGCTAGCGTTTAGAGGACTTTGGCAATTATATCTTTCGTAAGAAAATGTAAAACATCATAAGCTTTTAAAATTATGTTAGAATCGGCCGAATAGTTATGATATTATTGCCAAAACAAAATAATTCCCGGGCTAAACTTGAGAGGACCTTGGCAATTATATCATTCGAAAGAGAATGTAAACAACATAAGGGTTTTTAATTTCGTTAGAATCAATCGAATAGTTACAATGTTATTTTTTTAAAAAGCGAAACCGGGGCCAACTGATCGACATAGTGAGCTATAGAGTCGCACGCGACTCAAAACGATCTGGCAGACCGATTAAAACAAATTTGCGAACAGACATACTTATTAAACGTTTAGTAGTGAATAATCCATCAATAACTGCGAAAAAAATAAAATTTAATATGATTAATTTATTATCTGATGTTTCTGAACAAACTATCCAAGAGCGGCTACAAAAAGAACTCGGATTACCATTTCGCCATGCGGCAAAGAAACAATTCATTAATGAAAAAATGCGTAACAAACTTGTCGCATTTTATAAAAAATACATTCATTGGACTATTGAGGATTGGAAAAAAGTTTTATTCAGCGATGAGTCAACATTTTTAACATTCAGAAGCTGTCCTAAAAAGGTTCGTGTGCCCTTTGGCTTAAATAGAATGGACCCTAAATACACCCAAAAGACAATGAAACTGACTCTAAGTGTGATTATTTAGGGTTGTTTCAGTATCCAAGGGAGTGGAAGCGCATATTTTCTTCCTATTAACACAACTATGAAAGGCGTACAGTATTAAACAATGTTACAGGGGAAAATTCAAGTGGTAATGAGAATTCATAAGACAGAAACATTCATGCATGATGGGGAACCTTGACACAAGGCTAAAACTGGGACAAAATGGCTCACTGACAATAAATTTAATACTTTGGATTGGCCTGGTAATAGCCCAGATCTCAATCTTATAGAAAAGTTATGGATAATAATAAAAATAAGGTTGAAGGCCAAGACATAGGTCTGTCGAAAAATTAAAGGAGGTTATCATAAAGGTATGGTGCAACGAAATATCAGTGGAAGTTTGTCAAAACTTGATGAAATCCATTCCAAAGCGTCTGCAAGTCATCAGATCCAGGGAAAAGAAGACAAACAACTAAAAAAAGGTTAGTCAATATTAAATGTGTTTTTTTATGTTAAAAATATAAATTTCGAGGGTGATCGGGTACTTTTCGCGCGCACTGTATTGGAACATGTGTAAAATTCAATGACTATTTATTTAATACGAGGTTGTTCCTCCTTTTGCTTTCTAAACAGCGTTGATGAGTCTTAAAATTGATTCATACAGCTTCCTAACTTCATTGAGAGGAATCTTGAGCCAGTCTTCTTTCAATAGCTGCTCCAGCTGTTTAAGACACGACGGTGGTGGGTAACGACCTCTAACCTATCGCTCCAAGACGCACACAAATGCTCAATAATATTAAGATCTGGATATTGTGGGGGCCATGCCATGTATTTTAGCTCACTCCTATACTCTTTATACAAATTCTTGACCACATCAGCGGTGTGTATTAGGGCATTGTCATCTTGGAAAAAGTACTCACCATCAGGGAACAATGTCTGGACCATGGAATGGACTTGATCATCCAAAATATTCAGATATTAGTTGCTGTTGATCCTACCATGCAGGGTAACGATCGGACCAAAGTGATTTCAAGATATGGTTGCCTAAACCATCACTGACCCTCCTCCGTGATCCACTGTAGGAGAAATGCAGTCAGGATTAAAAGATTCGACGGGCTGCCTCCACAAATAAACGTTCCCTGCAGTGGGGAAAAAAGAAAAGCTGAACTCGTCGGAGAATATTACAAGCTTTTATTGCGCTGTCGACAAGCCCTTGCGATCTCTATACCAGTTCACCCCCATAAGGGGTACGGCGACTTGCCTTCCTGGCCACTGTTCTGACGTGACTCAGTGCCTCGTCAGGCACCAGCTTAGTCTCTTCTCCTTCTTTCAGACAGCCTGCGTTTCTACCTTAATTCCTCACTCTCTCTACAACCTCTCCTACAACTTTCTCTGGTCGGCCTCTAATTACACAGGGTAGACGCCGACCAGCATGTTCTCACCCAACTATCCCGGATCGGGGCTGAGTGAGAAGGAGATAAAATCCCCTTACTCCCGAGCTCCGTTCAGGGATGGTGGGTTTTTAACAACCTGCTTAATCCCCACTCATACCTTTCTCACACCCACTTTCTTTCTCAGTTTAATATTTATCCATTTTACGCCGTGTCCAAGGTGGAGCCGACATGCCGATGGGCTGCCCGGCCACTATGCAGGATTAGTGGCCTTCTGCCGGCCCCGTACTCACCCCTTGCAGATCGTGCTACTGCGTGGGGTAAGTAGCGTATGCATCCCATAGAATAAATAGGGTCACCATGCCCAAAGATGACTATAAAAAAATAATAATTTCCCCTGTACCTTTCCCTGTAAAATCGTCAGAGCCGCCGTCAGGCAACTCTACCGAAAAAATGGAGGTCTCTTCCCCGGTGATTTTGCAGGGGACACCCCAAAACTTAACAAACGGAGAGGAGGCTTGCTCCTCTCCATTGCCTATGGGCGTAAGGGACTCCCCTTCACCTCCTTCTCTGGAGGCGCTCTTGGACGACTCCCTTTCTCCAGCGGCAGTCCCCCCTTATCTTTGTAAATGGACTGACAAGAAAGGCAGTCGGCCTATAATAGACCACTCTGGGTTGTAGAGCTACGATAGGGCCAACCCCATTAGGGAGAGGAGGGAGACATGGTCCGTTGATCCCTTCCGTACGGATCTTTCTGATGCCACTCCTTCAGGTCTGGAGGTTGCTAGCGGTGTAAGGAGAAGCAGTTTCATTCTCCGCCCTCCTCTCCTAAAAAGAAAAAAATTAAAAAAGGAAAATGCTCTCGGGGTATTGGAATTTCCGCATTGCCTGGTTTGCGATATCCGTGACGCCAGGGTTTTGGCGGGCCGGGTGGATGTCGAGATTATCTTCTGCTAAGTTCCTTGAAATAAAGGATATCGAGGAATGATCACGCAGATGAGTGCGCCAAAGACTCCGTGAGGACTTGTCGACCAGACCAGCGTTTTGCTCTTCCTCAACCGATTACATGGCATGAATACGGGCAGCTTTCTGGGCTACTTGCCATAAAAGATTGGAGACGTTCGAGGGAAACTTAAAGTACCAGGCCATAGCGCCTCCACTGTTGCTATGGATCTACCCCGAATGCCGCGACGGCTTCAGGTTGCTTTCTGTCGTCTCCGAATTGGGCACACTCGCGGGACGAACCGCCATTTAATGGTGCGCTTGCCTGCGCCATACTCTGAAGACTGCGTCATTCCCCAGTGTGTTCATCACATTCTTGTTGAATTTCCCAGTCTGGGTGATCTCCGCGCACGTTATCTGTTACGGCTTCAGGTTGCTTTCTCTCGTCTCCGAATTGGGCACACTCGCGGGACGCACCGCGATTTAATGGAGCACTCGCCTGTGCCATACTTTGAATACTGCGTCATTCCCCAGTGTGTTCAGCACATTCTTGTTGAATGTCCCAGTCTGGGTGATCTCCACGCACGTTACCTGTTACGGTACCTGTGCCCGGTACGCGTCCCGCGAGTATCCCCAATTTGGAGATGATATAAAGCAACCTGAAGCCGTCGCAACACTGGAGGTGGGTCCATGGGAACAGTGGAAGAGCTATGGCACGGTACTTTAAGTTCCCCTCAACCGTCTCCTATCATCTTTGCCAGGTAGCCCGGAGAGCTGCCCGCATTCCTGCCATGTAATTTGATTGAGAAAATTTGAAACCATAATGTTGTTTTCCCAACTCTTCCGAATGATATAATTGCGAAAGTCCTCCCAAGGTTAACCGGGGAATTATTTTGCAAGAACATCACAACTATTCAGCTGATTCTAATGAAATTTGAAATCTTATGTTGTTTTACATCCTCTTTCGTAAGGTCATAAATCAGAATAAGTGAGAGCACGCGACTTCTTTTTAGCAGACATTTTTATTTTACATTTGGGTTTGGAAACTAAAATGCGACCCTCAAATGCACCTGCCTTCGTTGGAAACCTCTAGGAGATTCCAGGAGAATTGCGTGTTCTGCCGCTCCTTAAATCGCACAGTATCTCCTCTTAATATGACTCTGGCTTTGCAACTTTTCCCTGCATGAGCTAAATTAATTTCCATTAGCTAATGTTAGTCATCGAATTAAGACCTATGTATAGTCGATTTTCGGGGGATTCCGTATCTTATTGTGACCTGTGGTTCAAATCCCTTACTACACTGCTTTCCACATCGTTGGTATGAAAAACGGAGGTAATCTGGTCTCAAGAGATCACAATTTTACCTAACTTAAACACTTTTACCGCAAACCCCACTCCATTGAATCGATGGTGAAAAACTCGACGAGAGTTACTGTAATACCAACCTGTATATACGAACCACAAACTGATAAATGAATATCATATACACGAACTACGTCAAACTGATTTGTGGTTCAAGAAATTCAAGTTGTTTTTTTAAAAGGTAAGTAAAGTGATTTTAAATTGACAAAAAATACATATATTCAGTATAGTATCAGGTTAGAACGAAAGTAATGTCCGATTTTAGGGTTTTCTCTTGATGTCAACCCAAGAGACTCTAAATGGTTCTGTAATCCCCCAAACAAGTGGTACTCAGAAGCATCAAGGCCAGGAGAATATAGAGGATGAAGCACTATTTCCAAAATGAATTCATCAAAGAGGTCTGTGGTCATTTGAGGTGTGTGAAGACGGGCATTATCGTGAGGGAGGATGATGACCCTTTCTGTTGACTAAGGAGAGTCGCTTCTGGCCCAATCGGCTTTCATATGACTATGTTGATTGCAGAAGAGATTGACAGTAATTGGTTGATTGTTTTCTAACAGTTCGTAAATGGACAATTCCTTCAATATAACGCTATACATTTATTATGATCCTTTTTGGATGAAGTCCTCCTCTCGGCTGTTGAGAAATTTTGCTTCCTCTACTGATCCACGAAATGTGGCGTTTAACGTTATGATGAAGGATCCATTTCTCATCACCAGTAACAATCTTGTCCCAAAATGGTGCTTGAAGGTGTGACGTAAAAGCAATGACTCACAGTAAGCAATAGTGTCCCAGATTAGCCATCGACAGTTCGTGCGGGGCCCATTTTCAAATCACTGGAACCTTTTTCAATCCTTTTGAGTTGACGTATGACAGTCGTATGGGTTACGTTAAATTACTCTGAGAGATTCTTAGAAGTTGTAGTAGGATTTGCTGTGACAGCAGCTTCGAACTCCTTTGAATCAAATTATCTTGGATGACCTTATTTTAGTCCGTCTTTTAGACTTAAATCTCCCATTCGGAAACGGGAACCACCTTTTTCCTGTAACCTTTTTCATTTACTGCATCTTGCCCTTAAGTGTTATTAATGGATTTTTCGACTGTCCGGTGTGATCTTTAGATGTTATGAAATAGGCGCAAAAGACGAAGCATATTATGAACAATATTTTTATAATCTGAAAGAAAAGATTTTAAATTATTCATTGTAGCATTCATAAAAGATAGCGAGAGGTACTACTTTAATAAATACTCTCTAAACTTTATTCTATAAAATTGGACAATAATTTCGTTCCTACCTGGTAACTTCCATAATTATTCGGAATTATAGCGTCTAGGTAAGTGTTTGAGCTTAGAACGTGTGGACAATAAACTCTCCGTGTCGTCACGAGGTGGCAGCCCATTGGCGGATACGCTCACAATTATAATATCACTATTAATCCCATCATGTCTTCACAGCCTAGCATACAGACTTTCTCCTCTGATCAGGAACCCTGCCGATGAGTATTTGTATCTCTTTGGGAACACTCTACCTGACACTCCCTTCCTCTAACAAGTACCATGCCCTGGTAGCTTCTTCAGGCTTGCCATTAAGTGGAATCCTGATTTTATGGTGCATTTTGTTATCTGATTTGGGGATCTTTTTCACGATGGGATGGATGGTGGTACTTACATACTTATGCTCTGCTATCCTTTAACTAAGCAATTGACACCTTTCTTTAACAATTTCCTCGGTCTCGATCAAAATACCATTTGATATCCTTTTCCACATCTATTTTATCAGAGTAAACTTTGCCATTTATGTGAGGTAGTAATGACTTAAATGACTGGTAGTCACGTGATAAATATTCCAGGTGAATATAAAGAATGAGGAAAAACTTCCTAACATAACCCAATAATCATTTCTTAAGTCAAACCTTCCATGTGTGGGATGCAATGTCATGAAGGAAGATAGCACCTTTTAATGAATGGAGAACACCTTTTAATTAAAGAGAACACCTTTTAATGAAGGAAGAGAACAGCTTTTAATGAAAGGTGAGAACACGTTTTATTGAAGGAGAAGAACAGCTTTCAATGAAGCATGAGAATATGCCATATTTTAATGAAGGGTGAGAATAAGTCACAAGAACATGCAGGGCGCCCTGTGAATTGCCATAAATAAAATCCAGTCTCAGAACCGGGCACAACACGTTATCTCCCTTACCAAACGGGATATTAGAACCAGCTAGGCCGTAAATCTCGTCATCCCTTGCTAGAGCCACGCTAACAATAAACAAGGGAGATAGGGCGTGAAAGCCGACCTCCTATACGGATTTGGAACCATCCGTGTCCATTGACACGGTTCCAGCGCGAGACGAAGTGTGCTCCCATAAGTTTGAACGCAACACTCCCGGCGCTATAGAAGCTTTTGGAGCAGAGGCGTGACAAATAGTGGCGTCCTAGGCAGGGGGAGATACGCTAGGCCCGAGATCTACGTTTAGATCCAGATAATTTCCTAGCCCTAAACCCAAGGGGCTTATTAGTGTGGTGTTGATGTCCCTTGGTAGCATAGTAGCCGTCCATGGATAAAATGACAGTCATCGACAACTGTGGGAGATGGCGAGACCGTGCTTACAAGGGCATACTGCACTCTATAGGGGCCATATTGAGTGGAACTTCCCCAGTATCAGCAATTAGGCTCTCTATAGGTGATATGCGGTATACACCTGTCGCTAAAGGGAGACCAGTGTGGTGGATTGAGTCCACCCCTTCTGCAATTCTGGCTCGGATGCGGAGGCGTAGAGTTAGAATCAACAGTCTATCTTGAAACGAACAAAGAAGCGGTACTTTCACCAGAACCTCAAATGTTAATAAACATCAAGGAACGAAGAATGTCGATAATGCTGGTGTAAGAAATCACCTTTTGCCCCGAATATGGGGATTCCTGGCGAAGCGCCCGTCAAAATCAATACTAAGGAAAGTGTACGATTCTTCCAATCCAGACTAACACAATTATTGAACAAATCCGTGTTTAGGTTATGAATATGGGCCTTCCAGGCGAAGCGCCGATCAAAGACAATACCAAGAAGAGTGTACGATTCTCTCGACCCGGGATAATTCCATTTAGGAACAAGATCATGTTTAGGTTAAGCCAAGGATGGCGCCAGAAATGCTACTCTTTAAGTCTTGGGGAGAGAAACAAGAAGCATGTACGCTTCGGCATAGCCAGAGATGCAGTCAGAGACTGTTGGATTTGATGCTCAAGGGTAAACATCTATCTGAGAAGCACAAAAACAGATTTATAGGTAGCACCATTGATGAGTAAGGCAAGGAGAATGATATTTAGCACATTTCTCTGCGGAACGACCTTTTACTGCCTTATTGTACTAGAGAGAGCTCCTGGGCTTGTAGGCAGATTGAGGGATCTTGTACAATCTCAGACAAGAAAATTAGGTAGCAGCCCTTAGTGTGGACGTTCTCCATGATACCGTATAATCATGCTCTATCGTAGGCTTTATCAAGATCAAAAACACAGTGACAAAGTTCTGTCCTCGAAGGAATGTCAGGCAGATAGCATTTGCCAGCCGGAGCAGAGTAGCTGAAGTGGAGTGGAACTTGCGAAAGCTACACCAGGAAGAAGAGAGGTGGCTCCCGTTGCTATAAAATAAGCAAGTCTAACATCTACGAAATTCTTCTAGGAATCAGGTAAGATACCATAGGTCCAAATCCTCTTAAATCGGGGCTCGCAATGAAAGGCCATGGTTCAGTCACCCAAGCTTCAAGGATGGTATACGGGATAGTGTCGCAACCAAGAGTGATATTTGTATACGAACCGAGAGCGGATTGCAACTAAGCATAAACAGGTTGTTGAATAGTTGCCCATTTCGAGAGGTAAAATCCACTCCTCGGTCTTTAGCTAGGTAACAAGGTACTTTCAATGCTGGTAGAGCAGCAGTCCAGCTCTAGAATGCTGATAATGCAATCGGGAAGGATTCGTCAACGGATGAGGGTTCTAATATTGCATCCCCGTCCCTTTGCAGGCCAAGAGGGGGTCTTGTGAGAATTTGCGCCAAATTATTCAAAATATCTCCCTCACACCTGCAAGAGGTTTCTCTCACTAGGTTAAAACACGTATGCTCGCCAACAAGAGCGGCGGACGTGCTTGGAATTATCCCGGAACTTAGTTTTCGATTGAGGAAATTCAACGAAGGTGAAATGTTTCGAGCGGTGCTTTTAGTGTATATAGGCGTATTACTTTTCTCTAAGGGCCGCCTCACACTTGGCTGACCAGCAAGGAAGCAAACAGGGTGCAAAACGGCCGACGTTCGAGGAGTAGTAGTCAGGTCTATGGTGATGAAAGTTCTATAGAAGGACTCAACAACATCATCAATCGACCTAAACTCCTAGATTAAGATAAAGAAATCAATCATTTCCTAAACCGTGGGTGAAAGCGCTCAGTCTAACAAACGCAGAGGTGGTTTCTAGGGTGGGTGGCAGCAGCCAAAAAAAGATATTTGAAAGAAAATGTGAATATTACCATGAAAGTTATCGACAACCTCTAACCTAACTCAGTCTCTACGTCCGGAGAGCACAGAGATAGATCTAAACAAGGAAATGAAGCGGTTCTCCTAACATGATATGTGAATTCATCCATAGTTAGGACATCATTCTACATATCTTCGATCAAGTAGGCAAGGAGCTTCTCACTGGGAGTGATAGCGTAGTTTTCGCAGAGTGGATTACATAATGCTCAGGTTCTCGGGGAGTAGAAGAGCCTCTGCAACCGAGCCACGCCGCGAAAGAATTCCACCGCATCGAGCTCAACTGACTGTGCATTATACGGTAAAATGAATGTATACCTTCTATTCATGTATCTGTAATGACAGTATCTGATAGGAAATATTTAGGCAAACAAAATAACTAAGACATCCTGTCGGTTTAAATTATGCATCCACTTGCCCGGCCCCCCATCCCTAGGTGGTGGGGTTGCAAAGCCCTTATACCCTGGAGTGTTGCTAGTGGACACGCGGCCAACATCATCTACTGGATACAAATAACTAGCTTGGGCGTGAATAGACGAAATACTGCAGGTCCTTTCAGTTACCCTGAAGTACACGGATTTAAAGATCCACAGAAACGGCCTAACTTTCCAAGAGACAGCTCCGGACGCAGAAGATAAAAACACTATTTAATTCCAAGGCTTATTGGAGGAAGCTTGACTGTTAATAAGATCCTTCCTTACTTCCTGCATGGAAAACTTTGATGGATGGGGTGACTTTGGAGTCTCAATTCCCTTGTCTGTTTGAACGGTCCGATTTTCTAAGGTGATAGGTTTGGTCTTGGACAAGTGTAAGAGAGCGGAAGCTCCTTTGATCCTGCACTCCTAAAAGAGGGCAGTCTCACGACTAGCTTCCAAGGATTTACCTCTTGTGACTAATGGTTTGGTTTAGGCATGAGCCGTTTTGCTTTTTGCGATGGTGTCGTAGGTGGGGGAGAGAGGGCGATGGTTTAACTATTGTGGGTGGGTGGGGGATCAGTTGTGGCCCAATGACACGTGAATTAAAGTTTCCTTTGGCCGTCTCCCATCTTTTTTGCCAAGCAGCCCAGAGAGCTGCCCGTAATCCTGCAAAGTAATCGGTATGAGGAAGAGCGAAGCGCAGGTCTGATCGCCCAGTCCTTGCGGAGTCTTTAGCTCCCTCATCGGCGCGCTCATTCCTCACAATTCCTAAATGTACAGAAACCCAGCAGAAGATAATCTGGACATCCACCCGGGTCCCAAAATCGTGGCGACATGGATATCGTGAACCAGAAGATGCGGAGTTTCCAATGACCCGAGAACACTCAGAGTGCTTTGTGAGTCGCGATAATTCACAATCCGGTCTACAAACAGGGTACCTCGCGGTATCTCCTGTAGCGAGCAATGTCGTGCAACCAGCTCGGCCGTAAAGACAGACGCAGCGCTTAGCAGAGACCCAGTAACTTCAAAGGGAGGAGATACGGCGTGAAAACTGACCATCCCTTGAGACTTGTACCCATCCGTATACACTGGCACGATTCCAGCGTTACACAAAGTGTGCTCCAAAAACGCATAACGCAATAATCCCGGCGCTGTAGAATCTTTGAGAGCAGATGCGTGGCGACAAATAGTCAAACGTGGTAACCTCTAAGGTAGCATCATGGACAGAACCAGTGAGCATACGGCCCGAGAGCTATATTGAGCTCTTGAAGCAGTTTCCTAGCCCTAAAGCCAAAGGGCTTAGAGGACAACTGGCGTCTTTCGACGGTATAGGTACTGACGAGATCAGCTGCGGATACAGTGAGAGCTGTTGGCGACTGAGTTAAGCGTCTAAGTAGCGCGTAAAGGCGAATAATGCTCTGTACATAGCGCAGAGCGAGTGCCATCTCCCCAGCATCGACAAGTAGGATCTCAATAGGGGACGTGCGGAAGGCACCGGTCACCACACGAAGGCCAGTGTGGTGGATCGATTCACCTTCCACAATACAGAATCAGCTGCGGATGCATAGAACTCGCATCCGTATTCGAGGTTAGAACGAATAAAAGATCGATGAAAGAGTAAGGCAGTAGTCTATCAGCGCCCGAGGCACTGAACGTCACGAGGCGAAAAATATCCATGGCGCGGGTACAAGAAACCCTAAAGCTGCGAATATGAGCCTCCCAGGTGAGGCGTCGGTCAAATACAAGACCAAAGAAGCGGTTTGATTCCACCATAATTGTATGATGGTCACCATTTTATTGCGGTCATCCGAGATATCTCAGGCTACGAGTCACGTCAGGGTTGCGTCACTTTTGATCGTTTGGTACTGCTTCTCCAGCTACTATGAAGACCAATCCTTGATTTTTCTTATTCCGCAAGAGTTCTCTGCAGCAATTACACTAGTAGACTCAAATTTACATTCTTGAAACACAGGTTGAAGTAGAAGCGATTCTCACCAATATTTTATTACAAAAATTATATTCAACTTAAACAAGTAGTGAAATTGGATCGTGAATGAGAAGTGAGAAATCTCTAACAACGCGGTAATTATACTTCCAACTGTGTACATACGAAGGAATGATTGATCAAGTAAATGAGGGGACTTAAGTGAATTAAAATCCTTCCTTCGTGAATGGAGCGTAATGAAGTTATGAGGACACGGATTACTGAAGAGAACTTCGGGCACGGATCAAGGCTGTGATTGCCTTATTGTGTGTTCGTCCAATGAGGAGAGTTGATGAGATCAACGAGTGGAGAGGTGGATTTAAGTCCTTGCTCGTGATGCTCAGTGGTGAATTTGTGATTCCATCAACCGGGATGTATTTGATAAGGGGAATAGGTGTACTTTAGGTGAGGTGTGGTACTGTAATGTATACTGTCTACTGGATTGTGCTTAATAAGGGAGAGATTGAGTATTTATGTGCAAGAAAAGTGGGTGGAGACAGTGTATAGATCCACTAAAGCAGTTTGTGTATGGCTTTGGATCGTGGGGTTTTGAGTAGAAAGGAGGAATAGTGGGAACTCAGACCCACCTAAACAATCTGAAAGCTGGGCTTTTATCAAGGGAGCATGTTTGTTTTTCTAAGCTCTTTAATCAAAGAGTAAAAAAAAAAAAGAAAGTTTTTCTGTTTCTTAACTTGCAGTAAATTAGGAGATGATGCATTTATGGGGCCTCATAGCTTATAAGAAAATCATCCACCGATGAAGAGCCTAAATTCCAGTAAATCTTTGATGAAAAGTGTGAGAAATGGGTAATATTTCCTTTTTTCACATATGAAAAAAGGAGAATATACGGACATATACATTTCTTTGCAATTGACTGCTGTGAGTTAGTTTCATCATGATCAACTTCTCTTTCAACACAAATTAAAATGCTGCCAGGTATGTGTCATGTATTAACTTTGAAAACCTATTCCACCATTGTCCGCAAACGGAAGGTTTAGATCCGTTTTGCGCATAAAATGCTGAGAATTTTTGTAATATAATCGAATATCCTAACAGAACTTTACGAAACCTTTGATAAATATTTCCTTGAATAGGCAACCAATTGGGGTTGTACTTCAATTTATTCGTGCACATTAAGACGTAGCCTGCTTCAGCCACATTTCTAAAAGAGTCTATTTTTGAAGACCTTTACAGTGAAAATTCCATCTTTTGCCGACCCCCCAAAAACGGGCCTGCACACACTTTTTGTGATATATCCTTCATTCATTCACAGTTACCCTTACTTTGCAGGACACGACAGAAGCAACACCTGTGAACACAACCAGATCTCAATTGGAGCTCCAGCAATGAATACATTGCGTCAAACATTACTACAATACAGGGTCGTTCAAGAAAGTGCAGGACACTTTCGTGCATCAGTTCGAATATGAAAAAGCCCCCTCCAAGAGCAGAATTCAGGACTGGGTGGACCACTTCGAGAACTATGGGACAGTGGTGAACCTCAATGCAGCGAGTGACAACCGTCCAAGCCATTCAGAACGCCCCAGGAAGCGTACAGCTGAGCTGGTGAAGAGCGTGAGAAAGTCAGTTCTAAAACCCTCTGTGCGCAAGAGAAGTCGATCCTTCGATATATCCCGTGAGACTTGCAGGACAGTGCTAGCAATTGATCTAAAGGCCTACCCATAGAGAATACAGACGAAGCAGACCCATACAGCCTCAGAGAAATAGCAACTATCTTTAACTTCCTTTGGACCTCGGATGAAGCTCACTTATATCTTGAAGGAAAGGTACGAGGGGCGGTCAATATATTTGCGAATCGGTAGGGGAAAACAGAGGAAGGGGGATGGCTGTTTGTGGAAGTGTTAAGACAAGTTATGACAAGTCAGGACCTGCAGTCGCACGCTCATGCCTCGTCTATTTAAGAAGCAGTAGCTGATCGTAGATCGTCAGTCACATTTTTTTCAACCGTCCCCCCTACAGTCCATATCTAGCCCCTAGCGACTACTTTTTATTCCGCAAACTCAAGGCTGCACTGCGTGGACGCCGGTTTGGGACGATTAAGATGTCCAGCTTGCCGTCCAGAAGTAGATTGAACAGCAGTCGGGAGATTTCTGGTTGTCGCAATTCGAAGCCTCAGGGACAAGTGGCGCAAGTGCATTGAAGTTGAGGGTAGTTATATTGAAAAATAATAAAGCACTTTTTGTCATATTTCGTTTCCTTATATCCGAATTGCAAAACTTATTGACCGCCCCTCGTAAATTCAAAGAAAAATGTCTTATTTCGGGGGATCCCAGACCAAATGAGATAGCCATCAAGCCCCTACACTCCCCTAAGTGCACGGTATGGACTGTAATCTCAGCCAGCGGCATCATCGGACCATTCTTCTTCAAGGAATCTGGCGCGACAGTGACAGTCACCAAGGAGCGGTATGTTGAAGTCCTCAAAACCTTGAAAAGGGAGCTGCAGACAATGTTCCCGTAGCTTATGGGAAAGTTCAGGTTCCAACAAGATGGAGAAAGCTCTCATACCTCAAACCTGTTCAGAGATTGGCAGAAAGAGAACTTTGGTGGCCGTGTGGTCAGTCTCAAGACTAATTTTGAGTGGGCACCTCACATTCCAGACCTTAGCCCCCCCAGATTTCTTTCTCTGGGACTACATTAAAGAGAAAGTGTACGCAGGGAGACCCAGGACCATTATGGAACTCAAGGAAGAGATTAGGGAGAAGATGAGAGCCATTAGTCTTTCGGTTTGTAAGGACGTCATGGACAACTTTGTGCTGTGCCTCAAGAAATGCACAGAGCTAAATGGAGGTCATCTTAAACATGTGCTCTAGAATAAAGAAGAAAAGTCAAAAGACTCTCATGTTTTGATATGATGTTTTTAAACACAATAAACTAGTTATCACTAAAGTTTCATTCAATCCTTGCCGAAAATTAAGAAATGAGGCCTATCGAAATTTGGGGCTCGTTTTTTGGGGGATCATCCTGTAAGATCGTCCGGAATTGCTTTAAATGAACCGTTGGTCCTTTCATTTAAAAAGGATGAACATTTCCGCTTGTGATTATTGAAAGTGGACCGGTTGAAAAAAATAAGTCTTTCCTTTTAGACCCCACTACTCCACTGCACACTTAACGCAATAAATTATTTATTATCGCCAAGCACAACTATCGGAATAAACAAGACTGCTGGTAAGGGTAGATACGCTGTTCTGAAGTTTGACAGTGCCAAATCATAAGTAAGCCTTTCCAAATTTGGGCAATATTCCACGTTGTCGCAATTGATATTGAACCACTGAATGGGGGGAATTTAGTTGTGGTAGTAGATTTATATCGTAACAGCGGATGATGACTAAACTTGATAGGACCACTTTGTTGCGGCTCCTCACTTAACTGTAGGTACTTCTTCTGAAGTTATAAAATTTCTGTATTTTGTTTGTTTAATGCCCATCAACCACAAGGTTGGAAGTACAGAACTTGCACTTTAACGTGGAGTCCAAAATAGAGATATCTACGAGATATGACAGCCGCTAGAATCTCTTCCTGATTCAAATCTGTTCCTATCCCTAGAACTAACCATCAAAAGTGTGGATTAACATTTCTTAAAGTTTAAAGCAGTGTTTTCACCCAGCTATGTCCAACAGTTAGCAACGGCCGTGAATTTGAAACAAATTTATTTCCCTTCCAGCCACTAACCATAATTAATCTTGTTTAATTCCGAATATGGGTGGACTCTGTTTCCACTTGGCTAGATGATAGCTTGATCTATGATCTAGAGATTATGCTATAAACCCGTCTACTTTTTTCTCTTGTTATTTTTTAATTTTAATGATTCCTAACTCAATTTGTTTTTAGGAAGGTAGAGAGATGAATTGTTTTTGAAAAATTTAACATCTTGGTTCTAGTTTATCTTTTTCTGGGATTAGTTAAACCAGCAAAGGAAAAGTATAGAAATGAATTGAGCACATGTAAATATATTATCAATTAGGCTCTCGGTTACACCAAACATGTAAGTAATGCTATATTTACAAAGAAAGCCTTATTTATTAAATACTATTAATGAAACAAATCAGTTATTAATTAAACATTAGTAAATTAAAATAGATTAATAATGCAATAATCGAAAAGTTAGCGAACTAATGTCATGGTCACACTTTTTTCATGGTTTTATGCACATATGCATAATATATATATATATATATATATATATATATATATATTTTATCATTTTTATTTCAGGCATTTTTTTTCTCATATTTATGAATTTGTTTCCATTTTTAGCATATTTTTAAGATAATATCTTCATCTTGTTTTGGGTCTTCTTTATGTGGAGTCCAATCGGTATTTTTTCTGGTCTACCTATTGTCTTGGAATCTTGCCACATGGCCTGTCCAGTTCCATTTCAGGTTTCTTATAGCTTCCACAATATCCTGAAGTTTGGTTTGTCCACGTATCCAAATGGCTGATTTTCTGTCATACCAAGTTATTCCTATCATAATGCGTTCATGGGATCGTTGTGTTGTTCTAAGTTTTAATGTATTTTTTATTAGGTTCCATTTTTCTGTTCCATAAGCCATAGTTATGATTATGCATTGTTCTTTTCAGGCACGTGGGTATTTTTTATTTGAAAATGATGTTTGCCTTTCCAAATGCTTTCCAGCCTAGAGTGATTCTGCATTGGATTTATTCATCTTTTCCAGGCGACATTGTAATCTGTTTACCCAGATAGATATATTTGTCTACCATTTCAATTTGGCTCTTATCATTTTTGATGTCCATGGTATCGATCTCTGGTTGCTTTGTCATGACTTTTGTTTTTTCAAGCTTTATTTTTAGGCCGACATTTGGCTTTCATTTTTAAATTCTTGCAGCATTGTTTGAATTCCTTATAGATTCTTAGCTATGAGTAGAATATCATCGGTGAATTTCAGGTGATTGAGGTAATCTCCATCGGACTTAATGCCTTTGTTTTGCCAGTTTAGTCTTTTGTAGATTTCATCTAGAAAGGAAATGAATTGAAATACATATATCTGAATCCTTATGGAATCTAATGTAGGATCTGGAATTTTGGTATATTGTTCTATGATATTTATGTAGACCGAATCTATAACTTGGTTCTTCAAGGCTGTTATGATCACCGGTGTTTCCATTGAAGCAAATGATTTCCGGCAATCTATAAATACCAAATATAGTTATATTATACTGTCGAGTTTTTTCAATGAGAGTATGTATGTGGTCAATCGTTGAGAATCTTCTTCTGAACCTAGCTTATTCTCTTGGTTGTTGGTCACCTAGCTAAATTTGCAGTCTGTTTGTTAGTAAACTCTTGTGAAGAGTTTATAGGCAAACGAGAGAAGGCTAATGGGTTAGTAGTTTGATAGCCTTTTGTGTATAATGAATATGATTAAATTGTGCCAGTCCTTCGGAACCAAAGCTAGTTTGACCAAAATGCCCTAGAATATCTAGAATGTAGAATCTTTTTATATGTCTGAAGTGATGACCTGTCCTGGTTCATTGAGAATCTTCATTTGAGTGATTGCAATTTCAATTGCTGATTTGATAACGGCTGGGACCTTTTGGGGTGTTGTTGGTTGGTTGTTGTTCTCGATGGTGTTGTTGCTTGATTACAACTTTTCATAATACTCTTTATTTATATAAACTATTATCTTTCGGTCCTGGATGATAGTACCATCCTTCTCTTTTATGCTGCAATGTGAAGTTTTCATTTTCGAAGTCTGTTTATAGCAATTTTATACCCCTTTCCTTCTTTGATACTGTTTTTAACTATAGTTGTATCATCATCATCATCACAGCTTCACTAACTCGATAATTTAAGAAGGGGATTATTTTGAATATTTGAATAATAATTTCATCTTAGTTTGGTTATGACTTATGTTTGAAAATACAAAATAGTTAAGTTCAGAAAAAAATATCATGATCCAATGCTTTAGTATGTTTAAAAAAAAAAAAGAATTATAATTGGTGAAGTTCAGAAAATTTATTAAGATTTAAGCAAGGTTTCTTTTTTATTTTATCTTCTTCTATTCTATAACTCTGTATTTTAAGCAACGTGATATTTTGAAAGGGGGGAAATTTAGTTTAGAGTTCATTTTTAAATTATTATAACTGGCGAATTTCAGAAAATTTATAAAAATTTAACAATGGCTGCTTTTTTGGAGATTTTAAATTTCAATCTTAGTAGCGAAGCACAAGCTCCCCCCGTAAGGGGGGGGAAGGGGCGAAGCCATTACCTGGTATTCAACTTTTTGTTCGTGTTTGCTGCTTTAAGTGGTTGTGCATCTTCATTAGGTTTAGAATTTCTCCTGACAGTTTGCTGTTGTTCTTATTTTGTGTTTCCTCTTATTTTTCACTAGTATCCGTTATGTGTTTCATAAAGTTATTGTTCTTCGCTTATATGTATATTACTTGTGTTACTGGTATGCTCTCTGATGATGGCGCTGGAAATCTATGACGAGATTCTTCTAGAACTTAATCTGCTTATGCTTCTAATTGAATAGCTGTATTCTCTCTTCCTGTTTTTTTGTTGTTGTTTTCTTTTATCAGACACCTGACCATCATGTGTTCACTGATTTTGTTTTTGTTATTGACAGTGATTTGGGGGGTTGACCAGCATATAATCAATTTGATAATTTGTGCTTCTTAAAGTCTATCTTTGTTGCTGCTTTGTTTTAAACATAGTGTTAGTTAATTTAAGGTCTTGGGTTAATATTAATAATCATCATCATCTTTTCGCCTCTCTTACCTATTTGACAGATGCTTTCCTCGCTATAGGGATGCTTATTCAGCTGTTTAGATATATATATATATATATATATATATATATATATATATATATATATATATATATATATATACATATATATATATATATATATACAGATATATATATATATATATATATATATATATATATATATATATACAATTATAGATTTTTCAACTAGGAAGCATGAAAAGAGACATGCCAGATTGCCTCTACTTTTTCAGGTGTTTTCACCTCTCCTAATTCCATCAGTTTAAGAATGTATTTTGGTGAGAATTCGGATATGTAAAGTGATAAATTCTTAGTATATATATATATATATATATATATATATATATATATATATATATATATATATATATAAGCCAGTACGTGGGCGATATTGGCACCATAATCCATCGGAAAACAAAGATTTCGAAGAATAGAAAGAAAGATAAGGCGAAAAAGAAGGTCAAGAAGAAGAATCCATGAGAAAAAAGTGTTGCATCTTCATTCCATAATTCATACAATCAAACAAAGTTGGATTGCTTTAGAGGTGGGTGGGAGTAAAGAGAGAAAAAAGAGTAAATAAAAAACGTGGAAAAAAACGGCAAAAGATCTCATGAGAAAGGGGAGCTGAATGATCTAGTACAGAATGCACATACCAATAACCAATGCACAAAAATAATGAAAGAAAAATGGAAAATAAAATGCGAAAAATTTCTGAGAAACAAGAGTTGCCTGCCTTAAGCTCGAATTCCTACTGCTAGATCTTCAGATCATCCGAGAAGAGAACTCGAAGAGACACACACGACCCCAACCCATATTATCTAATCCCCTATACGATGCGATCGAATCCCACAACAGAAGAGGTCCAAATGGCCGCGAAGACGACCGTGATCGTAGGTCTGGAGGCGCCAGGAGCAGAGTGTCTCTTTATTAATAATGAGGCATAATATGTAACTGGCATGGAAGGGCGCGCCAGGACCAAGTCCTTACCCTCTAAAAATGAAAGAGGATCCAGTGCCTGAACGGCCAGGCTGTTATTCTCAAGGAAATACGCACCACATTTCTTCGAAGAAGCGGGGTGTGGCTCTCCGCAATTGACACACTTGGCTACACACGATTTGGACTTATCGTGTGCTGCATTGGAGAAAATTACACATACTTCGGCCGAAGCGGTAAGAGTAGTCGCGGCAGTGGCACGAATGCCTTCACTCGGTAGCAATAACAACCGGTACGCACCGACGTGACAAAGAGTGTAGGGGTGGGTCACGAGGCCCATCCTTGTTTTCTCATTACACGGTCGACCTTAACCGGTCCATGGTCGGCCAGCTCTAAGGTGATGTCATATATAGAGTAGTCCACGACTTATGTCGCATAAAGTACTCCTTTTGAGTTCATGGTTGATTGCGGCGTCACAATCACAGGGAGTGGCATTAAGTGCCCGAAGTGCATTAATCATGGCTGACTCGGAGGCATTCGACGAAATCGGTATAAGGATCCTGTCCGATAAACGGGTCACTTTCGGGTCTCTACGAATTGGACTAGCTAAGACTCTCCTCTGATGGATCATGTTGCCCTTAGCCAACATGCTTCCATCAATGGAACGAATATCGAGGAAGCGTTTGAAACCAGCGTGCTCGAAAACGCCAGGTAGCGACTGAATAATGGGAACCGAGGTAATTGAGGCTCCGCTATGCGCAGCTCTAGGCTTCGTCTGGGACTCCCCATCCGGGGAAGCAATGGAGCCGGACGTGCCGATCTTGGCTTCGTCGATGGCCAGAGCGGCAGCAGACTCATCCGTTCCTGCGGCTCCCGCGGAGTGAGAGGAGCCCCGAGTCTTTTTATTGTTGTTTTTCTTTTTAGGAGAGGAGGGCGGTGATCAATCCGCTTCTCTCCACCGCCTGCGCCTCCAAGCCAGATGTACCGGCTGCAATAAGTTTCTTTTCCGAGATAGAGAAGGTCTTGGCTGTCACAGGGGCACCAGCTGGAGGAGGATATCCCTCCTCTCCTTGTTAAGCCTTGGATACCCGAGCCGTCTGAGCAGGACCTTGCACGGGGAAGGACTTGGGTTCGGTTCTTGGTACCGAGCTTAGATTCGTCTCCATGGAAGGTCCTACCGTCTAGGGATTGGTTGCCACAGGGACCATGTCTATCTCACTGGGAGGGCTCTATGTGGACATCTCTCCCCAGGACATTACAGGTTGCATTGATCACAAAGTCTTTTGTCGGGAAAGAGAGGGAGTGGAGCACGTCCGATGACCCCCTCTATGCAAGCCCTCAGGTCTTTAGCTGAAAGAGGCCGACGAGGCCTGTCTCTCCTCCTCCCTAAGGCGGTTTACCCTATACTGCCGCTCCCACCAAGAGCAGTCTATTATGAACCGCCTGCCTTTCTTGGTAGTCCACTTAGAAAGCAAAGGGGGGCTTGCCTCTGGAAAGAAGGAGGCACCCGAGGGCATATCCATAGAAGGGGGTGAAGGGGTGTCCCTAACATCAGTATGCAAATGAGAGGGGTAAGCCTTCTCTCCAGTTAAAGAGTATGTCTCCCCGCCAAATTCGTGTTTTCTTCCTTTACAATAAGAAAATCATCCATAACAAATAACAACGCTCAGGCACACGTATAAACACAAGTTCAAACTATTTGCGTGAAAAATCAAACAGTGATGAGGAAGCATTAAGATGCATAATCAACTATGCTAAGAGAGCCATAAAAGGTTTTAATTGGAACCCGCTAACGATGCACACCTTTCCCGATACCATATTCCCATCCTCCTCCTACGCGTACTCAATTATCCGGGTGCAAATATACCCAAATCAGGCAAACCTGAAATATCCTATTTTGGTTTCACAAATGGAAATTAATTCCTACGGCGTCTTCCATCCGCGATTCCTTGCCGAAGAAATTAAGCTGCTCGGATTAATTCACTCTCGTGAGGAATCGGGACGCGAATAAATCCTTTCAAGTGGTCGGAGAAATTAACGAGTGGGATTTGAACCTAATTTACCAGGAATATTATTTACCCCTATTGAGAGTATGCAAACAAAAATGAGCTGACGTTGGATAAATAAATAGAAGTAGATACATATTAAAATATATCATGTATGCCACTAACTGAGAGAAAACTGCCTTCGCTCTTTCACAAAATTGCACCTTAAGTAGCAACACCTCTTATTCAGCCTTATGCATGTGGTCTTGCCATTTCTGTATTAAGAAATAAAATGAGAAACAACGGGGTAACTTTGTTAGAAAGGGGCTTTGAAAGGAAGTTCTTAAAGTGATAATGGTAGGGAATAAAAATATCCGGAAGACCAAGATATACTAGAGTCACTCATTTGGTGAAGGGAGCGTAACTCTTCTGAAATATGCTTCCATTTTACGAGGAAAGCAGGTTTTAGTACCAGATCACCAAAACTCCTTATTTCATGGGCAGACGCTAAAATCCAACCCAATCCTTCTCTGGTTAATATGGACCTGTTGACACAATACCTTAAATGTGCGCAGCAAAATTTAATAATATTGTTAAAATGTTAATATTAAATTATTTTGCTAACTTAAACATCTCAGTAAGGATGTCCCTATATTTTTGTGAGAAAATTTAACGGATACTTTAACGTTATGTAATTCGCATGACCATATTTCTCTGGCTATATGAATATCTTTTACATTCATTAAACGAGTGTTTTATTTAGGGAATTTAGCTTTCATTCAGGCAAATTGAAAACCTAAAACCTGAAATATTTAAGAATGCCGACAGATTTCGACAACCGATTCCGAAATATTGCCAAGCCATTCCCCCCTTCCCCCTCAAATCAAGCGATTCCGACGGACAAAACGTCTATAGTAAATTATTAGCTGAATACAGGGAAATTTCTTTGATTAGAAACAACTATAAATTAAGGATCAAGATGACATTTAAATTAATATAGTTTACCTTAGTAAACAGATATATTAACATATTAAGAATCAAACGAAATTGAATAAATTAATAAAGTTAATTTTAAGTGTCGTGGTATTCTTGTTGTTGTTTTAGAGCGCCAGTCTGATCATATTATTTAGGAAGGAAAACAATACTTCTATGTTAGGTGAGTGGACTTTTTAATTACCTAATTATTGAGAGAGTGCCACAGCGTCTAATCCGTTTTAGGGGAGAGCCGATTAAACACGTAAAGGATCCATTGAAACACCAGAATTATCCAAACATAAATATATAATTTAAATTTATCAATTAACTACAAAAAATAAAATATTTAAAATCACCTAATAAGTTTAACGGAGCAAACCATACTTGAAACCGGGCCTATTTAAGAAGCTATTCATTCATGTCCAACTTGAAATAAACTCCGAGTAAACAAACCAATTACCGATTAGTTATTTTATAGTGACACTTTTAGATTAACATTAAACTTCAAATTAAATTTCACTCTTCTAACTGTAAATATGACGGGGTTCACTAACAATTGTCTCTACGTGAGTTAATTTGAGTACCGTAAATAAACTCATACTAAAGCAATATAAATATAAATGGTCATTTCGAGTTACATGAAAGAAAGTATCAGGGGTTGAAGGATGTCTCTAGATGGCTTTGATCGCGCTTCGTTGTGTTGGAGCGGCCGATTGTAGGTTTTTTACGAGATGGGAGAGGGTTAGGGGACACGATGTCACTTCTTCGGATTTACGTTAAAAAGCGGAGGGCGGAGTGGTAGTTTCTGGCTCAAGGAATACTCTTCTGCTGGCTCTTGAAGCCTCTTTGTATCCTAGTCTTCTTCGAGCCGTTGCCCACTGTATTTTTGGTTATACGAGGAGATTTTGAATGTTCTGGAAAAATTGGATCTTCCGCAGCTATGGTTTCTTCTTCTCTCTTCTGTATTAAGATCGCAATTTGAGAGTCACTGGTTCTTCTATTATCTTAGTTGCAAAATTCCTGTTTGGCACTAGGAATGTTGGTCCAGCCAAGCTTCTTACTAAGCCTGTGCAGGATACTTCGGTCTAGCACCGATAAAAAACGTAACGTTTCTAAGTTACTTCGAAATTGGTCAGGGACCGATCTTCTCGAACTGGTTCTCTATTCTCTCTCACCGAATAATCCTCTCTCATTTCTTATGGGGCTTATTTATAGCCTGGCAACCGCCCCATCTAAGGGGGAAGGGGCGAGGCCGCAGAGGGGAGAGCGAGGAGTGAGGGGAGGGTAGCACCGCGGTGCCCAAGACAGCTTCTTAATTAGAGGCACCACCAACTGTCATCATCTTTGGTGTTCCTTTTGACTGGCACCAATTTTTGTGGTGATTTAACCATGGGCCTCTGGATCTCGTAGGTAATTGGATCCTCCGAGCGCTGCGTAATGGCCTTTGGTGGTCACCTTGGCACATTGGCTCGCTCCCGACTACCTATGCGGCGGGGAGATAAAAAAGTGTAGGCTGTTTGACTGTTATTCCACCGGCTAACGTTCCCACGACTTTCCTCATATGGCTCGATTCTCTTGCTTCCTCCGCAGGAGGGGGCGGGACTTTAACGTATATGTCTGCCTCGACCTCCAAGAGTTTTTATGTTGTAATTCCTCTACAATAAGAAACCCTAATTCACGAACTCCCGATCTGCATATGTTAGACGGGCTATATATCTTCTAAATCATTTATACTTAACATTATCGCATTCTTCACGATAATCTATAAAATAATAAAACAAATGCTGCTATTCCTTTTTTAATATTCATTAATCAAATACATAAATCTACCACCTTGGTCTTGGCTATTCTGAACCATCCTTAAATTCTACTAGAAATCCCCTCAATCAACGATCTATTACAAAAAATCGCCTTTATGCCTGCGATGTTAAAAAAAATAAATAAATTGCGAGGCTTATTAAACAAGAAAATAAATTTTGAAGAATATCAAACAAGAAAATAATTTTTAAAAATATGAAACAAGAAATAAAATATTCAAGAATAAGAAAAAGAAAATAAAGTGTGAGAATTTTGTGGGTGGAGCAGCGATTTGCAAAGGTAAAACTTTGCGTGGTTGTAGTGCATATACAGTACAGTTCCTCATTACTACAAGGCAGGTGCTATAAATATATAATTTAGTCATTCCTTAAGATACATTTTCTTCCATACTAGCTCGTTTTCGTTTCTATTTTACACTAACGAAAATAGAAACAACAAAAAATAACTATTACTAGAATAATTGAAATGCTAGCTGTTTGTTCCATAGACTATTTAATTTTAACACATTCTGTACCTTGAAAGGCAATAAAATCAAATCACAAATTACTCTCCGAAAGAGACAAATATCGAAGTATTTTTCAAATAGTTCTGAGTGCAATATCCTGAAATTTATGTTGTGAAAATACATTACCGAGAAGACAATCAAGTAAATTTATATTCATTTCGGAATATGAGTCAATATTTCTCGAAATCCAAACATTTGTATAAATCAGGATAATAATAGCAACAGTTTGCAACTTTTTTTTATAAGATAAAATAGGGTAAAATATATTTATCTCGCGCAAATTACGTCTGTTGGATGAATGGGTTGAAAACAGTTGTAAAGATGATTCCTTTAAGCGTACTTATCAGCCAAATAGAGGGCAGTTGGGAATAAATTTATCTATTATTTTCAATAGCGATTCTCATATTCTGTGTGTTAGATTATTAAGATTTTTTTAAGGATTAAATGAATAAAATATAAAGTTTTCCCTTTTAAACGGGTTGTCAAGAAGCTTATTTAACCTCTTCATGTCACTACTCTGCGGAAAGTCTCCAATAATTTATAACTTTGTTGTTAAATTTAATTATTTGCAATATGATTAAATATTGGTATGGGCACATTTCAACCTATTGCTTCTCTTTTTCTCATTGGTAGCCAGAAAAAAAAGGAATTTCCATCTTAACACTTTTGCAATCTTTCATGAATAAAGTGCTTCTCTTCCCAATTATTTTATTCCACTAGACTCCAAGTTCATTTAATTTAAATCACAGTAATTAATCAAATTTATTTCCTTATATTACATAGAGTTTGCATTTTAACCCGGAAATATCTGTAGTAAAAATAGGTCTCGCGCCTGAAATTGTTTTAATTTGTCTGAAATAGAGAAATCGACTGAACGCACAAATGCGAACTACACAATCACACAAACGTTAAACTGGAGTGTAAACACCGGTGCAGAAAGAGAAGAGTGGCCTAGATGAAAGAAGCGAAGGAGTGGTAGGAGTCTTTCTTAATACGTAGAAACCTCCGAAGGGATACAGTAGTCACATAAAGAATATATTTAAAACTCATTTAGAATTCACTACAGAATAATCAGTGACGACAGTGGTCAAATAAAGAATAAATTTATAAGGGATTTAGAAGTGGCTGCAGAAGAATCAGTGATGACTGTAGTCATAACTGAATCAATTTACGATTTAGAACAAATTTAGAATTAATTTAGAATTCACCAGAAAAGAAGCAGTGATGACAGTAGTCAAATAAAGAATATATTTATGAGTGATATAGAAGTGACCGCCGAAGAATCAGTGATGACTGTAGTCATAACTAAATAAATTTAGAATTCATTTAGAATTCACCAGTGATGACAGTGGTCAAATAAGGATAGATTTTGCGAAACGGCCGTAGATTCGAGAGGATGCTAACCTAACCTCTCAACCTTCCACACTATTTTCAACCTCCCTAACTTCACCACTTCAAGAAATCTTTAGGCTCGATGACTTAATTAGAGATCAGCCACTTTAAACGTTATTGATGACGTCGTTACCAACCGCAAGATGGATTGGTAGTTCACAGGTAAGGTCAAGCTCAAAGGCGTGCGTGGGATAATGTAATGGAAGCGTGATTCTTGTAGCAAAAATTGAATGGTACCAATAATCAAGAATCGTGCGGCAGAAATACACATAAGCACAAAAACTCATGTAAAAAAATTGGGATGGCAAAATTCAAAGGTACACTCTGTCGTAGAATGACTTCCGACGATACCATATATCACTATTCGTTGAGGGAACTTCCTTAATTATCTTTAGAGTGCGTTAATGTCTGGCGGCCGATATTATGTATCTTCGATATGCTTAAGAAGTGGAACTGAGCTCAAGGATAATAATATTGCTATCATTAATAAAATAGAGTTTTATTAATAATAACTATCAACAAACACAAAAACGGAAAATATTGAGATAAACAGAGAATTGAAAGGGTCGTGGGGGCTCGGCTAATCCAAGGATTTAAAGGATTTAAAAAGGTAAAACAAATATAGAGCTAAAGAGATGGGATGGTTCGATAAACCATTTAAAGCACAGGATAGAATTGACAAAAGGGTTAAGTACTCAAAGGTGACGTTTTGCTTACGTAACTTTACGCTAGTGGTGCAGTGGAAGGTGGCTTGAAGGAATTTCGGTCCGCTGGCGAGTTCCAGCCGAAGGGGGGGAATAAAAGGATCCTGACGTGGCGTCTTGGGAAGGAGAACCGTTTCTCGACGAACGGCTTGAAGAACAATGGCTGTTCTACGTTGTTCTCTTCTGAACAAAGGGGGGGTGAGAACCGTCTCTTGTCTACGGGCTTAAGAACAATGGCTGTTCTAATGTTGTTCTCCTCTGAACAACAAGGGGGAAGGGTGAGAACCGTCTCTTGTCTACGGGCTCAAAAACAATGGCTGTTCTAATGCTGTTCTCCTCTGAACAACAAGGGGGAAGGGTGAGAACCGTTTCTTGGCGAAGGCCTCAAAAGAACAATGGCTGTTCTAGTGCTGTTCTCTTCTTAACAACAAGGGGAAAGCCTTGGGGACTTGGCGTCACGAAAGGCTCGAACCTTTGGCACTCAAAGAATATTGTCCTCCTACTGGACAAGTGATGGTGAATCTCGAGGTCGAGGTCCCTTGGTGCACAAAGGGAGAGAGGGTCGTGGTGATGTTTCGCGACGAAAATCTGGATCTCCAATCTGATCTTAGTGGTAAAGTTTCCATATAAATAGCCAGGACATCTCCTTGGCATGGGGAACAATGGGGTGGGAGCTTCGAGGGAACGCACAGCCGAGCCGGAGAACAATCCCTTATCTGCCCATAAGCCTAACTCAATCTGGCGAGGTCGGCGTATGGGGGCGAACGGGGGGACGATAACCTCCTTGTTTAAACATTGACATCCGGTAGCTGCGATAAGGCTCCAAGCTTCGAATCGAAGATGCACGTGGGCAGCATCGTGGTTTTAAATAATATGGGATAGGAGTTGAAATTAACGCAGCTTCAACTCGTTCTATCACATACTCTAAGACAGAGTTTTCTTTTAATATGGAAATATCTAGTTCCAATCTTAGTTAGCCCCTGATTCAATTTATCACTGCACGTTCTGTAAAATTTATCCAAATTAGTTTTCCAATTAAGCATTCTCATTTCCTTTCTACAGGTTTAACACTTGAATTGCTTTCTCTTACAACCGTATCGTTCCCAAAGAATGTAAATTTGATTCTTTCCATCTTTACAGAATTTATCTCTCAGATTGAACACAATATGGAGTTTTGACGTTGGTAAATTTCGATCAGTATTACACACTTGGACAAATAATAATATAACCTATAAAAAGGCAGAATCATACCAATTGATGATATAAATTAAATTCACTTATTTATATTGAAACACATTATTAGGTTGGGGGAGAAGCTAACTAAAATAAGCTTAGGACTGGTAATGAGACGTAGCAGCAGGAAGAAGAAAAATAATACACAAGGATGTGCATAAGCACACAATGTATGGGCGAATAAGACAGTGTGTATGTATAGAAGAGATAAGATGAACTGTTTCTGTTAAAAAGTATTATCCTGCGGGATAAGGAGAAGGAGAAGGAGAAATATAAGTGAAAGGCTTTTAATCATTCGAAGATAAGAAAGAACAGGCATAAATACTTAAGAGGAAGAGATCTAAGAAAATTAAGAAGATGGATTGATATTAAAGCAAATGCAAGAGGAGAATGTGGATGGGGTAGAACTCGGAAGAGAAAGTGTAATGTGTGAATTGTAATGTAAATGGTGCATTTTTTTAACACGATGATTTTCTGGATGTAAATAAGAGTATAAGTACATTTAAGTTCCTAAAAGTAGGATAATTCATAAGTCTGTGTGCAGGAACCGAACCCGCCCGAGTACAAGGAACAAGCGATAGTCACCCTGCTCCTCCTAGTATCGGGACAGGTAACGTGCGCGAATATCACTCAGACGACGACATTCAACAGGAAATTGCTGATTAATCTGAAGGACAACGCGGTCGTCGCTCTAACGTGCAATGGTGTGATCCACCATACATATGACGATACTTCCCCCCCCTTATTCGAAAACGAAAGAAAGCGACTTAAAGACAGTCTCAGACTATGGCACACAACTTTAATTTAGCCTAAACAGACTCCCGTCTTCTTTGCTAACCAGTCCGCAGAGTTGCCCGTATTCTTGCAATGTACTCGGTATCAAAGACCTTCTGCAGATCGAAAATAGCCTGGGGTATAGCTGTCTATGAAGAAAGGCCTCATAGACTACAATATGTCTGACGTAGAGTGAAAATTGCGAAAGCATCAGTGTGCAGGAAAAAATCGAATCTGACATTTACCAATTTCTCCATCAACTTGCACACGCAAGAGGTTGGGCAGATGGCAGCTGAAGTGGATTGATCTCGCCCCGGTTTGCGAAAAGTGAGCACTGTACTTATTAGCTTGGATGCTAGAAGGATACCCTCTGTCCAGATCATGTTGAACCATCGGCGGTTTCTGCGCATTAAGCGAGATCGGAATGCAACTCACTTATTGTAAACCTGTTGTTGAACGGTTTTCCGACTCTGGAGGTTAACCCTAGTCCGCGGCCTTAAGCGATATCACGACGTCCATTAAATGCTGGTGGATCAGCATCCCTGCTAGGCAGAGAAAGTGGTTGCGATGGGCTACACCACGGATGCGGGCTCCTAGATTGCGATCCCATTCTCCTGGAGAACGGGAGGAGGGTCCTGTTAGAATTTCCCCCGAATCATTTGACTCGTTACACACAATTGCTAGAAGGATCTTCCAATTAAGTGAAGAAACGCCTGCCGACCAGGAGGAGCGGTGGGCGTGCTTTGAAACATACCAGAACCTAGCACTAGTTTGAGTAAATGCGCTTATAGTGTACACACTCATAACGCTTTCGTTCGATGGCCTTTTCCCACTAAGCTGACCACCATTGAAGTAATCGGCGTGCAAAACGGCCAGATTTTCTAGGAATAGTAGGTAGGCCCATTACGATGAGGATATGGACGAAGAAATTAACGACCTCATCCACTTTCTTAACTTCTCTACTGAAATACGTTCCACTGCGCCCTTGCCAAGCAGCACAGAAGGAGGGGATTGGCTAGGGTGAAAGTGGTCCAAAAAATTATTTTTTAATGGAAAAGTGATCACTACCATGGAGGTTATCGACAACTTCCCACTCCAAATCAGGCTGTGAATCCTCATGTCACAGGGATTGATCAAGACAGGAAAATGAATTGGTTCTCGCGCGTTGATGGGCTCTGGTATCCCGACCAGCCATTCAGGCGAAATTGTTTTCGAGCTTTCTGTATAAAGGATGGACCCTTCATAGCCACCTTATATGTGTAATGGAGGAAGTTGAGCAGAGTCGACGGCCCAAAACAGCCCCAGTACCTAATAATTGCGTTAACCAGCAGTTTTTGGGCCCTCATAGCAGTAAGGACCTCACGGTATAAGCTGCCACTAGAATAAGGCTCATAAGAGGACAAAAGTGTAAATGGCAGTCAGAACATCTGTGGATAGGAGAATAGAGTGAGTGATCACTGTAATTATCATACCCTATTGTTAGGTGATCCCAGAATGGCATGCAGTCTACCAAAGCACCATAACTACTGGAACGAACTCTATCCATGTGGGAACGGTCCTCTTGGTACAAAGTGCGGGTAGAAAAGATTGAAGGCATAGCCTTAATAATAATATATAATAATAAGAATACACAATAATATACGATAATAATAATACACAGTAACAATAATAGCACTAATATTTATACTATTAATGATAAATAATATTAATAATACTAATAATAAAAAGTTAAAGTAATGCCAAGAGGGGGTGAGAGGGGGCGAGAGGAAAGCGCACCAACAACTTCCCCAGGACACATCAACGAATTCATCTCAAACCAGTGACAAGGACTCCCTAATTTGCATACAAGGTGGGAAGATGTGAAACTCCGGATTACAAGTGTAACAGGCTACACAAGTGTAACAGGCCTGGACAGAAGTAGACTAAAAAATGGATTTTAAGGGGAAGGGAGTTCTATTATTGCCACCCTAAGTATGTTGAAAATAATAAACGAAAAAAAAGTAGGAGACCAGTCTCGTCCAAAGAGTCAGATAGTCCACAATCCGATGAACACGAACTCGTCCCGAATACAAGAAATAATTTTTAGCGGACCAGCTCATTAGGCTACTGGGGCAGATTAGTGCGCAAAGAAGCCCTAGAATAGGATACTCATCAAGAATGTGTCAAATGGTCTGGGGAATAACGCAGTAAAGTGCAGGGAAGCGCTCCATTAATTTGCGGTGCCTCCCGCGAGTGTAACCAATTTGAATACGGCAGAAAGTGACCTGAAGCTTCCAAGGCATTTTTGCATAGGTACATGGGAACACTTATGGCGTGATGGCTTGGAACTTGGTGAGGAAGAAGGAAAACGCAGCTCAAGTCACCCAGTCTTCGCAAACTCTTTGTCAATATCATCAAAGTGCTCGCTGCCCGCAATTCCTGAATGTCCTCATAAGATAATATCGACATCCGCAACGCTAGTCGCAACCGTATCATTACACGAATTTTGCGAACCAGGGGTGCGAAAATTCCAATAAAACTAGAGCAATCAGGGTACTTTTTGAGTTGCTAGAGTTAACGATCTTGTCTGAGAACAAGGAGCGATATATTGCAGCAAACTCGGTGGTGAAGACAGACGCAGCGCCAGGTAGAGCCCCGCTCTCTTCAAATACAGGGAATACGGCGCAGAATTCAACTCCTTCTTTATAATTGTAGCCATCCGTGTTCACTTTCACGGATCCATCGTGACACGAAGTGGCTCCAAAAGAGGCCGAACAGAATACTCTAGGCACTGTAGAAGCTTTGAAAGCAAAGGTATGGGGACAAATAGTCAATGGAACCATCATATAGGGTAGCGTGGTCAGCAGAACCAGCGGTGCCACTCGTCTGAGAACTGCCCCGAGCTCTCAAAAGAGATTCATAGCTCTAAGCCCGAAGGGCTTATAATATGCCTGGTGTATCTCAGCGGCATATGAACTGTCACTATCGCCAGAAGATGTAGTGCGAGCAGATGGCGACTGAGGTAGACACCAAACCTTCGCGTGCAAGTGGCGTATCTCCAGCATCAGTAAGTAGGTTCCCAATAGTGTCATGCGGAAGACACCTGTCGCTAAACGCAAATCATTGTAATGGGTTGGGCCGACCTTCTGCAATTCCCGTTCGGCTTTGGCTAAGTAGAACTCTCAAAGCTTTGAGCAAACAAAGGAAGGCTAGAGTAAGAAAGCATAACCCCTATGAGCACCCTGAGTGATGAACGTCCTTGGAAAAAGAATCTCCATGGCTCTGGTACAAGAGAACTTAAAGCTGCAAAGATCGGCCTCCCAAGTAAGGTGTCGGTATAAAACCAGACGCAGTAAATGGTTAGAATACAATATTTCCAGGCAAACCCCATTTAGGAATAATTCCTGATTGGGGTAAACCCTCCATTGCGGCAGAAGTGTACTACCTTAGTGTTAGCCAAGAAAAACCGAAACTTGTGCACTTCGACGCTCCAGAGTTAGCCCCACCAAAAGATAACGAAAGGTCGTCTACGTAGAGTTTTGGAAGAACATCTTCCTGAAACACAAATGTGGTGTTGTTTATGCACATGACAAAGAGTTTGACACTAAGGACACTCCACTGCGTGATTCCCTTCTCCTGCCCTATTGAGCGGAAAAGGACCCTCCTCCCCCCCGCTATATGAAATTGCTGCTCACATAGGAATTCAGATATTAAAAGTGGGAGACATTCCCATCCCCCAGCTCCGGGATGGGATGGTAAGGAGATTAAATGATATACTGGTGTTGGGGTATATAATGTTTCTTGTTGTTTTGAAGATGTTATAAAGTGAATAATTCAATAAAACTAGGACTGTTCAGATAAGACCATTGTATATGAAAACACGAGGCGTGACTGCATGAAGTCCAGGGGAAATACATATGTTGAGTAAAGTAGGAAAGATATATAGCAAAATTCTGATTGATCGTAGAAGAATAACTGAGGTAATGGAGGTAGATGAGCAAGTAATCTTTAGAACTAGCAAAAGAAGTACAGATTAAGTATAAACATCAAAACAGCTGGTTGAAAAAGAAAGTAATAAAAGACTAAGGTGTATACTGGATTTATAGATATGGAAAAAGTGCATGTTTGTATCGATAGACAAGCCTTGTGTCAGATTAAAAAATATATGGGTTAGGTTGTTGACTGCTTGAGTGAAAAAAAACTATTTTCTAAGCAAGGTATATGTTCAGATGAAAGATTGGCTATGTGATTTCTTTGATATTCGTTAGATTGTGGAGCAAGTGTTTGCTAACTCAGTTTGTATCCGAATTTTAAATACACCTAGCGGCATAATCGAATTTAATAGTTTGTATGTGTTTCTAATCATAAAACTAATTTAAATTGGATTATTATATTGCACAAGTAATAATTCCCCCATCAATATGAAGGAATCCAATGGCATTGAAAAATAAATGGCGGACTGTTTCTACCCTCATCCCTCATTCGCGTCCAATTTCTCTTTCTCTTCTCTAATACTATATTGTTATATAGTCTGCAAAACAAGGTTTCTGCATCTTTCTGTCTTCAAAATGGAACTTGGCGAAAGCCCTGTGGTGTTTGTTACTATCCGCAGAACTTGTATTTGCTCTTTCTCTCTCCATATATATATATATATATATATATATATATATATATATATATTTAAGACAATTGTGTATTTTGCCTTAATTAATTTCATTTGGCAACTTTCTCTTCTTTTATCTTTTTTATTCCATCTTATAGATGGTGCATTACTTGTTCAGTATTCATCTCTTTCTTAAAATGAATGTGTTTGGTGAAAACCAAAATAGATTGCTAAGATTTCTATCTTATTCGATTATCTTCGGAGTGTTTTGAAATGTTCTTTACTCCTTTACCGATATAATGAGTGGAGTGAGGCTCTGAGAGAGTGAAAGAAAACGGTTTTTAAGGGGTATTTATTCCGCCTTGGTTAAACGTAACGTTAGAGGAAATGGGCCACTCCTGTGAATGTAATTTTAAAATAGTTTCAATGTGCGATTCCAGTTTTTCGCTTGACTGTTGATGGCCGGCTTATCTTCATTTATTAATATGGCTTCTAAGATGTTTAGCCTTGCTTTATTGACCTCTTTTCTTTTAACAATGGTGTTATCAACGAGCAAATATCTCGTTAGGTTAATATAATGGGCACTCTCCATATGATTCTTAGGCCCTCGGCTTTGTAGATGCATGGTTAAACGTCTCGAAAGTGTAGTGATTATCATGCCAATATATTTTGAGTTATTATAAAGCTTACAGTCTTTATCGGGGCAGATGAACTCGTAAAGTATGTTGGTTGACTTAAGATTCGAGAAGTTTAGGCAGGTGTTTTTTTTCATCAGGAGATTGTTGGCTTTTGTTGTTTTATAATAAATGATAAGTTGGATTTTATCCGTTTGATTTTTAACCTTAATGTTACGGTTAATAATACCCTTGATGTTATTCTCATCTATTTTATAGGCCGTTAACATCTGGTTTCTGTAATACACTTTGATTTTGTTGACTTCTCTATGATTACTTTCAGTTTTATCCGCATGTTTGTAATGGTTATTTAAAAATTATTGGATTTGTTTGTCAATCATGTTGTTTGAGAAACCGTTAATCACGAGGATTTGTTTTATTCGTGCAATCTCTTGTGGAAAAGTTCCCACGTAGAGCAGCATTTATAAGCGCGGCGGATGTATGAGCCGATTACGCTCATTTCATACCTTTCAGGGCATTCACTTTCCACATTGAGGCATCTTCCCATGTCCGTCCTTTTCCTATGTACTTTAGTGATGTTGCTGCCATTGATGTTTTGAACCTCAACGTCCAATAAAGGGAGTTTATTGCCCGTGCTCAATTCATAAGTGAATTTTAGCACGGAGTTCTGCTCAAAATGCTGCTTGATGTTTACCAGATGTTCTTCGTTTTGGACATTGATGCAGATGTCATCTACGTATTGGCAATATGTATGTGGCTTATTTTCCATAGTGTCCAATAATCTCTCCTCAAGTTGACTCATGTAATAGTTGGTGAAGGTCGGCCCTAAGGGTGCCCTCATAGCCACTCCATCCACTTGCATGTATAGATTACCGTTCGGTGTCCTGACCGGTGCCTCAGATGTGCATGAAGGAGACATGGTCCTTAAGATGTTTTGGTCAAGATTTAGAGGAGACATTGTAGGATGGTAGTACAGGTTTTTTTATAATGATGTCGATCGTTTGAGCGATAGACACGTTCGTAAACAGGCTTTCTTGCAAGAATAAAACAAATACTCGTGAATAAAGGTTTCTCAACCAGCATGATTAACAAACAACTCCAATCATTTTAAAATAACGATTAAAAACATGCGCATAAAACTAAAAGTAATCATGGAGAAGTAACAACATCAAAGTGCATTACAGAAACAAGATGTCCACGGCCTATAAAATAGATAAAAAAAACATCAAGGATATTATTAACCGTAACATTAAGGTTAAAAATCAAACGGATAAAATCCAACTCATCATTTATTATAAAACAACAAAGCCAGCAATCTCCTAATGGAAAACAACACCTGCCTAAACTCCTCGAATCTCAAGTCAACCAACGTAGTTTACGAGTTGATCTGTCCCGATAAAGACTGTAAGCTTTATAATAACTCAAAATATATTGGCATGATAATCACTACACTTTCGAGACGTTTAACCATGCATCTACAAAGCCGTGGGCCTAAGAATCATATGAAGAGTGCCCATAATATTAACCTAACGAGAGATATGCTCGTTGATAACATCATAATTAAAAGAAAAGAGGTTAATAAAGCGAGGCTAAACATCTTAGAAGCCAAATTAATAAATGAAGATTAGCCGGCCAACAACAGTTAAGTGATAAGCTAGAATCGCACATTGAAACTATTTTAAAATTACACTCACAGGAGTCGCCCATTTCTCTCTAACGTTACATTTAACTAAGGCGGAATAAATACCCCTTAAAAATCGTTTTCTTTCACTTTCTCAGATCCTCACTCCACTCTTTACATTAGTAAAGGAGGCAAAAGCATTTCAAAACGCTCCGAAGATGATCGAATAAGATCGAAAGCTTAGAAATTTAGTTTTTTTTTACCAAACATATTAATTTTAAGGAAGTGATGAATACTGGACAAGTGATCTACCATATATAAGATAGAATAAAAAATATAGAAGAAGAGAAAGTAGCCAAAGGAAATTAATTAAGGCAAAATTTGCATTCAGGAAAGACTGCTACCCAACTACACTAATATATATATATATATATATATATATATATATATATATATATATATATATATATATATATATATATATATAATATTGTCTAGATTTTCTTGCATCTTAGACGTGTTAATCTCTTGCTAGTATACTTTGCTTTTTTTTAAGCCAATTTCTCTTAAGTTGTAGAAAAGTTGCATACCTTATTCATAAATTGATCCTGAGATTTATTCTAGTGTAATTGGAATTTTTCTTAGTTATCTCAATAGGTATATTGATAATAATATCTTTTCATATATTTTAGTTCAATTTTCAATTTTTTGTGGTGTTATCCACTTCTTCATCTACTGTTGCCCTTCTCTAGCCTTAGCTTTATTAAATATTTTTTAGCCGCTATGATAAGATCTCTTTTACTTATTTCGATCAATATCTCTGTAATCCACAAAATATCAAACACTTTTGCTACAACTAATACCTTCCATTCATCAATTTTCGTTTATTAAACTGCGCGCGCTTGTATAAAAATATAGGATCTTTGAAGAAGAGGCAGGGACCGCTATTATTCAAAAGGATAAAAATGGCACCCCTATAGTTATAAAGGTAGTTAATAGAGACTACTTTAGCGTGCGGTCTACCAGGTTATTTGCAGTTTAGCGTGCGATCTACCAGGCCTTCTTACATCAGTGTGCTACATAACTGAAACAAACAATTCAAGTTAAATCTTTTAATTAAAGATACACACTTCGTATATTATTTACGAATGCCATGAACAAATCTTCTGCATCTTTTCTTATTCCTTTCAGCAAAAGTGATCCAGGCGTGAGTAGAAAAGCTAACTACTAACGGCCTCATTTTCTTTAAAATAGTTGGCTTGGCCTTCAGCAATGAGTGTTCAAGAAATAGCTGCGTGTGGTCCTGTCACTGGATCCACATAATGTTCTTTATAATTCACCGTTAGATAGGTAGACTTTCCTGTTAGCGTCACTAATGTCTTCATGGATGTTTTCATTAAGAAAAAGAACACCACTTCTAGAAATTTGCAAAAAACTAAAATTTACACTGTTAATAGTGAATTACCCCTTCAGAAAAACTTTGACACAGTTTACTTTGATTTCACTCTATTATTAAGTATTCAGTACTGAGTAGTCCTCATGCAAATATGGATCAAAGCAACGTTTGTGAGTCAAATCAAACCCTTACTATTCGAAGACAGTTCCAGTCATTACATGGCTGAAAAAAAAACTTATTACGCATGAAATGAAATGTTCAGGTTGTAATATTGTGATGAACTAGACGAAATTTGCTTCAAATTTGTATAAACATATTTGGAAGTGTCAAAATAAGGTCTTTGAAAAGTACAAACATAAAGTGTCAGCTAGAAAAATCATTCTCTTTTTAATTCTAAAATCACCCTTCAAAATGGATTGACGCTATTTTCTTTGGGTGTGATGAAATTGGTGAAACAAGTGCATCTAAGTTAATAAATGTCTCGCTAAAAGGTATTTTCGATTTATATAGATTCTTTCGTGAGACATGTACGTACTAAGCATTTTGAAAATTACCCATTTCTACAGGATAGATCTGGTATTTTGGTTCAGGTAGACGAATCATGCTTCTCGCACAAACCCAAACATCACAGAGAAAGATTTCCCCATTTTTAAATTTAGGTTTTTGGAATTGTAGATCCATCAAAAACATTAGCCATAGGCTATATGGAAATCATCCAAGAACGCGATGTTGGGGCTCTTTTACCATCAATTAAAAAGGTATTTAGGTAAGGCTCATGTGCACTCAGATAAATAGAAGGCCTACCAAAAAATGATTAGCCGATGATACCTGTGTAAAACTGTAATTCATTACTTACATTTTGTTGATGATAGAACAAGTGTTCACAATCAGCATATATAATACAATTGGATGAAACATAAAGCTAAAAAAAAGATGTATGGATACAAAAAAGAATTCTTACACTCTAATTTACAGGAATTTATGTATAGTGAACGGCATCAAGAAAATTTATTCGATTATTTTTGTGCTGAAATTTCTAAACAGTATTCGTCTAATTTTTATAATAAATTATGTAATAAAGTATTACTAAAGTATTTTTTTGTGTAGTTTTTAATATTATTTACTTAAGAAAGGATTAAATAAAGTACTTATCCTTGTGATTTATTTTACCTTATATTTTTTTCATAATCTCATTGACCCCAAATTGGAACCCCTATTTTCCAAAAGGCCGAAAATGGGACTCCTATTGTTAAAAACAATCATGTGGGATCGCTATTATTCAAAAGATCCAAAATATGACAATTTTCCTATTAGGTTTTGAGAAATACGATTTTCTGCATCATCTTTGCAATGCAGAAAAATCCAGACCGCAAGCACTGCCATCGTTTGATTAATTAGCCACTGTCTCTGGCACTGTACTGAGAAAAACCCATTGAGAATTATCTAAAGTTCTGTCGAACATTAATGATCCTACTCCATTTAAATGCAGTATATATGGCCTTAAAGTTTCGTTTCGTTCGGAAAAATGATTCTAAAAGTTTAAATGTACTGTTTCTTCCTGACAAAGAAATTATAAACAATCATATATATTTATTGATATTAATCGGTTCCTCTCTTCGATCAGAGCAGCCTGAGCTGGGTTAAGACCTTCCAGCTTCATTGTTGTTTACTTGTGGTAAGCAAAAGAAACCTTTTGTCCATGCACCACAAGAATGACGAAGAATATTGTCTGCTAAGAAGTGTTGTGATGTAGCATTGGTTAAAGAATAATCTAATATATATATTTCCGAAAGTTTGTTTATATATATATATATATATATATATATATATATATATATATATATATATATATATATATATATATATATATATATAATATATATATATATATATATATATATATATATATATATATATATATATATATATATATATATATATATATATATATGACCGCTATAGAAGGCGGCTTAGATCGAAGATGAAGGACAACAAAGGTCACAGTTGCGGATAACTTGAACGGGGAGTAACATAGGCTACTCAGATATGGCAAAAGTGGCCCTGACCAGCAATTAAACAGATTGAAATAGACTGATTGGCGCTATTTCCCTTGTCTGTCTTGCAAATCGGGATGAAGGGTGATACTTTACGGAAACGTAGTGGGGTACCCCTCCACCAATGAAAAGACGTCCCTGCAATAAACGGAGCGGGGGAGTCTCTGGACTTTCGGGTACCACTGCGACTAGTCGGGATTGACACTATCTTCGGAAAACTGGAGATCGGATTCAAAAGACTAATCGAGGCCACTAGAGGATGCACCGCAATTTGCCACACGCAGACTGACCTGGTAATGCTGACTTCAACAACAGGCATAAAAAACTAGGCACCATAGGACTAGGGCCCAAACCTTCCCCAGCTCTAGCGGCAAGGAAGGCTATCTTATGCCAGGAAGTTGACCCATGGGTTAGCGAAAGATCAGCGGAAAACAGCAAACAAGACATAGAGAAAAATCAAGATGAGCAGAGGTTACCGAAATGGTTATATTTCGGAAGCTCACACACGTGATTAAAATCGTGTTCAGAGAAATGTAGATGGCGACCAAGGCGAAGGAAGTAGGACTAAAGCTATTCACCATGATAATCTCCTCAAAGCCGATTAAAAGGGAGAGATTCTTCGAGCTGCTAACCTGCTTCTCCTGCTAAAAGGTTAAAGAACACCCTACTAGTGCCTGCCCACAAATCGACCACGACTGGATGCACTGCGTTAATGACACAGAGATGTGTATTAACTGCGCTGGACCTACCCTACCTTAAGCATACAGTACCCAGCCAGAACTAGTCAATCCAACAAAAGAAGAAAAACCCACGAGGATGTACCTACAGCGACTAGACATGAGCCTGCAGCCAACCAAAGACAGCTGCCTGCCTTGCCCAGACAGTAAAATAACAAAAAAAGAAACAAAGAAGAACCCCACAAATAAGAGGAGGAAACAAAACAAGTACCACAGAAGGAAGAACACGAGCTCGACGGAAGGGATATCAAACTCACCATTGCCCTTAACAAAAACAACACTCAACAAAGAGATATATCTATCGAGGTGGTGAGCTCAGGAGTCAAAAGCGGCTACGTCAAGTGGTGCTATGACTCACCCGAAGAAAAAGAATCGGTCAAGACAGCCCCAATGAAATGCAAAGTAAGGTTCTACGAATACAACTTCAAACTCTAGGAGCCATCCTTCTTCAAAGAGCTACCTACGATCGGGCAGCCCCAACAACCGTAAGCTCTCAAGCAGCACAGACACACACAATGGCAACTAGAAATAGACTAACTATTCTAGCACATGACGTGCATCGGTGGCAGATGAATAAACACTAGCTGTACAACATCTAACGAGAACTGGATCCGGACATTCTTCTGTTGTCAGAAACTGGAATCAGGGACGACGACAAGCAGAAGATCCTCGGATACCACGTTCTCCAAAAGAACGTCTCGGATAGAGGTTCGACGGAACTATAATAGCGGTCAAGAAAGATCTGCAGTACAGACCAGGGAATCCAATGGACGAATCGTTTCTATCGATCATACTAAGGTGCTCTCTGGGTGACATCGAATTCGGGGCGGGCTACCAACCTCCCCGCCGTTCATACTTGCTCTACTACGACATGTATACCCTTTTCAGGAATGAACACCCACTGTTGTTCGCCGGGGATCTGAACGCCATGAACAGACCAGCGAGCTATGCAAGGACAAAGCCAAGAGGCAGGAATCTTGACCTCTTGCTAGGAAGGGATATCGCTGAGCTCTTCGGGCTGGACCTCCTTACATTCTTGTATCCAGGGTCGGCCACCAAGCCTGATGTAGTTCTCACGAATCCCGGCTTCTCCTTCCACCAGCTCGTCAGTCCAGGACCGCTGACACCAAGTAATCACATTTCCATGTTAATCACCATAGCATCTGCTCATATTCCAGTTCCTGTTGCTCCAAGGAAAGACGTCTCGAAGGCCAACTGAAAGGCATACAGGAGGCCGTTCCCATTGAACCTCCCTGATCTGCACGGTGCATCCGAGGTAGACCTCCACGATGAGCTTACTGCTATTAATGCCTGCATTTCAAACGCAGACGCGATAACTATCCCAACAACCTCTCACAAAATCACATTACCAACAATCCCTACCCAAGAGAGAGTAGTGCTCCAACAGCGCTTCGCTGATGTCTACATCCGCATCCTCAACATGGGCTACACCAGGCCCATGGATTTTCGACTCATTTAATATTTCAGGGGACAGCTGAACAACACGCTGGCACACGAACTGAGGGAGAAGTTAAACCGTCTTATTGAAAATTTAGACAGTGACAGGAATCCGAAATCATTCTGAGCAACAGTGAACAGACTATAGGGGAACTCTCATTCCCATGGCCTAACTGCAAATTCGCACGAAGGTACCACGGCGACTACTCCCAGGGAGAAGGAGATTCTGTTCCGTGTAGTGTGGAAAAATGTTTTCAAAATCTCCGATGAAGCGGAGGAAAACTTTGACTTAGGCTTCGATGATCAGGTTCTTGAGTACATGGAGATGAGGGAGGGCAGGTTTGACCCTAATGGAACCTCGTACTTCCACCGTCTGCATGGCAACTATTAACGGGAGAACCCCATCACCAGTTCAGAATTGTGGGGATCAAACGCTTAATTTAAACCTAAAGCGCCAGGCCTCAGCCAAATCACCGTTACTCACCTGAAGGAGGCACTCAAAAAGATTTTGGACTAGGCTGTTCAACCTGCTAACTTCCTCCCTAGCAATGGAATATTTCCCAGATGGCCTGAAAACCTCAAAAATGATTTTCATCCCTAAGTCTGGGAAGCCAGCGAGCCAGGTCATGAATTTCAGATTTATCTAATTGCTGGAGACCATTGGGAAGGTTTTTGAGAAAATTTTCAACAGCAGACTATCAAAGTACCTTTCAAAGCACTCTCTGTTGAACGAGGAAGAGCACGGATCAAAACGGACGTCAAAGCACAAAAACAGCCATAACCCATATGCTTCAAAACACAGCGGCAGGGCGGGCTAAGGGTTGCTGGATCGACGTCGTTTGCAGAGACGTAAAGAAGGCCTTTGACAAAGTTTGGATCAACGGCCTGAAGTACAAAATTTCGCGACTAAGACTCACCCCCAACTTCGAAAAGATCCTCTGTAGCTTCTCGACCAACAGGCAAGCTGTCATTGCCTTCAAGAAGTATACAGGGGAAGCCTTCGAGCTCCTGTCCAGTGTTCCTCAGGAAAGATGCCTCAGCCCCACTGTCTACACCATATTTACGAGAGACGTCCCCAAACCAACTAATGGAAGAACTCTCAACATCCAATAAGCGGACGATATTACCAAGGTTGTGGTTTAGAGAACAAATTCTGCGAGGATAATGGCCAGAGTCACTTCAACAGAAGCTGAAAGAATCTCTAGGTTCGAGAAACGCTGGAAAAACAAACCAACGTATCAAAGTTATCAGCAACCGCAATAGGGAGACGTCGTTCTGTCCCTCTCAATCTAAAAAACTCCGAAATTGACTCTCACCGCACGTGTCATTCTTCGGCTACAAACTTGCTAGTACTGGCATGAATAGACACGTCAGCTCAAGGATTGGATACGCCAAAACTGAACTCAACAAAATCCTCCGATTCATAAACCTCATCACAACCAATAAAAAGAAGTTGTACACCAGTCTAGTCAGATCTAAACTGGTGTACCCTACTATTCCACTCAACACGGCGTCAAGAAAAAATATGAAAAAACTCCAGAGAGTGCAAAGTCAAGGCCTCTGATTTATAACCAACGCTAAGTGGTATGAGTATCGGACCTAGAGAGCCTCCATGAAGAAACAGGACTTGAACCACTAAACACATGTCTCTATAGAGGCTTTTCTTCCTATGGAGACTGTAGCAGCTCTAGACTCAGAGGCAGAGGGAGGTTGATACAAAAGATACCTCCCCAGCACCAGAATAATGGAACCTGTACCAAAGTACAAGTCAAAGGAAAAAAAATGCGAAATAATAAGACGGGAAAAAAGAAAAAGAAAAAAGAGATCCAAAAATGGGACAAATTAGTATATCAATAACAAATACAAAATAATGAAAAGATCCCACAGTGGGAAAAAATTAACAAATACGAAAAAAATAAACAAAATAACAAATGGAGATGGCCCGTTAAACTGGCACCCCTACACATACATATCTCACTACCACTCCTTCCTTTTCTCACTCTTATTCTCCACCATCTCTTTCAAACTCCTACCCCTCTTATTCTCTCTTACTCTTTTAAGTTTCAAATCTGACTATTTGTGAGACGGCTCAGTTCATCTGACTGCTCACAGCGATCTACGCACTGCTAAGTTGCGATAACCATTTTTCTTGAATAACTTTGCGAAAGAAGAAGCTTTTTAACAACATACAATTTCGTACAAAGAGAAGCAGAAGATATAAGAGATATACGCGCTAATCAGACTGATAAAAGAGATCTCCTGTTTTTGATTCGCGGGGTTTCACCCCAAAACGGTGATCTTAAATTTCCTTCTCTCAATCTATTCCTTTTTTTATATATCTGATACTCTTCCGCTTTATTTCCATCTATCACAGTATAACCTGACCACTAGCAAGGTCTCAGAAGCAGTCAGTAGTAGGGTGTAGTAAGCTTCCGAAAGAGACCCCGTTAGGGGGCCAGAGAAGGAGCCCGATTATCGGTGACGAACTCAAATCTGACTGCAGGACCGCTTATAGGGCTAGGTCTAAATAGGTAGGGTGGTTGGGGAGTGTGTGCTCCTGAGCAGGCAGGCAAGAAGTTAATAGGAGCAGATAGGCAAGATAGTAATAGGAGCAGATATGGGGCTTCTCCCACCAGGGAAGCGGGGTAAATTATCTACAAACTTATTTGCCAGAGAACCTCCCCCATTTTGGGGAAGGCATGAGAAAAATTTATCATGGACCCACATGATTTCACTAAAGGCTCCCATTTATGCTAATTCAGAACGGATTAAAAGGGAAGCCATAAAATACCACACAGAGCATTTTCAAGGATTTGCAAATCGCTCTGATCAAATGCATCGAAACACAATGGATTTGTTGTCATTTGTGCAGAAAACAATGACATTGAACTATTACTTTCATCGGCAGGAACCATCGCTTTAAGAACAATTGACTTAGAGACTAAAGTACTTCATCAGATCATTGCCAAATGGAGCATTGTATGTCAGAAGGTAGAATCATGGGTGTGGGAACAATAACCAGGTGAACTAAAAAAGGAACTTATGGAACAACAACCCTGGCTGAAGATAACGATATCATCAAATTTAAGGAAGACACATACGTGTTCAAAATCGTGTGTCAACCGAGATTGACACTAAAACACTTGAAAAGGGACTTCTCGCATACAGTATAAGAATCCCTAGCTGTAACATCTAAAGGGGCCAGTATCATAATATACAAATTTGTTATAGATGCTATAAAATGGAAGACCATATTACAGCAAACTGCCCAGGTAAGGAAGAAATATGCTGGGAATGCAGTGGCCCTCACTCATGGAGGAGCTGCCAAAATTACAGTAAAAAATGTGTTAATTGCGGAGGAAGCCACAGAACAATGGCATACCCGAAGTGAAAAGAAATAATAAAGAGAAAAGAAACGGAGACATATCAAAGAAAAAAGCAACAAGAAACTCATCATACGCGGTAGCAGCAGCGAAAAATAAAATTAACGGACAAACTACTCAAGTGACGATTGAGGAAACGTTGAATGTAAAGATATTGACGTGTATTCTTCACATACACGTCATGAATATTGCACAACCCATAACATATGCCAATACGTCGAACTCCATGCTCAAGAAAAACAGGCTGGAGCCAATGAAATTCCAGCAAAAATATTGAATCATTGGCCATATTTAACATAAAAATTTCAGAAGACACAAAAAAGACACTCATTGAAGAGGCAAAAAGAAATGAAAGCGAATAAAAACTAGAGGAAGACATAGAATGCGAGGAAACATAATCTAAAAGCACCACTGACGAGACGAATAAGAAAAACGTAAAAAGAAGCACACGCAAAAGCATAAAACCCAAAACGAATTTGATCAGGAGCACCTTCCCGTGCGACAAGACACCGGTTGTAGCAGCTGCACAATTTGAAACTGAGAAAACCAGATGTTGGCATGGACAGAAAGGAGATGTAGAACCGCCAGAAAAAGATACAAATAAATAATCGTAAAAGCTCCACTCTCCCATAAAAGAAAAACCGCATAAGAGCAAACACATAAGATGGATAATAGAAAATTAAGAAATCTACAGACAAATACAAATGGATAGAAGAATAAAGAAAACACATATGGAAATATATTCAGAGAAATAGATCCCGACATAATTCTAACTTTAGATAACAGGATTAACCTTGAGACTCACGAACTAAAAATATGGAACCACGACGTAATAGCGACTAACCATACAAACGAACAACACGACGAAGCAGCAATAAGATCGAAAGAGAATTAGAGTAGAAGACAAAACAAGGACTTACCGAATCCTACCTCGCCTTTGAGATCAAAATGGAATTAATTAATATAATAATTGCTACAGAATACCAACCACCGAGGCGCCCGGGATTACCAATAAATAACTTTGTAAAAATATTTACTAATAAAATCCCAACTTTGTTTTGGGGAGACCTAAACGCAAGATACAAGCACACAGGCTAGAGGAATACAAATCAACCAGGAAAGGACTTACAAGCACTAATTGACAGAAGGATAACAAGATGACTTGGACCTGAATATCCAACACTAATTAAAAACAGAACTGCGACAACTCCAGACATCTGCTTTGCAAACTATAATATTCTATTTAACTACCATATGGAACCTGTAGACGTTATCTGTAGCGACCATTCAGCGACGTTACTAACCATTAATCAACAACCTATACATATACCCACTAAGCAATGGAAAGCGTACCATAGATTAGATTGGGAAAAATACAAACAGGAATTGAACGACTACACACCGAACGGATTAAATAAGGCCACTTAAGAAAAAATTTACAACGAACTGAAAAAATTAAGGACACGAATACAGACCGCCGACGAAAACGCGAACACAGAAGCACATACAAAACTATCAATTTTTTTATGGGCAGACGAAATGAAGACTAATAATGCAAAAAATAAAACGATAAACGAGGACATTTTTAACAAATGAAACAACAATAGAAAAATCCCGTAATTCGAAAACAAATAGGAGGTAACTACTAAGCGAATTATCAGATAAACAAAGAGAATACTGGGACACTGCTTTTCAAAATATTGACAACGAGCTAATGCCATAAGAATTTTTGGAAAAAAAGATAAGATTTATGGGAAGCACTAAGGGAAAAAAAACAAAGATCAAGGACAGAAACGGGAATTTAATCGAAGACGAACACGAGATTGAAAAATTGTTCAGGGAACACTGGAAAGGAGTGTTTAACATCAGTGAGGAGGAAAAGGAAAACTACGATATGGATTTTGAAAACCAAATAATTGACGACCTAAATGAATGAATCGAGAGGACTTTTCCATATCACTACGTAGAAGAGGAACGTTATGCAAACGAAGAATTGAACACTGAAATCACAATCGAGGAATTAAAGAACACCATCATTATATTTAAACCAAAGGCCCATGGAAAATCGAGCCTCACTAGGGAAAATTATATAGAAGCACCGGATAATATGCTCGAGGAGATAAGGAATGTTTTTGAAGCCTGTCTTAACACGGGATACTTCCCCGATGAGTTAAAAATTGCAAAAAATGATATTGATACCAAAGCCTGGAAAACCGACTTCGGAGGTTGAAAACTTCAGACCAATATCCCTTCTCGACTTAATCGTGAAGGTATTTAAAAAAATAACGAACCAAAGAATAAATGAATATCTAACAGAAATCAACCTTGGAATAACCAACTATTCCGTTTTATAAAGAACAGTAACATGGAGATGGCCCTCATCGTGAGCATGGAGAAAATAATTAAAGTGGAAGGAGAGAAAAGGTCCATGGATATAGTATGCTGGGACGTATCGAAACTCTCGATAAAGGCCGGCAAAAAGGTATACAACATGAAATTATAAACCTAGAAATAACTTTATGTAACTACGTTGTAGAAAGACATGCATACATAGACACGAGGAATTACCAAGGTGAAAGATTCAAGCTTAATGCAGGCCTCGCTCAGGGAGGATGTTTAAGTCCTTCGCTATACTTTGTGTATACTTCGGACATTCCCCCACCCAGGAGCAAGAGCTGTGTGAACATACAATGCGCAGGTGATTTCACTCAATTAATTCCATGTGTTTATCGGAACCAACAGATGCAGGCCAGAATAACGGACGCAGTAATTAAAAACCTACACGATTACGAAAGAAAATGGAAAATTAAAACCATCAAAGATAAATTTAGAATTATACAGATGTATCACAGAAAGCTATCCGGCGTTTATGTAGACGGAGTGCGAAACAGGTATAACAGGGAAGGCAAGATTTTAGGCTTAACTATTACAAAAAAACGGTTACAAGAAACACGTTACCGAAAGAATAAACAAAGCAAGAGGTATTCTAACTCTGCTTTGCAAATTAAAAAATCTAAATATGAAAAATAAGATTTACCAAGCAATGATCCAGCCAACTTTGATAAATCCAACAATCGCCATGTATACGGTTTCAAGAACCAATCTAATAGTAATGCAACGTATACAGAATAAGGCAGTAGACATAATTACGAACACACGACGACTAGAGAGGAAAAAACAAAGAGACTTACACAACGAAAAGTAAATAAAAACATTAAACAAAATAATTGAAAAAAGAGCCAAAAAAATCATTGAAAAAACAAAAGAAGAAATAGGAGAGAAATTAAATAATCAAATAGGACGAGGAGCAGGATGGAGACAACACATGCTGTTTCCTAGTGCTAAAAACAAAGCGGACCAAAGGGAAGATGAGGAGATCTACGTGTAAACCAAATACGGACTCCCAATTATGACCAAAATATTCATGAATAGTGAAAAAACTCACCGGATTGGACTTAATACCAAGGAGGGAACACAAAACTAACAACTAAAATGGGCAAATTACACAATAAATCGAAATACAATATTCAATAAAGAAGAGAGAAACAAACATATAACTAACTAAGAAACATGAATTCACACAACAGATACGAGAATAAAGCAACATAACTCATAGAAACTCGAGTTGATAACATAGCAGGAAAATAAAGCAATGCTAACAATGATTTGAACGCCTATCTCATATACACATAACATAAAAACAAAAAAAATACATGAATAAACAAACAGGCATACTTTCACTCCTACTTATTTCGAACTTTACTCTAAAAATTAGCTTATAGTACACAGATTAGCATGACCTCCACGCAAACTTGCAGCTCTCTTCAAATCTCCAACTTCCTTCCGCTTCAATCATCTTCCTCCTTTATCGCTATACAAGTTGGGCAAAACATTAACATTAGGGACAGGTACAGCAAATAGTAACAATTAAAGAGATAGGAAAACGTAAAACACCGTGGTCTGGGTCCCACGTTAAGCAGGTCCACAGATTAACTAGGTCAACTTTCGAGCCTTTGAATTTATTTCAGTCTGTCCTATCCATATTTTTTTTATTCTTTTCATCCCTCTCTGCCCTTTTCCGCGACTCTCCTTCCTCTACCGATGGAGGAGGGCACCGGGGAATGTAGGGAAATCGGGCCTCGCCCTGCCTCCCCGACCAGTCCTTCCTCCGAGAGGGACTGGTTGGAGTGTGGGGGGCACGGGGATCTATATCTTTTTCTCACACTTTCCCATTACATCTCATTTTATTTTTGACTATTTGTCGCTCCGATCTAGTTCTCTGGCAAAGGAGGCAAGGAAAAATGAGTTTGAATACGTGATTCTTTTAACGGCGGTGAAGTCGGAGACGCCAAGATGTCGGGAGTATGGTTTCCGGCTGAAGTTGCACGTTAATTGTCGGTTTTTTCATTTGAATAATGAAGGCTTCGGCCATCCGCAATCTTATGCGGCTTCGGAGTCTCAGGATGATGGAGGTGTCCTTATTCAGCTTTTCAAAGGTTAGGGTAGTGCCCTGAGAGTGGGCGTGTTTTTTAATCGCGCCATCTTGAAGGTGAGCTGTCAGTCGCCTTGACAGGGATGTGGAGCAGCAGTCGCCAACCGGTGGTCCGCGAAAAAAAATTATGGTTCGCAGAAAAATTTTGAGATTATTTGCAATTTTTATGTTCTGTTAACCCTCTTCAGGCAACACTGATACAAAGTGCACAGAAGACTGAGAGCCAGGCAGGAGAGAAAGAGAGAGAGAGAGCTGTCAGTTGTTGCTAAGCAGTCCTTGAGGGTTTGTGCGTGACATTAAGCAGTCGGCTGTGTCTGTATGTTAATTCGGCTTATAAATCACTTAACACGTTGACTGCTACCCGATTTTCCTTGATTTTAATTATTGCCTCTGTAATTTCTAAGAAGGTTATCAAGCAAGACATCCTTATTTGATGATAAATTTCATTTTAATTACAAAAATGGTTTGCTTTCTTAAATTCAGGACAAAGACGCGCATGCGCATCCATGGCTATGAGTATTAATTTTTTAACCCTAATACCGCATGACCCCGAAAGTGCGTCACAAATTTTGGTAAATATGGAGATTAGGGCTGATTTCTATTATTTTTATATATTTTTAATTCTAGTGTTTTCCTATAGTTTTTATGTTGATTTATTCGATTCTGACCTTCGTTTCCGTCCGAAATTACTTGATTGGCCATTATTCCCAATCAGAAGCTCGAGGGTGAACGGTAACCGAACAACCATTTTGAGACGAAAACGGACGTTAAAATCGAACAAATCAACACAAAACTGACCTAACCTAATATAACATACCTAACCTAACCTGAAGAAAAGATTTCGTTAATGAATACAAAATATAAACATATTCCCTTTATTTTTAAATAGCGACAGCTGGCAACGAGTTCAGCGAATAGCCTATTTGTGAGAGGTAGGCCCCACTTAAAAATAAAGGGAATATGTTTATAATTTTATTCGTTAAGCTTTTTTTTAAATATCCATAGAGGATCTTATTCTGGATAGTTTAACAAATCTTTTGGTGTCTAATTTATAAGTGAGGCTTATCATACGCGATACGCAACTATTGTCCACCTTACCAATTCTTCCTTTTTGGGGGTTTCAGATTCAAATGAAATAGGTAATAGAGCCATAATGAGTGAGAAAATGAAAGCGAATGTTTTGCATTTCTTTATTAAAACCAAAGATAATATAACTAATGATAATAGCAATACTTCACTTAACCGTGAGCTGATCAATGAATCAGAGCCTCCGCAGTCCTTATCAGGCAGCATTAGAAAGAACATTCTAACTGGAGGCGAAAACAAAAAACTCAAAGTATCAAAGAAATATGATTCGAACTACTTGAAATATGGATTTATTCAAGAACCTAGTAGTGAGCTGAATCCACGGCTGCTTTGTATTGTGTGTTGTGTGAGTTTATCCAATGATGCCATGAAACCTTCGAAACTCGGAAGACACTTGCAATCAAAACCCCCAGATTTGGCTAATAAACCACTTGAATATTTTCAAAGCAAGTAGGTGCTTTACAAAAAATGACTTTTGAAGATAAGTCCTTATTAAAGGCTTCTTATCCGATAGCAATTCAAATCGCGAAAAATAAAAAGCTGTATACGATTGGAAAAGAACTAATCAAGCCTTGCATGTCACAAGCCTGTGAAGCGGTTTTGGGAAAGCAGGCTGCACAGAAACTGAAAGTAATTCCTATGTCTGCTAACACTGTCATGCGTAGAATTGAAGACATGACTGAAGATATTGAAAATCAAATTACAAAAATGGTAAAAATTTTACCACTTTATTCTAATCACCTTGACGAATCAACGGATGTAAGTAACAAGGCACTTCTCCTTTGTTTTGTGAGGGTTGAGTGTGAAGGAGAGTTACAGTAAGAACTACTTTGTTCGCTCAACTTGCCGGGTAGAACAACTAGCTCTGGTGTTTTAAAGCACTCGATAGTTATATATTTCCTGGAACACGGAATTAAATGGAAAAAATGTATTGCGATATTTACAGACGGTGCCGCAAACATGACTGGACTTTGTTCAGGAATTGTTGCAAAGGTGAAAAATATTGGTCACCCAGACATTTTTTCTACACACTGTATTATACATCGTGAGCAACTTGGGGCGAAAAAAAATGTCCCCAAAGCTACACGAAGTATTATCAGATGTAATTAAAATTATAAATGAAATTCGACACAAAGCGCTCAATTCTCGAATATTTGAAGCACTTTGTAAAGAAACGGGTTCCCAGTATACTCACCTTCTTTTTCATGCTGAGGTGAGATGGCTTTCGAGGGGCAAAATACTAATCTCACTGTTCGTCCTGCGCGAAGAAATCGAGTTACTTTTCCAGCAGCAAAATAATCCCAAATTTTAAGAACCCTTGTCCGACGATGAGTGTTTAGCCAAGCTTGCATACCTGGCAGATATTTTTTCGCTGTTAAATGAACTAAATATATCCTTGCAAGGACAACTTAAGGACGTGTTCACACTACGAGGTAAAATAGATGCTTTTCAAAAGAAAATATCACTGTGGCAAACGCTGTTGGCTGAAGAAGATCTGCAAATGTTTTCAAATTTCGATGAATATATGAGAGATAAGGATGCCAACCGGCAAGTGGTTCCTATTGTTCAACAGCACTTACAGTCACTGACAGAATTTTGGGGTTGTTATTACCCAAGGGAGGATGATCCCAGGTATGGCAATATATGGATAATAGATCCATTTACAACAAACATTGAAGATAGCAATTTAAGCATAAATGAAAACGAAAGCCTCATCAATCTATTATGCGACGACAGTCTCAAAGCTAAATTCCAGTCATTCTTATCAAGACCTCATTTTGTCTCTCCATAAAAAGTGAGTACCCATCACTGAGTGAAAACGCAATGAAAATTTTGTTTAAATTTTCAACAACATATGTTTGCAAAAAAGACATTTTCATCTGTCACAGCAATTAAGACTCGGTACCGGTCTCGGCTTGAAATAAAAACAGCTCTCCGTCTTGCAGTAACGTCATTGGAGCCAAAAATCCATAAACTCATTTCAAACAAGCAGGAACAAATATCCCACTAAAAATGTGTAATACTTAAATAGACGTTAATTATTTTGTAATAATTAAAATATAACTTTGTTATATTTAATAGGTGCATTTCATATTCATAAAATAAAAGTTTCTGATTATTATTTTATAAATGTATTTACCTTTTTTAAAAAATTCATATAAGTGGTCCGCTAGATTTAAAATTAGAAATTTAGTGGTCCGTGAAGTCCGAAAGATTGGTGACCGCTGTTGTAGAGGTTACGCCGATGTATGTACTTTGAATTGTGGTGTTCGCAATCACCGACTTTGTACGAATATTCGTACACGACGTTAGTCTCCTAGAGTTCGCTCGTCGGAGGGAGACAGCTGTTCTTCATGATGCGACTGCTTGTTTTCTTGGTCTTGTAGTATATTATTAGGTTCATATCCGTATTAGGGTCAGCTGGGGTCACATTACGACGGAGAATGGCTTTGATAGCTTTTTCGTCTTCACGATAGCCGGTGTTCATATTGGCCTTGTAATAAAGGTCGATATTATTAGTCTTAGTTTTAGACCGAATGCCAGGACCAGCAGCCAAGTTAATTTTCTCTTTTATGGTGGCGTCGATGGATTCTTGTGGGTAGCCGTTGTTAACGAGAACTCGGGAAACCCTCTTAAGTTCATGGTCAACAGCCGTCCACGAGGATGAATAAGAAATTGCCCTGTTAACTAAGGCATGGATGACTGATCTCTTGTAACGTTCAGTACACTCAGAAAACCGTTTGGGCAGAAGCCCAAGTTCGTGGGCTTAACGTATACTTGGGTCACAAATTTGGACTCCCCGGCACTTATGAGGATATCAAGGAAAGAAAGGGATCCTTCATCCTCCGTTTCGTGGGTGAAATTCAAACACGAGTTGTTCTTGAATGTTTCAACTAGGCCGTTCACTTATTCGAGATTATCCGTATTCAAAATTATGTCATCGATATAGCACGCGTAGATGGGAGGCTTGGCGCTATATTGCTTTTGAAAATCTTGTTCTCAACTGAGTGGCTTCGCCACGCCTCCTTACAGGAACAGCTTGCGCTTTGCAGGCAGACATTCGGTCTGTGACCTTAATCTAATAACTAGGTTTTGCTTTAAAAAAATTAAAAGGTTTCCAGTACATATCGCAATAATTTACTCTTGATCTAGGATTTTTTTTAGATCCCTATTTATTTTTTAGGCATAAAGGCTAGAATTTTTTTATTGGAATTATTTTTAAATATGCCTCCCCTGCAAAAAAACGACAACCATACCTTAATTTTAATACATTTTCTGAACTTTACGATTTGCAATTATTCTTTTAATTCCAAAACATTCGATAATCGTATGTATTTTTTTTATGTCTTAGAAAGAACTTTGATAAAAGCTTCCAATATACCTACTTAAGTGAGTCACAAACTAAAATTAAAACCGTTAAAAAATTTAATTACTAAAATATAATGTTATGGATATTACATATATATACAAACTGAAGACGTTGATAAGATTTAAGCTAAACACATTTAATGGTCTAGTGTAATAATATTTCACAATATCCTAATTTGTTCTAAGCTACTTCAATCGAACCTAACCTACCAACCGAACTAAACCTGGCCCATCTAAGCCTGACAAAACTAAGCTTGGCAAAACTAAACCTGGTACAACTAATCTTGGCCCAACTAAACTTGACCCAACTAAATACGGCCAACTATCCCTAGCATAAACCAAATCTGGCCTAACGTAACTAAACATAACCAAACTAAACTTGAATTAATCAACTCCACTCTAACTTGACTTAAGTTAAGGTTAGTTTTCATCAGTGAAAAAGAATTAGCAACCCACAATTGTCAGAGCACCGAATTCTCCAAATAATGCACTAATCTACAACCAAATGAGTCCTTCATATTCGAATCAAGAGACGAGATCTAGCGTCGAATCCATTTAAATCCCATTTTGTTTACTAATAGAGGATTTAGAGAGACATCCCTTAAGGAGTGGTGCACATGGGGACGATCGTGCCCCCACAGGATAGATCCTGTTTGATGGCAGACCTAAAGATTGATGGTATTTTTCTACATCATCATTATTATATGTCTGAGGAGTCTTCGGAGACCTAATCACGGCCGTTGCAAAGCTGTCATAAGTAATTTCATCATTCAAGAATGGGCGATGCCTTGGTGGGATACGTCCTTCTTAATTGTGTCCCACAAATGCTGGCTAAAAATTCGGCTTGAGATTGCGGCTTTGCGGATTTATCTTTGGTTGTTCGGATGTTTGCAAGAAGCAAATTTCGCGAGGTGACAAATCTAAGAACGGTGACTTTATCTCTTCAAATATTAATTCATTAAAGGTTATTAGAGGAGAATTGCGGCCTTTTTTGTCAATATCCAAAGGATGATTTAAATCAATATTGTTGTTTCCTTTGGCAACACGCGCAGAACGATTATAATCATTGCCTATACTACTGGACAGCTATTTCGAATGGACCCCTAAAACGCTCGGTTCTGGCTTTGCCCGGCTTTTTGACACCGCCTTCTCTTGGGAAGCAGCAATCTCTTTTTTCTCCCAATAAAAACGATTTAGTCCAATACGTGGGTTTATGGGTATGCTCCTCTAACCTTAACTATCCGTTGATTTTTTCAAAACTTTCTTCATGAAGGTTTCCTATCTTAAAATCGAGCATGAAGACAAATCATTAACTTTGTCTGGTCCTTTAGCTTAATCAGCCAAGAGTCTACTGAAGATACCTTGGCAATCACCTATTTCCTTGCTTCGTCCCAAGAACGAAGCATTTGAAGCGGTCTTTAGAGTAGCTGGGAACAAACCGGACAATCGCTCCTTTTGGCTCTAGAAACGGGGTAAATGGGTAGCGAAGCAACCCGCCTTAGAAGAGTTCAGATCAGCTAATTTTCGACAACTTCGAATCAAAAGACAGACAATGAGAATGGATACCAAAACTTATACTAGAATTGTCCCAATCAGTATGAGGAGAAACATAATAAATCATAATCACTTGATGCCAAACAAGCAAATTAGAGAGCGTCAACCGAGTTAAAGAAAAGTCTTGCCATCATTTTTTTATACGATGCACTTTTCACTCGAAAGTTAATAGAAAAACTTAAAAAGAGCGTCAAGATAATTATAAAAAGGCTTAACATTATTTGTTTTAGCATTTTAGTCAAAATACTGACGATGTTTTTCAAAAATTAAATAAAAGCATTGAAGGTAGCCAACAGATCCTCCTTAGGAAAGGGTTTATTATCGATCTGCACTCAATTTGAGGCCTATTATTTCTCAGTAGGGGTCTACAGCTTAACGTGGGGCCCAAAACACATGGATCTACAGAGTATAGTAGCCGACGTGAAGTCTGCCCAAATCGAGACTCCATCTTGTGACTTGCCACCGTCGATGTGACTTAACTTTACTGTAATTAGAAGTGGTGGATCCCCTCTGGTAGGCCGTGACCCGTACCAACAATATAATGGTAAACTCCAGTGGTAAAATCGATGGTAAACACCAACCTTCTTCCTCTCGCAAACGGGACTCTCCTTTTCCAATTGTCAACAAAGTACTAGACAGGTTAATGAAATCAATATAAAGATCAACATGTGGTGGTTCTTGTTGTTGGGCGAAGGTGAAGACAGTGCAGAGTACTGTGTTTGGTCTCCCTCCTTAACAACCCCCTCGCCCAGCGAGCAGGGTGGTCAGCTATTATGCGACTAGCTCCCTACGAACGCTTAAATCGTCTGTCTATTAATTATCACTGATCTAGGAGAGGTGCTCCATTTAGGTTTGATGAGGTTAATATTTCTTTCCATTTCGTCCTAGATATTTTTTTACGATTACTGCTAATTTTACTGGATTGTTTTAGCATATTAAATAGGAAGTAGTTGCTTTTTACTTTTCCCACAGTATTGTGTGCCATTCAACTCCCAAAAGCAGTTGAATTTCCGACGTTCCGCCAATTTCTAAGGACCACTATCGAGACAGTCTCATTTGGCGCGACATCGTCCGTTCGTGAGTCAGTGGTAGCTAAAGAAACAGGCTTAAACTTGGAGATAGGCCTAGCTAGATAATTAAAAGCCCAAACCTGAAAAGACAGGCCTATTATAAATCAAGAAAAACAATAGACCCCAACACTGACCCTTGATGAACCCCACGGGTGGCATTTCCCTACTCAGATTTAATCCCATCAACTCTTTGCTGTTTGTAACTAAGCCACGACTGAATCTACCTAAAAATCCACCCATCGATCCCATGCACTCACTGACCTCACATTTTCTGACTTGACCTCCCTGGCTGGTCCCTAAAAACAGTCTCCATATACATTCTCAGACTACTGTGACCCGCTTTTCTAAAGCTATAACTTTGCTATCGCAATATCATCAAAATCCTCCACAGTCACTGACCCTCTTAGCAAATCCATATATTTCCTTAGGCTCTTACTATTTGTGTAGTATATTTCCAATGTATCGTTCTTTACGATCTTATCATTACTATACCCTACCTTCCTAACCTTTCCCCATTTACCCGCCTGTTGCATCCTTCATTTATCTGAATACCCCCACTCCTACCTCCTTCCTTTTACTTCCTCTTCCAGCCTATACCTATATTCCCCTCCTCACTTAACGCTTACAAGCCCTTGTGACTCAAGTGCAACCCATCCATTTTATTCCAATCCTCCCGTACAAAAACCATACTCCATATATCCAAAAGCACTATTATCACACAATAAATTCAATCTCTCATTTATCCCAACTGACAGCAAAATCTACCCAATGCCTAGTGTAAGCCTAAGTCAAATTCCTGACAATACCCCTCCCCCTAGTATTATCACGAAACTTTCCTAACAAATCCCTATATCTGGACACAAAGTCCTCCGACTTTGTTTTCCCTGTCATTCGCTCTCACGTCTTAAACAACTGCATCCCTTTCAGCTTTATTCACTATCCTTTCATTTCTCTCACTCATATCCGCTACACGGGCACTGATAAACAAACTCTCATCATCCTCTTGCGCTCACGTTCACAAAAAGTCCTGTCTAAATACCTAACTTGTGAATCACCCACCACAAGCACTTCAGTCACTTAATTCGCTTAACATGCGCCTATACCTCCTCCCCCATTCTCCTAGGGTTCCATAATCACTGACCTGTTACTACAAGTAATAGACTCAGACCTAGACTATCTAGCTAAGTCAACTATCCCTGCATCATTAACACAGGGACCTCTACTTCTATTTGCAACCGGAGATACCTCATTGGCTACCTGTTTCCTTCCTCCCTTTCTCACCTTTTTTCTCGCTACTATCCCCACTAGCTGACCTTACGATCTCCAAAACTCCCCTTGACCCTAGTGATGAAATCATTCCTAAGTTCAGTGACTAACTGCTTCAACATTGCCATGTTTTCTAAATCCTGCGCTCTTCCGTCTTCTAATTCCACTACATACTCTCACAGCCCACTCAGAAATGTTTACCTAAATAATATATAAAAAATCTTTTGGCATAAAAGGAAAAAATAGCAATCACGAAAGTAAAAGAGCAGCATATTAATTAACACTTTATAAAAGCCCAAAAGAGCTCTACTTCACTATATGAATTAAATTGAGTCTAGCAAGGCGAGTGCTTATCATAAACAACTGCACAAAACAACATAAAACACACTTTATATCTCCTACAATGAAACATTAGTAAACACGAACATATTATTCGCACAGATAGACAAAACTACATAGCTAAATTAAATTAACATTTCAAAACCTGAAAGAAACAGGCCAAACCTAAAATAAATATGTTTAACCCTGAAGAAACCGGCCCAAGGCTGAAGAAATCGGCCCAAACTGGAGAAACCTAAGGAAACAGACCCCGAACCAAAGGAAACAGGCCCAAACCTGTAGAAACAGACCTAAATCTGAAGAAACAGATCTCAACTTGAAGAAAAATGATTAAACTCAAAGAAAAAGTCCCAATGCTGAATCAAAATGCTCAAACTGGAAGAAAAGGTGCGAGCAAGTGCGAAAAACTGGTCCGGTCGCGCTGTACGCGTTTTATTTTTATTTTAGGAGCTTATCCTTCAATTGCCTACTACGGTATAATTTTCCGTACTAAACCAAGCCTATTACTAGGCTATATTAAAAAAATAAAAAAAAATATGTAAATAACAAATAACAACTATAAAAAATGAGAAAGGCTGAAATAAAAAAAAGGATGGAAGGAAGCACGCTCCGGTATGGGGTTAGGCCGTCCTTCCTCAGGCGCAGGAACATCCAAACCTCAACAAACAGTCAAATAAAGTGGAAGAAAGCCAGCCTCCTCCAAAATGGTCGTAAAGTCCACAAGTTGGTTTGCAAGAACGCGTCCCGAGTACAAAGGACAAGCGATAGAGAACCTGCTCGTCACGGCACCGGGACAAGTAACATGCGCGAAGATCACCCAGACTGGGACATTCAACAAGAATGTGCTGAGCAGTCTAGGGGAGGGCAGTGTTCACAATGAGGCGCAGGAGGGCGCGCCATTAAATAGCGGTGCGTCCCGCGAGTGTGTCCAATTTAGAGACGACAGAGAGGAAACTGAAGCCGTCGTGGCATTGGGGGGTAGGTCCATGGGAACAGTCGCGGCGAAATGGCTCTCAACTTTAAGCTCCCCTCGACCGTCTCCAATCTTCTTTTCCAAGCAGCCCGTATTCCTGCCATGTAATCGGCGTGAGGAAGAGCGAAACGCTGGTGTGGTCACCCAGTCTTCACAGACTCTTTGTCACCCTCAGCGGCGCTCTCATTCACCGCAATTCCTTCATGTCCAGGGTCCAGCAGAAGATAATCGAGAAATCCGCCCGGAGAGCTAAATCATTGGGTCATAGATATCGCGAACCAAGGGATGCGGAGATTCAAATGCTTCAAGAGCCCTCAGGGCGCTTTGTGAATACAATAATCAGGATGCTGTAGAAGATTTGGGAGCAGAGGTAGGGCGACAGAAGCCACTGGCCCTAGAGCTATAGCGTACTCTCGAATCAGTTTATTAGCCCTAAATCCAAAGAACTTAGGCTCAGCTGCGGATACATAAAAACTCGCATCCCTATTCGAGCTTCGAACGATCAAGAGATCCATATCAAAGCATGTCAGTAGCGATATCAGTGCCCCAAGCACTGAACGTCACGGAACGAAGAATATCCTTGGCTCTAGTATAAGAGTCCCTAAGGCTCCCAATATGAGCCTCCCAGGTGAACCTTCGGTCAAATAAAAGACCAAGGAAAAGGTTGGAGTCTACTACTTTCAGGTGAACTCCATTTAGAAACAAGTATGGGTCAGGGTTAACCCGTGGATGGCAGCAGAAGTGCACCACCTTATTCTTGGCCAAGGAAAACTGAAACCTACCTAGCGAGGGACGTGGTATAAGACTGTTGAAGTTGTCACGATAATACAGAGTTGTCATCTAGACAGCGCCGAAGGGGATCAAAGATCGTCCACGGAGAGTGTGGAGAGGTCATCTTCCAGCAGCACCAAGGTGATGCCTTTGATGGTCAGGGAAAAGAGTGTCACACTGAGGATACTTCGCTGCGGGACACCCTCTTCCTGTTCCATTGGGCCAGAGAGGACTCTTCCCACCCGTACGCGGAATTAAAGATGCTACAAAAAATCAGATTTAAAGGTTTGGTTGAGTCCCTTTGCCCTCATCGTGTAAAGATTCTACATTATGCCGTATCACCATGATGTATCATAGGCCTTCTCAAGATCAAAAACACCGTAGCGTAGCCCTCTCTACGAAAGAAAGCGTCGCAGACAGCATATTTCATTCTGAGCAGAGCATCTAACGTGGAGTGGAACTTATGAAGCGGCACGGTAAATAAGACAAGTGGCTTTTGCTGTCCAAAAAAAGCTAATCTAACATTTACCAATTTCTCCATCAGCTTGCACACGCAGGAGGTTAGAGAGATATGGTGAAAACCGGCAGGGGTAGAGTGATCTCTCTCCACGGTTTGAGAAAAGCAATCACCATAGCAATTCGCCAGGAGTCTTGGAGGATACCCACTACCCAGATCCTCTTGAAACAATCTATCAGAAAGGCCATGCCTCGCTCACCCAGGTGTCGAAGCATGCGGATGGGATATCGTCTGGAACAGGTACGCTGTCTGCGCACGAAGCGAGAGCGGAACACAATTCATACAATGTAATATACCCTCAGTATCTGGCCCTTAATTCTGACGAGGTTCTTCCACCATCCGTCTTCTCTAATTGTTACGTCCATTCACGTCTACTTTCCAATGGATCAATTCCTTCAAAGAAAGAAACAAGTTATCTTACTTATTTTTTTGCCCTTGAGTTCTACTCCTTAGCGAAGCACTACTCTCTTCACTCCAATTCGTCTCCGTCGCCTCCCACCTTAACTCAATCCCATCCAACTGGACCAACACGTCACAAACTTTTTTAATCCCTGATTCGGAGTAGCCAAAGAAAAAAGTTTTGTCTGCGCTGTCGAAATAAGTGTATTTAATGCTGTAACCGAAGGTGGCGTTTCCTAAGTAATAGCTTTTGTATTTGTTCGGCAGCGACGGCGGCGCTTGGTGGCACATTCCTATCTCGCTGTCATCGAAAGAAGTCTGAGTGTAGTATCTTCCAATACCATTCAGACAAAGCGAGAGCTAGGAATTGTGACTTCTGATTGTTTGATTTTCTAAACGCTGCATTATTGGGGTGAAAAAGGAGAAGAGTAACTTTGGTCTAACCGCTCGTAAATCCAGAAATAAGGGATTTGTTTTAATTATTTACCATTTACTGAATTTACAAGGATAAAAAAACTTTAGAAATAACTAATTATTTTATCAAGCCCAAGAAAACTAGTTCCAGAATTATTGAATTTGCGTTAAAATAAAGGCTAAAGGGGATGGGGGTAAACTTCTGCCAAATTTAAGCATAAGACCACATCCCGAAAGCACTTCTTAGGGATCGGGTGCTATGTACCCTAACATCTCGTTCAGTTAGGGATCATCCCTAGGCAGAGGTCTCCACGGACACAAATTCACAAGCCCCCTCCTTGGACACATACACATTATAAACAACTTTCTCTTTTGTCAATTCTCTCAATCTCAAACATTCACATAATCAACCCAACCTTTACACGCTCTCACACTCCGATACACTCTCGTCGGCTTTGAAGACGAACTAAAGTAAATAAAAAACATTTCACTAAACTAAATCTTCACTTGTTTTCCACTCATTGAAAAAAAGAGTTTGAATCAGATTAAACAGATTCAAAGTAAATCATAGACGTATTTATTCAAATATTGATGAAAACTCTTTTCAGTTATAAAATATACGCTACTTGGAATGCTCTCTCACGAAGAATCTTTTAGGTTGGACTAAATGGATTTAAAAATCTATCATGAAAAGAAATTTAAGAGAAGAGAGCAAAAGAGCGGAACAATTGTAATTAGCATGCTGCGGTGGGCAGGGGAGGAGGGGGGGTAAGGATGCCAGTGATTAGTCAAGCTCCCTACTCATTGCTTTCAAAACGCATGTTTAGATATGTTTTTCATATTTATTTTGCACTTATTAGTCACTACATACTTTACCTCTAGTAGGAAGGTGCCTACGAGCAGACGACCTTGCCTCTCCTTCCTTATTCTATGTATGCCTCGTTTTTAAGGGTAGGAAAGAGGAGAGAGGATCTCCTATAATCCGCCCTCATTAAAAGTTTGAAAAGTATTTCTTATTATCATAAAGTATCAATAAATTCTTTTATTCTGCAAGCAGGCAGCCTATAATGATTTGAGGCTGCTTTTCATCGGCAGGTACAGAAGTTCTTCACACCATAGAAGGAACGATTAACTCAGAGGAAAACCGAAAAGTTTATAAAACATCTCAGTAGCTCCACCAGAAACCTCAAGATGAGAGGTGGTTGGGTGTTTCAGCCCGACAACAACTTTAATCATATTTCAAGGCAAACAACTGATTGACTCAATAAGCATCGTATTAATGTCCTAGAGTTGCTTAGCTAGTCTGCAGACTTGAATCTCATGGAACATCTTTGGAAAGAGTTGAAAATTAATGTTGGAGAAAGGCAGCCCTCCAATCTTGCGGATTTAAAGCATATCCCCAGAGGTACGGCTTGCAGGCCCACCGGTGTGTGGACACGCCCTGGCGCCTACCAACAACTGCACCCCCCTCCCTCACTGCCTTCTGGGTCCTCCCTTTCATGCCAAGGCTAGAGGAAGGATACCTTGATCACAAACCATAATCGGGAGTGCCTATAGGCGAGCACTAACAGACCGGTGTCTCGGCAGCTATCTGCAGCAGAGGATGAAGCATGGTCGTCACGAACCTCTCCTGCCACCAGGGTCCTTCTCTTCTAGGTCAAGATACGGGTCCGAATACTGCACATATTTCTACCCGTTTAAACTTAGTGCAGGTTTGAAGCGTTCAACTGAGGGCATCTGTCATTATCGACCTCGATGGACTTCCCAAAACATAGCACTTCAGTAACATGAAAATAATTTACACAAATTTTTTGCCCATACATAGATGCATGTGTACATGTATAGAGAAGTGGGCTGTCCGATTATCCGATTAAGCGGACTCACATTTTCGAATCGGACTAACCCCCCCAAATGAATCGGATAATCGCAATCGGACTGCCGAAAATTTAAAGCGATTTGCGATTAATCCAGGTCGACGTCATCTTTGTTTTTTTGCAATAGCAGTTTCCTTTTAAATATTTTTATATTTTTTCGTTTTATTCTATTTTATTCACACTTTCGTATTTTCTATATAATATAATGCGTAAAATATCATAATTAATTATTAAATCATATATAATAAAAAGGTTATATTTTACAAGTAAAAAGTAGGTATAATACGTGTTTAGTTTTGGTTTTTCGTACGCGTCTCCTATCGGTTAAGTGACTCGCCGCACCAGATAGAGCCAATCGTCGTAAGAGCAACCTGCTGCTGTGCTGCTCCCTTGCTACCACTTGTAAATGCTTCGAATTAATCCTTCTGTTTTCATTTTCCTGCTATTGCAGACCCCAACGGCAGTAAGTTGTACCATTAATATTTGCATTTAGTATTTCTATTTCGTTCTAATGGTATTCATATGATCATATCCAGACTATTAGTTTCATAAGGTAACGATAAATCAAGCTTAAAGTTTTATCATGTATTCGTGCGCACTGGCCTCTTACTTGTGCGCACTTGCTTGTTGCTAGTTGTCATTTATTTGTACATTCAACTTAGCATTTATTTGTGCGCTTCGTAATTTTGTTTCTAAATACTGAATTTTTGTACAGAATTTAACGCGTAAAAAAAGTAGCCTTGTCGAAGACGGAGTTTTATTCACACTTTTAATAGCGGACGAAGACGCGTCCGTTACATCCAGTATGGAGAGATTTATGACTCTCCAGGCCAGGAACAGGAACGCCAGCAGCGCAAACCAAAAGTCCCTGGGCTCCCAGCACAGCGACCAGGCGTCGGCGGTAAACGTCAACATAACGGTGAGGGTGTAGGACACCCTGACATTTCCCCTTTCTCGCAGCGAAAGCAGAATGTCGCTGGACTCAAATGAGTCGGCTGAGAGCAAAGCCACAATGGAGACAGACAGCTCCAGCCTCAGCCAGTAGAACAGTTGGTAGGCACATCGCTCTGTTCTTCAAGGTCGGGGACAACAATAAGGCTACCTGCACCAAGTGCCCAAAGAAACTCAAAATTCAGCAAAGAACAACTTCAAACCTGAAGGAGACTTTAAATTTGTTTTATTTAATAATATATTTAGAGAATTTTCACCAGAATTCATAATTACTTGACAAAGACTAAACATGCTAAAAGTTAAGCATTTATTTTTAGTTTTTACTATATGAATTTTAATTTATTTTTGTTTTACTTTTTAGATACACTTCCAGAGGTACCGCCCTGGTCAAGTCCACGCCTTCAAGGCAGCTCTCGAGGGCACCAGCAAACGCAGCCGCCACAATTCCTCCCAGCACGTGGCCGCGACCAGGAGGCAGGCCAGCATCTAGGAGAGCTTCAAGGAGAAGTTCTCCTTGAAGAAGGGCCTCGACCTGTACTATAGGTGAGTAATTTTCATTTTTCAAGTTAAAGTATCAATAGATTTTTAATTTTAAGTGTTTTAATTTTAAAACTGAGAAACTTAGTTTAGACACTGAATGATTGAATAATATTAATAAATTCATTAAATTGAATATAGATGGTTTAAACTGTTAACAGTTTTCTGTTTTTACTTAAACATGTTTTAACAATTTATATGTCTCACATACTCATAGAAAAAAATCCTATGATAAATAAAAAAAATTGTAATTTTAAATTTATTCTAAAACTTCTAATTTTTCTTCAAGTACTTCATTGGCTGCATGAATCCTGCCTCAGAGACAGACAATAAACGCAATAAGGCCATGTGGGCGTACGCCTACCCACAGTTCGAGGCCCCCTCCAGTCGAAAGCTCACCCGCGACATGAGAGCGATGGGGGACCAGGCCAAGGCCGACCTGACGGCCCTCCTCGCCAAACAGCAGTTCGTCGCCACCACGGCCGACAGCTGGTCGGCAAGCAACAGGGCCTTCCTTGGGATAACGGTGACATGGCTGAACAAGGTCACCTTCAAGAGACACTACGCCGTCCTTGGATTCAAGGAGATCACAGTGAGCCAGACGAAGACCTACCTGGCAGAGGCGATATCCGAGATGCACGACGAATTAGGCATCAAAAGAAAGGTGTGTAAACTCTAAGAATTTATGCATATTTGTCTTTGTATTTGCCCAGGTATCCAGCAAAATTCTACATTTTTACTTTGTAATACTGTATGAATTTGATGCTGTAGTCTGCGTGAAATATTTTATGTAGGTATGTTTTTCGTTAATACTTTGAAGAGAATTGAGGTAGTCTGTAAAAATAACGAAGGAATGACTATTATCGTATTGGCTTTGGAATCATACTTTAAGTTCATACTGATAAATGAAATTAAACTTATTATTAAAACATTATTTTGCTTTTTAGGTTGTCAGCACCACCCCTGACTATTGTGCGAACTACATCAGCAACTTTAACTGCAACATCGAGCGGGATGTCGAGCAGCAAGGACAAGACGAGGTCGACCCAGAAGTGGTGCACACCAGCACCATCCTGGTAGAAGATGCCCTAGAGGAGGTAAACCAGCAGGAAGAGGTGGTGCAGCCCAGGCCAGCCTCCAACAAGCCAGCCGCCAAGGCTCAGAGCATGTGGGACGCCCAGAACAGAAAGACAGTGACCGCCAATCACATTAAATCCGCTCTAGGCAAGAAACTTGTTACCCCTGGCGTCACCAGGTAGAATTCTAACCACGACACCTACAAGTGCCTGCTGACCAAGGTGCCTGACTTGGACAAGAGGAACATGCTGAACCAGATCTGTCAGTGGCAGCACCCCCCACACCCTGCCTCATATCAAACAAGACGACGTGCAGATCTGGTCGGAGTACATCAAGGTGACCGCCCCCCTCGCCACCTGCCTAGACGTACTCCAGGGCGAGGAGAAGGCATACATGGGGTGCCTTCTTCCCCACCTCCAGGTGATCAAAAACTCCCTGGAGGCGCTGTCACGCGACGACAGCATTGTCCATGCCCAGAACCTGGGGCCCACCTCCTCCACTAGCCTGGAACAAAGGGCTTTGATGGCAGGTTAGTCATATTATGATATTATTATTTATTATTAATCTTTATTATTATACTTTATCGCAGTGAGTTAAAACTTAATAGGTGCTTTTTTTCTTCTTATATTATATTAATATTAAATGTTTATAATCCTTGCTGGTCAAATGATTCATTTGATTTTTTTGATTTTTTTTAATTAAGGGGCTATCTGGCGACTGCCGACTTAGGCATTAGTCGCCGTAAAAAAACAGCCTAGTTCTAGGCTACTTTAAAAATTAAACAGGAAACAATAAAAAGAGATAACAATAACAATAAAAAAGCAATAACAAAAACAATAACAAAAACAACAACAACAATTAAACTGGGTTAAATGAAAGGGAGAAAGCCAGCCTCCCCCAAAAAGTCAATAAGTCCACTAGTCATTGTGCACGCACTCGTCCCGAGTACAAGGGACAGGCGGTAGCGACCCCGCCCATCCCGGAACCGGGACAGGTATCGTGCGCGAAGATCACCCAGACTGGGACATTCGACAAGAATGTGCCGAACAGTCTGGGGGACGACGCAGTCGTTGCAATAGGGCGCAGGCGAGCGCTCCATCAGATAGCGATGCGCCACACGAGTGTGTCCGATTTGGAGACGACAGAAAGCAACCTGAAGCCGCTGCGGCATTGGGGGATAGGTCCATGGGAACAGTCGCGGCGCAATGGCACGCAACTTTAAGTTCCCTTCGACCGTCTCCCATCTTCTTTGCCAAGCAGTCCAAAGAGCTGCCCGTATTCCTGCCATGTAGTCGGTGTGAGGAAGAGCGAAATGCTGGTCCGGTCGCAGAGTCCTCGCGGACTCTTTGGCGCCCTCATCGGCGCGCTCATTCCCCGCAATTCCTACATGTCCAGGAACCCAGCAGAAGATAATCTCGACATCTGCCCGGCTCGCCAAAACCGTGGCGTCACGGATATCGCGAACCAGGGGACGCGGAGATTCCAATGCCCCGAGAGCACTCAGGGCGCTTTGTAAGTCGCTATAGATCACAATCCGGTCTCCGAACCGGGCACGTCGCGTAATCTCCCGTACCGAGTGGTGTATTGCCACCAGCTCGGCCGTGAAGACAGACGCAGCACCTGGTAGAGCCCCGCTGACTTCAAACAGAGGGGATACGGCGTGAAAGCCGACCCCCTCTTGGGACTTGGAGCCATCCGTATACACTGGCACGGTACCAGCGTGACACGATGTGTGCTCCAAAAAGGTCGAACGCAATACTCCCGGTGCAGTACAAGCTTTGGGAGCAGAGGCGTGGCGACAAATAGCTAAATGTGGTACCCTCCAGGGTGGCGTCCTGGGCAGAACCAGGGGCGCCACCGGCCCGAGAGCTATATCTACCTCTCGAAGGAGTTTCCTGGCCCTAAACCCAAAGGGCTTAGGGTATGACTGGCGTCTCTCGGCGGCATAGGCACCATCGAGATCAGCTGCGGATGCAGTGAGAGCTGTTGGCGACTGAGGGAGGCGCCGGGCTCGCGCGTACAGGCGAGTGATGCACTGCACGCAGCGCAGAGCGAGTGGCATCTCCCCAGCATCGACCAACAGGCTCTCAATGGGGGAAGTGCGGAAGGCACCGGTCGCAAGGCGAAGGCCGGTGTGGTTGATCGAATCCACCTTCCGCAATAAACGCTCGGCTGCGGATGCATAAAACTTGCATCCGTAGTCGAGCTTCGAGCGAACAAAGGATCGATAAAAAAGTAAGGCGGTAGTCCTATCAGCGCCCCAAGAGCTGAAAGTCACGGAACGGAGAATATCCATGGCGCAGGTACAAGAGACCCTAAGGCTGCGAATATGAGCCTCCCAGGTGAGGCGTCGGTCGAATACAAGACCAAGGAAACGGTGCGACTCCACCACATCCAGGTGCACCCCATTAAGAAACAAATCTGGGTCGGGGTGAAGCCGTGGGTGGCAGCAGAAGTGCACCACCTTAGTCTTGGCCAAAGAAAACCGAAACCTGTGCGCTTCGGCATAGCGAGAGACGCGGTTCAATGCCTGTTGGAGTCGACGCTCCAGAGTTGGCATCTGGGCCGCGCCAAAAGAGATCGAAAGGTCGTCCACGTAGAGCGTAGCGAGAACATCTTCCGGCAGCACCGAGGTGATGCCGTTGATGCTCAGGGCAAAGAGTGTGACACTGAGGACACTTCTCTGCGGGACACCCTCTTCCTGCTCCTTTGGGCCGGAGAGGGCTCCCCCCACCCGTACGCGGAATCGACGATCTCGCAAAAATTCAGATATAAACATTGGGAGGCGTCCCCTCGCCCCCATCGTGTGGAGAGTCTCCATGATACCGTATCGCCATGCGGTATCATAGGCCTTCTCCAGATCAAAAAACACCGTGGCGTAGTGCTGTCTACGAAGGAAAGCCTCGCAGACGGCATTTTCCAGTCGGAGCAGAGCATCCGACGTGGAGTGGAACTTACGGAAGCCGCACTGTGCAGAAGACAGATGGCCTCCGCTGTCCAGGAAATAGGCTAATCTAACATTTACCAATTTCTCCATCAACTTGCACACGCAAGAGGTTAGAGAGATTGGGCGGAAACGGGTCGGAGTAGAGTGATCTCTCCCCGGCTTGCGAAAGGCGAGCACAGTAGCGATTCGCCAGGAGTCTGGGAGAAGACCCTCCACCCAGATCCTGTTGAACAAATCTAACAGAAAGGCCATGCCTTGCTCACCCAGGTGTCGAAGCATAGCGTACGAGACATCGTCCGGACCATGGGCGGTGTCCGCGCACGAAGCGAGAGCGGAACGCAACTCACTCACAGTAAACTTGTCGTTGAAGGGTTCTCCGCCTCTGGAGGTAAAGTCCAGGCGACGGCCTTCCGCGACATCACGACGTGCATTGAATGCTGGCGGAGCAGCATCACGGCTAGAGAATGTGGAAAAAGCGGTCGCTAAGGATTCCGCCACGGACGCGGGGTCCGAGATTGCGGTCCCATTCTCCTGGAGAACGGGAGGGGGGTCCTGCGAGAACTTGCCCCGAATCCTTTTGACTCGCTTCCACACCTCAGCTAAAGGGGTCTTCCCGTTAAGTAAAGACACGTATGCCCGCCAAGAAGAGCGGCGGGCGTGCTTTGAAATATACCGGAACCTAGCCCTAGCCCGACGAAATTCAGCGACAGTGAAATCGTTCGGGCGGCGCTTATAGCGCATGTAGGCATAACGCTTCTGTTTGAGGGCCGTCTCACACTCGGCCGACCACCATGGGAGTGGTCGGCGTGCAAAACGGCCAGACGTCCTAGGAATAGTAGACAGGCCCACGGCGATGAGGTTTCCGGAGAAGAACTCAACGGCCTCATCTACCGACCTAAACTCCTCGACTGAGATAGAGAATTCAGTCATTTCCTGAAATGCAGGCCACCGCGCCTGCGCCAAGCACCACCGAGGTGGTCTCTCAGGCGGCAGTTACCCTGAAAATGATATTTGAATGGTTGAGTGATCACTACCATGGAGGTCATCGACCACCCCCCAATCAAAATCAGGCTGTGCATCCGAAGAGCACAAAGATAGGTCAAGGCAAGAAAATGAAGCGGTTCTCGGACAGTGATGCGTAAACTCATCCACATTTAGGACACCCATCTCAAGCTCTTTGATCAGATCGGCAAGGACTTGTCCCCTGGGATTTATGGAGTAATCTCCCGAAGAGAGGATGCCTGCCGTTCAGATCTCCAAGCAAGAGATAGGGCCTCGGCAACCGTGCCACGACGCGGTGGAAGTCCCCCGCGTCGAAGTCAGCTGACGGTGGAATGTACGCAGAATCGATAGTATACCTCCTATCCAGGTGCAGCTGCACAGCCACTGCCTGAAAGGAGGTATCTAAAGAGAAAGAAAGAACGGAGACATCATGCCGGGTGTAAACCGCGCATCTCCCAGCCCGGCCATCCCGCGGTGGTGGGGTCGCAAGACCCTTATACCCCGGGAGGGCAGGCAGGGGGCACGCGCCTAGCATGGTCTCCTGCAAAAAAATAGCTAACGGGGAACGGGACGAGGCGAGCCTCCGCAGCTCCTCTCAGTTGGCCCGGAGTCCACGGCAATTCCATTGAAGGAATATGCCCTCCAGGCCTAGCTCGGAGGAGACGCTGGGGCCCTCCTCGAATTGAAGACCCTCACGGGAATGGCCGTACGCTTCCCGGGGGCAGAACCCCGGGCGCTGTTGGCCGGAAAAAGCGCTGGAGGCGCTGTTGGCCGGACAAAGCGCTGGAGGCGCTGTCGCCTTCGAGGACTTATTGGGGGAGGTTGGGCTCGCCATGCGAGTCTTTTCCTCCCTCCGCCTCGAAACCTTAGGCGGGCGCTGCGGCTTCGGAGGCAGGGGGGCCTCTTTTCGAGGAACCACCGTCTCCGAGCCACTCGCTCCACCTCGGGGCGTGGGCGAAGGAGCCGAAGCTCCTTTGTTGCTGTCCTCCTTTCGGGGGACAGCTTTAGGAACCCCTGAAGATGGCCTAGCGACCATCTTCAGGGGTGTTGCCTCCTGTGAGTCTAACGACTCGGTGGAGGCGCGTGGCCGTTTCGCCTTACGGGAAACGGTCACGCTGGGGGAAGAGGGGGAGCCCTGGTTTTAGCCGGGGCTGAGTATGAACCCTTTTTGCCGCCAGCTTAACCAGGGGAGCGCCCGGGTTGGGTAGAGCCCGCAGAAGGGCTCCGAATGGGCGCGGAAACAACCGTGCTCGTTGGCCTGGATGGGCCAGGAGCAGAGGGTGCCTTTCGAACTACTGAGGCATATGACGTCCCAGGCAGAGCCGGGCGCGCCAGGACCAAGTCCTTAGCCTCGCGGAATGAGAGTCTATCCTGGGCCTGAACGGCCAGGATTTCTTTCTCCAGGAGATATGCACCACATTGCTTCGAAGAAGCAGGGTGCGGCTCTCCGCAATTGACACACTGGGCCACACACGATTTGGACTTATTGTGTGCGACCTTGGAGCAGTTTACACAGACTTTGGGTGACCCCGACTTTGCACGTCTACATGAGCGATTCGTATGGACGAATCGGTGACAGTAATAGCACCGCCGCGGCAGTGGCACGAATGCCTTCACGCGGTAGCGGTACCAACCGGCAGGCACCGACTCAGGGAGCTTGTCACAGTCGAACGTGACGAAGAGTGTAGGGGTGGGTCTCGAAGCCCCTCCCTGTTTTCTGATCACACGTTCGACCTTGACCGCCCCATAGTCAGCCAGCTCTAGGGTGATGTCCTCAATGGTGTAGTCAACGAGTTCCCTCGCATAAACTACTCCTTTCACAAACTTCATGGTAGAGTGCGGCGTCACACTCACCGGGGTGCCATGAAGTGTCCGAAGAGCACTTATCTTGGCCGCCTCGGCGGGATTCGCCGCATTCGCCAGAAGGCTGCCGTCCGAGAAACGGGTCACCTTCGGCTCTCTACCAATTGCACTAGCTAATCCTCTCCTCTGATGGATCATGTTGCCCTTGGACAACATGGTGCCATCAGTGGAGCGAATAACGAGGAAACGTTTGAAGCCAGCGGGCTCGAAAACGCCAGGTAACCTCTGAATGAGGGGCCCCGATGTCATCGAGGCTCTGCCCTGTGCACTCTTGGTGTTAGTATTGGTCAGGGGCTCCGCACACGAGGGGGTAGAGGGGCCGGATGTGCCGATCTTGGCTTGGTCGCCTACCAAAGTGGCAGCAGACCCATCCGTCCCCGCAGCCCCCGCGGATGGAGAGGAGCCCCGAGTCTTTTTCGTCTTTTTAGTCAAATTGTCTTTTTCTTTTTTGGAGAGGAGGGCGGGGAATGAACCCGCTTTTCACCTCCGCCGGCAGAAGCCCCCAGGCCAGATGGACCGGCCTCAGCCAGGTCCCTCTCCGAAATGGAGAAGGTCCTGGTTGTCGTAGGGGTACCTGTCGGAGGAGATCCCTCCGCTCCTTTTACTGCCTCGGAGCCCTCAGCCATTTGAGGAGGACCTTGCATAGGGGCGGATTCGGGTTCGGTGCTTGGCGCCGAGCCCGAATTCCCCCCCATGGAAGGCCCTACCATCTGAGGCTGGGTCTCCTCAAGGACAATGTTTATCACAGGAGGGGCCTCCAGTTGGCCATCCCCTCCCAGGACATCGCAGGTCCCCTTGGCAGTGTCGCCAGTCTTGTGTGGGGAGGCACAGGCCTTGACCCCAGCAAGGTTTAAAATTCTTGCCAGCAGGTCTTTTGAGGGAAGCGACCGAATGGGCCTGGCTTCCCTTTCCCCCCTAAGGGGGTTTGCCCTACCGAGCCGCTTGCACGAGGGGCGGTCGGCAATGGGCTGCCTGCTGGCTTTCTTGGCAGTCCCCTTTGAAAGCAAAGGAGGGACTGCCGCTGGAGATAGGGAAGTGTCCGAAAGCACCTCCAGAGAAGGAGGTGAGGGGGAGTCCCCTACACCCGTAGGCGTAGGAGAGGAGTAAGCCTCCTCTCCGGTTAAAGAATTATGGAGGGTCCCTTGCGCAAGCACAAGGGGGGAGGACCTCCATTTTCTCGGTGGAGCTGCCCGAGGGCGGCTCCGTTGATTTTCTTGGGGAAGTTGGGGTTTGGGTTTTTGGGTTTTTTTTGTCATACATGGGCATGGTGACCCTCTTTTTAATACGGGACGCAATAGCTCATCACCTCTCGCAGTTGCCCGCACTGCAAGAGGTGCTTACAAGCCCGGCAGAGCCAGGCGCCGCCATTCGGGACCACCCCTCCCGCCTGGTGGCCTGGCAGTCCATCGGCATGGCGGCTCCACCTTGGACACGGCGTAAAATTGATAGAATGTGAAGAGGAGAGGAAAGGGGATGTGAGGAAGGTATGGGTGGGGATGAAGCAGGTTGTTAAAAAAACCCATCCCGAACCGGAGCTGAGGGGTTAGGGAACAATGTCCCTCCTCCCCCCAGCCCCGATCTGGGGTGGTTGGCTTGAGAAGAAGGTCAGCATCTACCCTGTGAAATTAGAGGCTGACCAGAGAAAGTTGTGGGAGAGGTTGTATGAAAAGCAACGAGGTAGGGGAGAAATCGGGCTATCTGAAGGAAAGAAGAGAGGCTAAGCTGGGGCCGGACGGAGCGCTGGATCCCGTCAGCACGGCGGCCAGGATGGCAAATCGCCGCGCCCCTTACGGGGTGATTCATTTGAAATGAACTAAAATCAGTGTAATTAAATTTAATTTTTAGATTGACAAATTTGATATATTTTTAAATTTGTTTTCAAACTTTTCTTCTACTACAGGTTCAGCCACCTTTTTTGTGGGCATGGACCTGGTGATGGCTACGGCGCTGCACCCCCACCACAAGTTCGCCACGGTCACAGGCCTGTCTCCTGCAGAAGACAGGACAATGAGGTCTACTGCGACCGGATGAGGGATAAGCTCATCAGGGACTTTCTCGCCCTCATCCGGCCTGACGAGCACCTGGACCCTGCCCCCCCAGCAGGGACCACAACCAGGCTCCAGCAGGAAGGACTACCAGTTTGCCATGGAGAATGGGCAACAAGAGGAGAGCTTCGAGGAGAAGGTCAGGGAAGAGGTCAACAACTGGTCGAGGAAGCCGCTGGGGGAAAACCCGGTGCTCTCGCCCAATCTCTCGCTTGCGTTACACTCTTCCTCAAGTATAGCACGTCGCTCCCGAGCTCCGCCTCGGTCGAGCGCGTATTTAGCTATGGGTCGGACAACCTCAGGCCTAAGAGGGCGGCCCTCATTGCACCGAACTTCGAAGGCCCTCGTCTTCATGAATGGCAACCTCCACCTCCTTAAGAAGGCTCACGAGGTAGAGGAGGAAGACGAGGACTAAGCTGGCGGGCTTAAAGTAGAGTAGAGTGGAAAACTTTAAATATTATGAGGTTCGAGGGGCAGTCAATAAGTTTTGAAGTTCGGATATAAGGAAACGAGATATAAGGAAAAGTGTTTTATTATTTTTCAATATAACTCCCCTCGACTTGAATGCACTTGCGCCACTTGTCCCTGAGGCTTCGAATTCCCGACAACCAGAAATCTCCCGAGTGCTGTTCAATCCACTCCTGGACGGCGAACTGGACATCTTCATCGTCCCCAAACCAGCGTCCACGCAGTGCAACCTTGAGCTGGCGGAATAAAAGTAGTCGCTAGGGGCCAGATCTAGACTGTAGGGGGGATTATTGAGCTCTTCGAATCCGCACTCGCGCAGGGCAGCTTATACAACTCTGGCCTTGAGGACTTTGACGATGTTGAAGTTGATCATGGGGCATGAGGTTTCTAGGGACCCAACTGGCAGAGACCTTGGCATGGTCGAATTGTTCTGGATGATGTTGATAACACTTCCATGTGGTATTTTAAGTTCTCGCTCAAATTCTTCGACCTTCACCCGTCGATTTTCGACGATCATCCTCTCCACATGGGCCACATTGTCCTCGTTGGTCACGTTTGACGAGCGTCCTGGACGGGGGTCATCTTCCAGGGATTCACAACCATGGCAGAACTCCCTATTTCAGCGAGCAATGGTTGCATAGGATGGGGCGGTGTCGGTGTATACTGCAACCATGTGTTCATTAATCTCTTTTGCATTCTTGCCTTCCTTGGTCAAAGATTTGATCACTGCGCGGTGCTAAACCTTCTCCATTGTTGAAAAATTTGTTACTGAAGATCTGCGATCAGCTACTGCTAATTAAATAGACGAGGTAGGAGCGTGCCGCTGCAGGTCCTGACTTGTCATAACCTGTCTTAACACCCCCACAAACAGCCATCCCCCTTCCTCTGTTTTGCCCTACCGATTCGCATAACATATTGACCGACCCTCGTATATATGGAACAAAGTTGTTAGTTGACCGTTATTTTTAAGAGAGAATATATTAGTATTACTGTGTGTATTTTGTGTAATATGTACTGTATAGTTAACTTTTTGTTATATTATATTTTAATTCAAATAAAATGTTTAATTTTGATCTTAAAAGCTTGGTTTCTCTTTGTATTAGTTAGAAATGGTTATTTAAGGTAAAAAAACATTAAATTCCCTTTAGAAACATTGAAAATCGCTTTAAAAACACTGAATTGCTTTTGAAAATATCGAATCGCATTTAAAAAAATTAATCGAATCGGATAATCGCTAATCGGATTTAGATTCTTGGCACCCGAATCGAATAATCGAATCGAACTTGACGAGCTGGCGAATCGGTAATCGCTAATCGGACTTCAATTTTTCGAATCGTGCCCACCTCTGCATGTATACCTAGACCTAGTATTATAGGTGTATATTTATATTATCCAAAAATGAATAAATTTATGATATATGAACATAACCATTTTAAGTAAAACATGTTCAAAGAACTTGTCTTCATTGCTTTGCAAATTAATCAGTGGACAGTTTATAGTCATGCTTCCTCAGTGGCCAGTGATAGTGCTAAATAAAATTAAAATAAAAATACTGACGGCAAAAACGCGAGAGAAAAGAGATAATAAAACAGAAGGAGAAAGACCAAGAAAAACTAGAAACAATATCTTTCCCCCTTAAATTGTCCTGGAAGATGGGGAGAAATACAATCCTGTACGTAACAGGTCGTCCGAAAAGTTCTGAGAGATTCTCAAGGATGAAAATAAAAGAAATTTATTCATATTACAATTATCAATTATTTTCATTCATCAAGGTACACTCCGTTTTGTTAGTGACTTCAGTCCATCTATTCGGCAGCTTCCTAATTCCATCCGTGTAGATCTGGACTGTCTTAGCAGAATAGAAGTTATCCAGGAGGTTTTTGAAAGCATCTAAATCAATAAACGATTTTGTGCTCAATGAATTTCGCAGGTGGATACAGTAAGAGGTCCCACCAAAGCTCATGCAACTTTGTTCTCCTGACCAAAACAGATGAAGTCTGACGTTGTCTTTTTAAAACACAACTCATTTCCTGTTGCCTTGTTCTGGGTTCATCTGGTAATTTTTTGTATTCATTTTCTCCAGGTTTCGGCATTACACATCAGAATTGATGATTTGATTGTATTTGAGATCGTAAATAATCCATTTGAATTACAACCAGAAACAAAGCCTAACTTTATCTGCATGAATATTCCACTTCGGTAATTTGGTGAATTTTGACGCAAACCCCGGATCGTTTCTGCACTATGTTATCGTAGACAATCCATTTTTAATCTCCAGTAACCAATCGCTTCCAAAAAGATTAAGTTTCATTGCGTTGCAATAGCATGTCGTAGATGGAATTTCAATCCAATCAGTTTTTCTCCAAAAGGTTGAGAAGGACCTATCAGCAGAGTGGAAAATATATTCAAGTTTCAGAACTTCCATCTCTCCAAGCCCCGTAGTTGTGATTTTTGAGTTGGCTTCAATGTTCACCTTCAAAAGATCGTTGTCCCTCTTGAAGATTTTCCAGAGCGACTTGCATCTTTTAACTTTAAGCTGAAATATCCGCGTTTGAATTTTGAAAACCATCTCCGAACCGCTATTAACCTACAACATCTTTACCATAAACAATACGTACCAAAAATGCAATTATTGGTTGTCCATGTTTGACCTTGAACAGGGCTGACAAAAATAAGAGATATATTGATTTTTTATGTGAGACGTAGGCACTAGGTTACCTCCCTGCTTATAATACGAACATATGAGTCGTACCAACATTACAGCTGCAATATCAAGTTTAAAGACACAGCTGTCAAAATCTCTAAAGACATTCCGGACAATCAGAAAGGTTCCCGATCATTATCTGCGCCTACTTCGGATCCTCAGTGCCCCAAAGTCTCGAGAAGCAAGTATTTTTTAATTTAGGCTTTAGGCTAAACCCGTAAGCCCCTAGTTTTACCTACCCTAACTTAAAAGTTTAACTTAGAATTTTTTTTAGACATTTGTGCACGGAATGTCCTAGTTTCTTTTCACTTTTTAAAAAAATAAAATTGGCGAATCTAAAATTGGTTCGGAATGAGCCCTACAGTCCCCAACATTTAAGGATAGAGAGTTTTTAGGACCGCACACTTAGTCACCCTTTATATGTATCTCGAGGGGGTAACAAGGAATCCATGGTGTAGCTGAAATTCCTTGCATGGGGTGGGGGGGACAGAATGTCATATCTGGAAATTGAAAAAGCAGCAAGCCGTGCTGGCCCCATTGGTCTCGAAGATCTCAAATTAGATTGAGACTACCTAGTTTTTTTCATTTCTAGAGATTTCATTTTACCCTTTATGCCCTTTTATCAAAAAGCCTCTTCTAACTTATTTCTTTGGCCGGTAATTAATATGTCAAGCTAGTCGCCGACCAGTCTTCGTCCATCCACCCCTACTCGGAGCCAAGAGGAAGGGAAGGGGGAGATCACACCCATTCTTGCCCCCGTTTGGGAGGGGGCGTAAACATGAATGCATTCTTCTCACTTTTATCCTTCTACTTCCCCTCCCTCCACCTTTCTTCCCCTTGTGTATATCATTTTACGCACACGCAAGGGGGCGAAAGGTGTAATATAAACAAATTTGCTGCGGTTCACATCTGGAATGTTGCCAGGCCTCCTGGCCCTAACGCCTTCATTTTGTCTCCCATTGCCTAGTGGAAGATATGCAGATCCCCCCCCCCACCACATATTTTGAAACACCCACCCGCACCGCTTTCTTTACACATCTCTCCTTACAGGCTTTCTACGGGAGATGCCCTTGTTGGGAAAAATCCTCCCTTAATTCGATTCCCCCGACTTCTCCTTCACTTCTTTCTACTTTACTCTCTCACATCCTATTTTCTCTTCTCGAAGAGACCCTTCAATCGAGTGCGAAAATCACCCATCGTCATTTAACAAAGTCAACAGACCTAGGTCGCGTGCTCTCAATTATTCTGACTTACGACTTTCAAAACTTTCAAAAAGTGGGGCAATCCAACCCATTGTTAGTTTTCTTTTAATAATTGCGGACTAACCTTGAGAGGACCTTGACAATTATATCATTCGAAAGAGAATGTAAAACAACACTTAATGTTTCAGATTTCGTTAAAATAGGTCGAATAGTTAGGATGTTATTGCCAAAAAGATTCATTAAAAAGTAAAATGGTTACCACCCGACCGACCGACCTAGTAACTTATATGAGTCGCGTGCACGCGATTAAAAAAAAAAGGAAAACTTAAATTCTCTCTTTTTTGCTGGTACACTGACCACAACGAAGTACCCCCTTCCCCCCCTTCATTCGATGTCAACACTCCACCATTGGCTTTCGAGACGAATTTGACTAAACTTCATAAATAAGTCAATGACCAAGAGGTCAAAGAGGTAGGAATGCGCCAAGCCCCGTCCAGTCCAATAATTCGCCTTATTTCTCTAGTAAATGGCGTGAAACAAAGAGCATTTCGTGATAAATCGACCAAAACTATCGACAAATGTGGCAGCCAAAAATTAGAAAACACATACATTTCGATATTTAAAAAAAAACATATAGAGTTAAGGTGACAAGCATTTGCCCACTTAAACTTTCAATTTTTCTTAAATAATTCGTACTTTCTTCGGATTATAAATCTAACAGAAAACTCAGTAAACATATATTTGACAGATGAAAGAAATATAATAAAGATTTTCTTTGTATACAACAACAATTTCTAATAAACAAATTTAGCAGCTGAGAAAAGTATTCAACCAATAATAATCTCAGTCATTTAAAATTTCGTGGCATGACCTTTGTTTGTAATAACAGCACAAAAACGATTCGCATAGGTTAATATTAGCTTTTCACAATCATTTCTTGATATTTTGCTCCACTCTTCTGCGCAAATCTCCGTCAGAGAGCCAACGCTCTGTCGGTCGAGGATTGACTTGGCCATAGAAAGAAGTTTATTTTTCCCATATTAAATCATTGTTTTGTTGATATGGCTGTATTGTTAGGATCGTTTTCCAGCTGAAATATCTCTTGATATCGGCTGTAGGATTTTTTCGTATTTAATAGCAGCTTTTCCTCTATTATCTTTCGTTACGTGGCACCATCTATTTTCACAGTAATGATGTGCAGTGTTCATGGGCCATGTGCAGCAAAGCATTCCTCACGGTTGGGATAATGTATTAGGGTGCCGAGGAATAGGTCACCTCCCCAGATAATATGTCTATATATATATACATGTATGTATCTATTGGTTGGGAGGAGAGAGATAAAAGCCACGAGAATGTGTATATATACAGTTATATATACATATATCCTCTAATGTACGTACGCGTCCTTCGCTTCGTACAAGTCAGTTCACTTCGTAAGAGTAATCCGTCGATTACGATGTATAAGAGTGCGATTTACTAGAGGGACCGATAGCGTTTAATGAGTTTACCCAAAAATATAATTTTAATAAGTCGCTAGTTAGCATATATATAAATATAGGAAATATAGGTAATGTAAATAAGGAAAATTATGACAGAATAAAGATTAGCTGGCAATCGGGTAACGTTAATTACTCGATAATCATCTTTTAAATGAGATACTATAAATCAGTTATACGGAGGGAATATTTATATGTCGGAAAGTGGATCGATTAACGGGAGATACAATTAAGGGTCGTTTTACCTTAATGTGGTCACCTCGAAGAAGGGGAATCCTTTAGCGAGTCGGCGCGGGGAAATGGAGACGGACAAAGGACGTGATTCTCAGGTGAATATTCTGACGGTAACGAAGATGAAGAGGGAGGGGAGACCAGAAGACGAGTTCACGTTCCTCCTTGAAGACGGATGATGGCACCTATGCTCCAGAGTGCTACCTCCAAAAATCGATTCTCACACGGGAAACTGGAGATCATTGAGGGGAAGTTCCAGATGAGATGAGAGGAATTCCGGCTAATCCTTCAGGGATGAAACGATTCGAGGCTTGCTCTGAAAATGTAATCCTTCACAAAAGAGATGGATCTGCCTGGTGAGATCCAACCTCGATGGTATAAGCGAATACCAGAGACTTGGGAAAACAGACACACGATCTGAACCGAAGGCGACAGGTTCTCAAACTCAATCTCCCGATATTAGAAAACCCAGGGTATTTATATGACGGCCATTGTTTTTGTTTCTCCTCGTTGGCATACTCAGACGACTGACTGACCACTTCCGGCAGCCAGATGGATTAGGTTTTGTCACCTGACCCAAGTCTTAATGACCTTTAAGATGTGGGCGAAAAACTTTCGGCTAGCAGTATCCTGACTACGGAGATTACCACTTCCTCGGCGAGGTGAAAGCTTTTAACACGCCCAACTTAATTTTCTGTACCAGTGAGGCAGCTGACGGATATTCAAATTCTTTTTTCTTTTTTTCTCTTTTGGCTCAGAGATTACTCCATGTGGAGTAATCTCTGAAACAAATGAAGGGGGTATTCTCTTACCGTCCCTTTTCCATACATAGGGATCATAGGTAACGGATCATAGGTCTGCCCTCCAAACGTGACGAGCATCATTATGGCCGAAAAGTTTCATTTATCTCATCTCAGCATATACATATTTCACATTGTTTCGAAATTCACTTCCCTTTTCAAGAGGCCCTCTAGGAAAATTTTAACGGTTCGTTGAATGTTTTTTTATTAAGAAGTGTAGTTTTGCGGGAAGTGAAAGAATGCAGATCATTAAGACTCAGCTTTCTCCTTAATTCTTTAGCTTTGGAAGTATGTAATGTCGAGATTGATCGTTAATCTTGCGAGGGGCACCTGTCTTGCATGTTGGGGGTAAGTTGATACTCCTTATGCTTTTGAATTATAGAACCTGTAGTTGCCTAAGGAATTTCAACTCGCTCAGAAATAGTGCTGAAGGATAATCCATTTAAATGAAGTTTAATTATTTACTGTTGAATAGCCTGAGAAACTTCTTTGACCTTCGGCATTGATCAAAGCAAACGTCCTTCTTCTATGATTTTTATCAATGAATGCGGGTACTAATTTGAAGCAGTTTACATCAGTTTTGCTTCTAGAAATTTCTAAAATCTTCAATCTTACCCTTTTTCTCGAATTTATAGGATTTCTTTTGTTTAATAACAATATTTTTGCCACCTGCTAATTTTTTATTAGCAATTGTTGTTGTATACAAAGAAAATTTGTGTTATGTGTATTTCTTATATTTAATATATTTTTGCTTAGTTTCCTGTTAGTTTTTTAACCAGACGGAAGCAATAAATATTTCAGAAATATTAAAGTTTAAGTGTGTAAATACTTGTGTCACCTCATTGTATATATGGGATGGATTCGAACTTTCGCCATTAAGCGGTCCTCGCTTACTCTCATCGCTCTACCCACTTGGCCACAGTCCATATCCCTCCCTAAAGGAGGTTTCAAGAGTCTTTAATCTAAGTTGTTATCCCCATATGAACCTTCGAAACAAGTATTTCTTTAAAATGTTTTCGATGTTATTGTGAATTCTTTGTATTATTATCACATCCGTTACTTCCTACTTCTTTTTTTTATATATATACAGTCATGAGCAAAAGTTTTGTGACACCAATGTTTTTCATATAAGAAAATTAATAGAACTAATCAAACCTTGAATTTTGTTTTCCTATGTTTGTATCATAATTTGAAGGAGAAATATAAAAAAAAATCAGAGCCTAAACAATTTTATTAATAAATACAGTCAATTGATGCACGCAGTCAATATTTACAATGATGTCTCTTGTTTTTCAGCTCGTTTTGGAATGCTTGAGACCAATTTTTTGTGTGAGATCCTGACTGATATTGCTTCATTTCTTTCACTAGCCACATGAAATAGCCTACAATTAGATGGCTTCTGTTTATCAACCGGCATTTTGATTAATTATTGCCCACAAATTCTCTATCGGACTCAATCTGGCTAATTCCTGGGTCATGTTCCTAAAGGTTCGATGTTATTTTCAGTCAAGTAGTTTCAAAATTTCATTTACTTTGTGACAATGCGCGCCATCATGATGAAAAATACAATTATTATACCCAAATTGGTCCTGAACTGTTGGGAAAAGGTGTCTAAGAAGTAAATTGTGGTACCATTTTAACTTCATGGCAGTGTTCTTGGGCAAAATTGTTAGTGATTCATTTCCCTTATATTAGAAGCAGCCCAAACATGGAACGTGTCCAGATGCTTCACCGTGGGCACGAGAGAGACTTGTGAAAGCGCTCCCCTTTTATCCTCCTAACAAGAAATCGTCAAGCAGCTCCAAACAAGAGCAGAAGGGAGCTTCATCAGAATATATCACTATGCGCTAGTCTTCAACAATCCATTCTTCATATTTCCTACAAAAGTGAAGCCTATACGTTGATCATTCCTGGTAAGATGAGGCTTCTTCGCAGACCTTCTTGGCTTGAGATCTTTGGCGAAAAGGCTCCGTCTTACTATTCGCGCTGAAGCGTTCACACCTGCTTCTTTCCAATCGTGAGCAAGTTTTGGAACTGGAGGTAACTCTATTCTTGAGCTTGGACCTAACCAGGAGGTTATCTTTGCGTTTATTTGAAGTCTTTTTAATGTCAGTTAAGCTTCTAAAGAATGTGCTCTTTGATGCAATACCCTTAGAAATTACCTCCTTGCATTTCAGCCAACTTTGTTGCAGAGTAACAATTATTGCACGTTTTTCTTTTGAAAGAACCACTTCTGAAATTTAAAAAGATTCAAACATTTATCTTTTCGAGAACATATTAGGAAATATATTATAATCCAGAACATCATTAATTTGACCTATACTTTTCATCATTTTACCCTTTTGATCAAATAGCAAAGCTCCCTGGACTGAAACTCACCTCCTACAGGAAGACGACCAGAGCAAGATTTTGGATTCAGGAAAGGAATGCAGTTCTTTCTTATTTTTTAAAAATTCTGATTCTTTACTAAACTTTCAAAAAATTAAATATTAGAATAATTATTTTTATCATGTAAATTTTAAAAACGAAATTAAAAGAGGTCTGCTGACCAAAAAGTAGCGCGCTCTCAATTATTCTGATTTATGACCTTACTACTTTCAAAACTTGCAATAATTCCCTGTATAACTTTGCGAGAACCTTGACAATTCTATCATTCGTAAAATAATGTGAAACAGCATATGGGTTTCAAATTTCGTTAAAATCAGCAGAAAAGTTATGATGTTATTGCTAAAACAAAATAATTCTGGGGCTAACCTTGGGAAGACTTGGTCAATTATATCTTTCGAATGAGAATGTAAAACAACATAAGGCTTTCAAATTTAGTTAGAACTGCCGAATAGTTACAATGTTATTACCAAAAGGCAAAACGGGGCTCGACCGACCGACCGACATAGTGAGATACAGAGTCGACAGCGACTAGACTCGCACACGACTAAAAATATATATTCATGCCAAAACATTTTGCCATTACTATATTAAATAACCTTCCATATCATGCAGGAGTGGGAGGGTTTTTTACTATTGAATGCTTGTCATTTTATAGAAAGATAAGTTAAGGGTTAACTATACCCAATATATCTACTCGAGCTCAATCCCACTCATTTACTGTTCAACCTCTCGAAAAACACGGATACAGCACTTTCGCCAAAAGCTCTTTGGTCTAAAGAATTTTGTCTAAAGAACCTTTGTCTAAAAGAACTTTTGTCTTGGGGAACTTTGGTCTAAAGGAACTTTGGTCCAAAGGAACTTTAGTCTAAAGCAACTTTGTTCTAAAGGAAATTTAGTCTAAAGGAACTTTGACCTAAAGGAACTTTGCTCTAAAGAAACTTCGATCTAAAGGAACTTTCGTCCATAGGAACTTTGGTCTGAAGCAACTTTCGTCAAAAAGTACAATCCTTGAGCTGTAAATTTTTGCATATATGTATTACACATAATGTAAATATATAGACATATACTCGCATAAATACTTAAATCAATTTAAGTTGAGTGATTAAATTTATATTAGATCATATAAACTCACATCTTAAAAAATATATATATATTTTGGGGACTTTTTCCCACTTTTATCGGAAATTACAACACTGTGTTATGGATAATATATTTACTACAGAATCAGTAGAAAAAGCAATAAGTAAATTAAAATCAAATAGGCAGCCAAAATATTTATATATTTTTATAAATTATTATTAACGTAAACAAGTATTCTATACACATGCTGTACTTACATATAAGTACAACATGTGTGCAATGCACGTGCACACGTGTACATGTAAGCAGATGTTTCAGCAACCTAATTTAAGTTTGAAGGCCATAGTACCTATCCATCCCCTTCCTCATTACCCCCTTATAGGCTTCTGCCATGGGGAAGTCTGAGAATGAAGAGGGGGATTTGTGGATTAATTTAAATAGAAGATCTAAAACAAGACTTTTCTTTGCCTTTCTGTAGGGAGAATGGACTCACGAGAAAGCAGTCTTTCCAGATAGGATTTTAATCCAACTTCCTTCCGGAAAAACTTCCAAGTTAATTTAAAAGACATATGAGATGACAATCAAAAGATTAGTGAAACAAGGCTAGTGATTCGTTTCCAGATGGGAGGTCAAATATGAGAAGATTACCACTTAGTGGGTAATTATAATAAGGGTATAGTTGGTCGAAATTCTTTCCCTGGAAGTTCAGCACGCCCAATGTCCTGCCTGTTCATAAATAGTGTCATTATTATCTTGTCGAGTACCACTCGAAGTCCACACCAGTAGCAGCCTCAGTCAAAATAACATCTGAATCTTGTGTTTACTCGCATAAATAGTTGATTTCTAAATTTAATTATCTCTTTAACCCATAATAGATTGTGATATTTGTTTTGTGAAAAACAAAAGAAGAAAGGATAAATTGTGTCATAATGGATATTATTACACAAAAAATAATTCAAAAAAATGTCGTCTTGTGTTAAGCCAAAAATATAAAGTGACTAAATGTTCAGACCCTACTCATGCGGGAAGTAGTGCGAAAATTAATGTTTTCAAAGCAATGAACACTATTCCATCAAAGATTAAAACAACGTCTAAACCTCCTATTGCAATTGTTTCTGAAGTAATAAGCGAACTGCCTGAGTGTTCCCAAAGTGTTCTTCCTTTAAATGCAAGTATAACCAGAAATATTAGGAAATTAAGAAACAAAATGCTCCCTAAACTCCCGACAACATTGAATGAAGTGGACCTACAAAGTAGATTTAGCACAACTATTCAAGGCAAAAACTGGCCAATTCATAATTTGGGAAAAGATGATGAGAAACGATTCCGAATTTTTGCAGCACCTTGCGCTATAAGAATATTAGGTTCCACTAAACACTGGTATGATGATGGAATGATTGAAACACGTCCTAGAATTTTTTATTAAATCTATACTATTCACGTTGAAATCACCACAAAATTCTGTTCTTTTTTTCATTTTTGCCAAACAGCTGGGTCTTTCTAGCCTTTATAATAATGATGAGGAATTTTCCCTATTTTGCAGAAAGGTTAACGTTTAAACACTTTTGCCTGTTGCTGATGTACCAAAAGGACTTGAACCTTTGCAACAAATTTACGTAAGGAAGTTCTTCCTTTCATTAAATATATTGAAGAAACTTATATTTTAGGCAAGCTTAGAACAAATGGAAGGCGCGCTTAACCTTTGTTCTCCCCATTCGAATGGAATGTTTAGGAACTGACTCTACAGGGTTCCTTCCCCTCGTAAAACTAACTCTGTTGAAGCTCGGCATAGAAAGTTGGTGTTTTAGTGCGAGCCAAATCAAACATATATTATTTTATTGATGCTTTGAGGAAAGAAGAGAATGTAATTAAAGCAATAATTTCGCAGTTTGATATAGGATTAAGCCCGAGGAAGAAAAACTCCAATGCTGAAAGAAAAGAGAGACGAATCATGAATATTGTGACAGACTACAACAATCGTTCTATGGAGAATTAACTTCGGAGTATTATTTATAACTTGGTTTCATTTTTTTTATATAAAGAAACTTTGTTAAATGCATTAAAAAGGAATACATTTTAGATAATACCATTGTTTTATAAAATACATAGCTGGAAAGTTCCTTTAGACCAAAGATCATTTGACTAAAGTTCCTTTAGACCATAGTTATTTTAGACTAAAGTTATTTAGACCAAAGTTCATTTAGACCAAAGTTCTTTAGAGGAAAGATCCTTAACGAAGGGTCGTATAACCATCCTTGTGACTGTGCTTTAATAAGATATACTTGAGACCATAAGAAGAATTTAATACATTGTAGGCACAAAGAAATGCTTCGTAATCTAGATTTAAATCTCGGCGCATGCGCAGTTTAGATGTCGCTTTTAGTGCTCGTGTGAGTTTTCTGGTGAAAGAACTTTTCCCCTTAACATTGTCTAAGACTCATGATTTGCAAATTTAGGAATTTGGTGGCGCTAATTCGCCCCAACAGCACTTAGTGAGAAGAGGGTTGAATTTGAAGGATCGAATGATTTCATTTCACGTGTCAATGGACGGATTTCCAGCGATCGCAAGCTGAGGGAGACTTACAAATGGGCATCCCTGATTACTAATTAGCTTCTTTACTTTTTTATCATTCATTCTCCACTTAATTTATTCCTTACTAAATGAACCAGCCCCCCTTTCAAGGGGGTCTGATTTCCTAATGAAACGGAAGAGTAATACGAGCCTTACTTGTCCCTAGTGTTCCTATTTGTCTTTAGAAAATGATAATATGTCATAACTTTAATACTTTCTCTACGAATATTAAATAAATCGCATACAAATCCCTCGTTGGTGTTTACTGGGTTTATAGATAAAATGGTTTATTTTCACAAAAAGATTCGTCTCCCTTATCAATTCAGCGCTCTCCACCTGTCTGCCCATTGCTGCTTTTCCTCCATCAGCTATAAACATTATCTCCCTCTCAGGCCACAACGCAAGCATTTTCTTGCCTCTTCAGCCCCAAAGCCAGTTAACTATATATATATATATATATATATATATATATATATATATATATATATATATATATATATATATATATATATAACTCATATTCACTCATTCGTCTTCATCATGTTTTTTACAGATCTCAACTTAACACCTTCATACGAGACACGTCTTCGTTGGTTTGTGCTTAAAAAAACACCGAATTATGTTCATCGTATTGGGCACATCACTATCATCTGGTTGAGGTATTAATATAATTGGTTGGAGAAGAAGTTAGATTGTGTGTTTCGTAAAATGGCGGGCGTGAGTGGCAATTTACAGGAGCTCTTAAAAAAAATGGACTCCATTTAGGAAGAATTTCCTTTAGAGTGGCCACTGTCACGTTTTTTTATTCTGGTATTTTTCCAGCGGAATTTCTTGCCTGGATTCAGTTTTGTGGAGCGAATTCATGAAATATTATTTTTCTTTTATGAACGTTTTTTATTTTATTTTTTCGCATCGTGAATTTGTGGGTAGATTGGCTTTCAAATTTTTAAGGGAATGAGAGTAGAGGGGAGTAGAAAATTCAGCTTCCAGGAAAGTCATAGAAAGTTTGAAAAAAAGAAAAGAAATTAGACATACAGGCGGAACAAACGCAAAGCAGCCTCTGAAACAAAATGAACAAAAAAGTCTAAAAAGAGTCGGGAATCAACGATTGAACCAGTTCTCGAAAAGCGAACCCGGTCCCATCGCCGTTCATCTCCTACTACATTTCTTCCCGCCAAATCTCGAGTAAAGATCAATGGCACGACACAAAAGCGCGCCAAAAATCTGGTGTGAATATATTAGGGATATCGTCTTTCATCTCGACGATCCTCGAACACGTTTTTCATCTGCGCCAATCAATACAAATTATTTCTCATTCGCCAAGGTTCAGCAACAACACCTGATCCACACACATCTAAACTAACATACAGATAACTTGTCAATCGAGCTGGAATTCACACTTTTAAATAATTCTATTGCTTGTAGTGATTTTTTCTAAGAGCTTTCAAACGCACACTCGCGATGACTTTAAAAAAATGCGTTTTCAGATGAAATGAATTATATGTTTTTAAATGAAGTTCGCGAGTAATTGCTATTGAAATACACAGTGGAAACCACCGGGCACAATTTAAATATTGACGAAATAGTAGCCATTTCGCTTTTTTTTATACCACCCGATCCTAAATAGGTCGGGTTCCTGAAAGAAAACCAACAAGACACCGTAAGATAAGTATTCTTAAATTAAAGAACATTAGTTTTTCACCAATATTACGTTTTGTTTTTTATTGTATGTTTCCATTTCTGGCGACTGTCACAAATGGCATAGATAAGCCACCGTAATTATGTCTAGTATATTACGAGGGGCGGTCAATAAGTTTTGCAATTCGGATGTAAGGAAACGAGATATGAGGAAAGATGTTTTATTATTTTTCAATATAACTACCCTCGAATTCAATGCACTTGCGCCACTTGTCCCTGAGGCTTCGAATTCCCGACAACCACAAATCTCCCGACTGCTGTTCAATCCACTCCTGGACGGCGAGCTGGACATCTGCATCGTCCCCGAACCGGAGTCCACGCAGTGCAGCCTTGAGCTTGTGGAATAAAAAATAGTCGCTAGGGGCCAGATCTGGACTGTAGGAGAGGATGTTTAGCTCCTCGAATCTGCACTCTCGCAGGGCAGCTTGTGCAACTCTGGCCTTGTGGACAAAGGCCTTGTGGAGAGACAACGCCTGTCAACTTGCCGCGCCGCTTCTGACGGATGCACTTCTTCAACCCAGCCAGTTTCTCGGCGTAATATTGGCCTGTGATGGTCCTTCTACAAGGCGCATAGTCCACCATCAACACTCCCTCAGAATTACAGAAGATCGTGGTCATGATCTTCCCGGCTGAGGGTTGGGTACGGAATTTGATGGGGGTCGGAGAGCCCCTGTGCTTCCAGGCCATGCTTTCGAGCTTGGTCTCGGGATCCCAGGAATGGACCCACGTTTAATCACCTGTCACTAGGCGTGACTCGAATCCCGCCGGGTCTTGGTACAGGAGCAGCAGCTCTTCTGAACTTTGACGACTTTGAAGTCGATCATAAGGCATGAGGTTTCTAGGGACCCAACGGGCAGAGACCTTAGTCATGGCCAAATTGTCGTAGATGATGTTGATAATACTTCCATGTGATATTCCAAGTTCTTGCTTGATTTCTTCGACCTTCGTCCGTCGATTTTCGACGATCATCCTCTCCACACGGGCCACATTGTACTCGTTGGTCACATCTGACGGGCATCCTGGACGGGGGTCATCTTCAAGGGAATCACGACCATGGCGGAACTTCCTATTCCAGCGAACAATGGTTGCATAGGAAGGGGCGGAGTCGGTGTGCACTGCAACCATGCGTTCATGGATCTCTTTTGCATTCTTGCCTTCCGTGGTCAAAGGTTTGATCACTGCGCGGTGCTCAACCTTCTTCATTGTTGAAAAATCTGTGACTGAAGATCTGCGATCAGCTACTGCTTCTTAAATAGACGAGGTAGGAGCGTGCGGCTGCATGTCCTGACTTGTCATAACTTGTCCTAACACCCCCGCAAACAGCCATCCCCCTTCCTCTGTTTTGCCCTACCGATTCGCAAAACTCATTGACCGCCCATATATTAGTCTAATTAAAAGGACAAACAAAACAAAACAGTACGCAAAAAAGTGCCTAAAACGAAAACGAAGAAACAAAACAAAAACAAATAGGCAAAAGGAAGAAGCAGGAGTTTTCTCTGGCGTAGGTTGGAGGCCCGCCTACTCTTGGCCAGGATGATGCGCCCAATAACAATGAATCATCAAAAAAATGAAGGTCAGCCTCCTTCAAGTCGTCAGAGAATCAACAACTTTGCCTAAAGGAATCCGACCCCTATAAAAGAGACAGGCAAGAGCAACCTTGCTCGTCCCGGTACTGGGACATGTAACGTACGCGAAGATCCTCATAGTGGGATATTCAACAAGAAAACGCTTTAGAGTCTATTGAACAACGAAGTCTTTGCAGTACTCGGCATGGGGAAAGCTCTATCATATGGCAGTGCGTCCCGCGAATGTGGCTAATTCAAAGAGGACAGAAAGCGTCGAGAGTAGGCCTGCCTACCTTTTAGCGCAGGAACATGCGACCTGCAACAAAGATGTGCTGAGCAGTCTGCGGAAAAATGCAGTCGTCGGTATAAGGTAAGGGTGAGCGCTCCATTAAATTGCGGTACGTCCAGTGAGTATGTCCAATTCGGAGACGACAGAAAACCACCTGAAGCCGTCGCGGCATTTGAAGGTAGGTCCATGGGAATAGTTGCAGCGCAATGGCACGTAGCTGTAAGTTCTCCTCGACCGTTTTTTATCTTCTTTGCCATTGAGCTCGGATCGCTGCACGTATATCTGTCATGTAATCAAGGTGAGGAAAAGCAAAACGCTGGTCCGGTCACCAAGTCCTCGCGGTCTCTTTTGTGCCCTCATCGGCGCGCTCATTTCACGCAATTCTCACATGTCCGGGAACCCATCTGAAGATAATCCCGACATCTCTCTTGCTCACCAAAACCGTGGCGTCACGGATATGGCAAACCAGGGGACTCAGACTTGGAGCCATCCTTATACGCTGGCACGGTTCCAGCATGACTCAGGAGTCATGCAATACCACCGCTGGTGTAGAAGCGGTGGAAGCATAATCGTGACGACAAATAGTCAAAGGTGATAATAAAGAGTTAAAATTAACACTTTATGGGTTTAAATGAAGTAATCACCAATTTATAGCGGGTAAGTCACCAGGTTATGGAAAATAAATGAGGGGTTACCCAATTCTGGTGAAGGTGAATTATCTATCTGATTCTAAAGATGATTTCTTCAGTGTGTTCTTATTTTTGCTCGGTTTACTGAAGGTTTAGGATAATTAAGATAAAGAACGACGTTGCAAAATATATACTTTATTCTAATATTGGTCTAAAACGGGGCAAGCTGCACGTCACAAAGTCACTTTTCGGGCGACTAGCAATCTATGTATATTCAATGCAAAGTATTAAATTCTGGAGCGACAAGACTTGGTGAATTTCAACGGGGTTCGGTAAATGCTAATACGGTAAGACAATACTTCATTGCAATTATAATGCTTAATTCCTAACTTTTTTATTCTTCTCTTTGTTTGCCGAAATATACGGTTTCATTTCCAGGAGGGCGGGGCCTATACTTGCTTGTGGGACAAATCTTTGTCGTCGGGGCTCTTTAGTTTCAGCCCTGGGCAGAGTTTTGAACCGCTGTGTATTACAATTTACTTAAATCTCCCAAGTTTTATCTATCTAATAAGATACGTTTGTCACAGCTTAATGATACAATTCTCTTTGGTCACCGGGTGTATTTAACCAGATGTTTCGAATAATTCTGTCTTTCGAGAAATCTATTCTGAGATGTGAACGTTTATTTACGCCTTGTATTATTAAAGCAAGTGATTCTGACCATTCACGCGTTCGTACATTATTTTTCTTGCACTCGCTTCCATCGGTCGCTTGCATTTTATATATATAGATTAACATATATTACATTCCTTATTTTGTATTCAAATTCATAGATACAGATTAATCTATAAATTATCAATTCATTATTGGAATTTTAGACATTTATTTTATGGAGTATGCTGAGATTTAATAAGACCAGCCCACGTCCATTTTGTGGAGGTGTTTGCTGGGCCTATTGAATTCTGCAATTAGGTGTTAGTAGCCTACCTATTAATTAATCTGATCACTACATTACCCTCAAGGGTAGCCTACTGGACAGAACCAGATGCTCCAACGGCCCGAGTTCTACACCAAACTCTCTAAGGAGTTTCCTAGCCTTAAAGCCAAAGGGCTTAGGGTAATACTGACGTCTCTCAGGGGCATAGGTGTCGTCGAGTTCAGCTGCGGATGCAGTGAGCGCTTTTAGTGACAGAGTGAGCCAATGGGCTTGCGCGTACAGGCAAATAATGCACTGTGCGCGGCGCAGAGCTAGTGGCATCTCTCCAGCATCGATAATTAGGCTTTCACTGAAGGACGTGCGGAACGCACCGGTAGCCAGGTGAAGGCCGGTGTAGTGGATCGATTTCATCTTCGCTTCTGTTTGAGGGACATCTGACATTCGGCTGACCACTACGGAAGTGGTCGGCATGCAAAATACCCAGACGTTCTAGGAGTAGTACTCAGGCCCACGACGATGATGTTGCCGGAGAAAAACTCAACGGCCTCAACCACATGATGGGGACGAGGGAACGCATCCCAATATTTATATCAGAATTTTTACGAGATCGTTGATTCTGCTACGGGTACGGGGAGCCCTCTCCGACCCAATGGAACAGATAGAGGTTGTCCTGCAGGGAAGGGTCCTCAGTGCAACTCTCTTTGCTGGAAGATGTTCTCGCTACGCTCGACCGGGACGACCTTTCGATCACTTTTGGCGCCGCCCAGATGCCAATGCTGGAGCATCGACTCCAACAGGCATTGAACCGCGTCTGTCGCTATGCCGAAGCATACGGGTTTCGGTTGTGCACTTCTGTCGCCATCCACGGCTACACCCTGATCCAGACTTGTTTCTCAATGGGGTACGCCTGGAAGTGGTTGAATCTAACCGTTTCTTCGGTCTTGTATTTGACCGACGCCTTACCTGGGAAGCACAGATTAGCAGCCTTAAGGTCTCTTGTAACGGCGCCATGGAAATTCTTATTTTCGTGACGTTCAGTGCTTGAGAAGCTAAAAGGCGGACCTCCCCCTGACGCTGGAGCTTACTTTCTACCTCTTGCCTTCTTTCTATTTATATTTTATTATTTCATGTTTCTATTTTAAAGTAGCCTATTACTAGACAGTGGTGGGTACGGCGACTTATGCCTAAGAACGCAGTCACCAGATGAGCTCTTAAAATAAATAAAAAAATAAAAAATCCTCCTAAGGGGGTTTGCCCTATCGTTCCTCCCTCCGTGTGGACCTTTGGCGGGCGCGGTGGTTTCGAGGGGGGTGGTCGCTCCTTTGAGGGTTCCGTCGTCTCCGCACCACCCATTTCAGTTCTGTGTGGGGGCGTAAGAGCCGAAGTTACTTTGGTGTTGTCCTCTTTTTGGGAGGGAGGGCCTTTAGGGACCACGGAAAACAAGCTAACGAGCAGCTTCAGGGGTGTTGCTTCCTGGGCGTCCAACGACTCCTAAGAAATTCTAAACCATAACCGAGATAAAAAGGAAGAGTGCTAAATATGTCTTTAATACGCATTAGCAATGAGGTCGTATTACAGAAAGATAATTAGGAGAGATTTGGTAAGAAAGTGCTAAAGAAAGAAAAAGTAAAAATGTTTGGAAGACATACAGCCGCACGTCCACATGTAGGCATTGGGGCCGAGAGGGTCTATATGTAACTACGAGCACTAAGGCCGGGAGGGCGTGTGGTTCATTTAGGTTATAGTTGTACTATCAATGCCCTGATAACCATCGATATATAACCAGTGGTTACATATTGGTCAAGGTTTCCTTTATTTTCGATGGTCTTCCTTCTAATGCATATTATCTACTTAAATTTCATATTAGAATAAAATCCTTATTTAGTGACAGGTTTTAGTAGACTTTTGGGGGGTTAAAAACCAGGTTTGTGAATTAAATACTAACTTTAGTATTTCAGCCCAATTTATAATACTTGTTCTATTATTACAATTAAATCGAACTCTGTGGCATTGTGATACTAAATCTGTACAAAATTCTCTCTCTGGTTTCTATTTAGCCACATTCTTTTTTAACCCAAAATATGTAACACTGGTTGCCCTTCACCAACGTCGATTGATCTTTAGGCGGCACAATGAGAAAGGCAACGGAGCCTTTGGATGAAGGGAAAGAACCTTGAATTTCACAAACTCCTAAAATCTGTAGCCTTTATTAATAATAATAATAATATTAATGATAACAATATTAGTAATAACAATAATGCAACTACTACTAATAATAAGGGTACGATCACAGAGGCTGATTTAACTATCATAATTCATGTTTTCTAACTTTCCTTATATTATAACATTATCAAAGACTTAACAAAAGAATAGGTTGGTTTACATTTAGAAGGGCAACAATTGAAAATTCAGATGTGTACGTTTATTAATTCGCTCTTAATTGGTATGAATGGAGGGATTAAAGCATGTATTGCACACGCGTTTTTTTAACATGTGTGTTATTTAACATGAAAAAGATTAATTTATTCTTGTACCAAATACTGCTACACACGCCTTAATTTTGTAAAGCTTAAGATCAATATCTCGCTCCACGCCAAGAGTAAATCTTTTGAAATTAAACGAGTAACATTGGCCCAATTCACATTCAAGGTGGCAATAAGATGATTTTTTTTTTTACCTTTAGTTATAAGTTTATACTACCGTCCAAAAAAAGAGAAAAAAATACCCCAAATCTACATTTTCTTAAACATACTCATTTAAATTGCACTGAGTATATTTTGAACTTTGCTTCTGAAAGCGTCCAAGTCTCATTTCATAGAATAGAGAATAAAACCTTAATGAAATAAACTTGTATTTAAAGAAATGATGTCTCCCAAACTAAAAAGATAACCTTCACTTAACTTTCAGCTGAGATGTAAAAAACCGTTATGTATGCATAGATACACTATCTTATGTGTCTTTTGGATTGCTATTGATGGTAATAATCATTTATCAGGGTGTAAAGACTATTTAAGATTGAGATAATCTTCAGAAAGCAGGTTATCCAGTCGAAAAGTCAATGGATGACAAAGTCTAACATTGTGAGGCATTGTAATTGGTCAAAAAGTGTGATTTCATGCGTAAAAACGCTCCGCCTTCTCGTGTGCGTGGCAAAGTAAACGCTGTAGTATACAAGAATTTGCTAAGGGAACATGTAATCCCATCTCTCCAACCAACGGGTCTATGTGAGATTGTTATCGTGCAAGAAAATGCTCTGTGCAAAGACGATGTAGCAGTTCTTGGATAATAAAAAGATCGACTTGAAAAACTGCCCTCCGCAGAACCCTGATTTAAATAGGATAGAAAACCTATGGAAGATACTGCGTGAAAAAGTAATGGCTCAGAAACACACGAGTATTGAAGATCTCTGGCAAAGAAGAGAAGTAACTCCCGAATAATTCGCTCATAAGGTGAGCTCCGGCGGCCAAAGAAGTGTTAACGTTTCTTTTAACAAAATAGCTTGCATACATCTTATTAACATTTTATGCAACTTTTTATGAGATAATTATGTTGTTTAATGGCTATGGCTACATTTATATTTATTATTCTCTAGTTTTGGGAGCATCTATTCTTCAAATACATAATTAGTTTCCTTATAGCTTCTTTTACCCGCTGTTATATGAAATGAAACAGACACTTTCGGTAGCAAATTTTAAAGAATATTCTATTAATTTTCAGCAAAATTAAAAGAGTATTTTATAAAAATAAAAATTTTATTTTTTTCTTTAGATTTAGACGGTATTGTGCCTATAAAATTAGGTACTACCCAAAGTTTTATGTATAAAATGAAATGAATCACGCAGGAAAATGAAATAATATGTGGCAACGACGTTTCGTAATCCTTAAGTTCCCTCAACCTCATTTCCTGAAATATGATAAATCTAATTTTTTTAGGATTAAGACTTGAAAAGTCCACTAGCATGGAATGAAAATTTGCTTCTTTGTGCTGCTATATTATATATCCACAGGTTAATGTAAATTACGACTGGAAGTGTTTCCTGGCCCTAGGCTGCAGAGACGCATTTTTTTCCAGATAGTGACTCAGTGGTGCGAATCTCCAGCCCACAAAGGGAATTTTCATAAACTATTTATAAGGAAATATTGCTTAATTCAAGACTTCTTCAGTTAATCTGCCACTTACACAAATAGTTATTAAAAGATTTTCAGTCGCGTGCGACTCTATTTCTCACTATATCGGTTGGTGGGTCTCCGTTTTGCTTTTTCTTTGTTTTAGGTAATAACATTGTAACTATTCGGCCGATTCTAACGAAATTTGAATCCCTTATGTTGCTTTACATTCTCTTTGGAATGATACAATTGGCAAAGTCCCTCTAAGGTTAGCCGGGTATTTATTTGGCAATAACATCATAACTCTAGAGCGTAGGCTCCAAACCCATTGAATTGCGTCTCTCGCTATGCCGAAGCGCATAGGTTTCGGTTTTCCTTGTGATGACGAAGGTAGTACAATTTGTATACCATCTGCGGCTCTACCAGACCCAGACTCGTTCCCAAGTGAGGATCGCTGGAGTGGTAGATACGCATATTTTCCATAGTCTTGTTTTCGCCCCTCATCTATCCTGAGAGGCCCATAACTACATCCTTAAGGTTTCTTGTACCCGCACCATGGACATCCTTCGTCCCGTGCCGTTCGCCACTTAGACTGCTGATAAGGAAAATGCTTTGCTTTTCTACTGATCCTTTGTTCATTCGAAGCTTAATTACCGATTCTAGTTTTACGCATCCGCAGTCCAGTGCCTAATGCAGAAGGTGCAGTTGATCTACCACACCAGGCTCAGTTCAGCAACCGGTGCCTTCCTCATGTCACTTAATGAGAGCATCTTGGTCGATGGCGAGGAGATTCAGATTGCTCTGCGTCCTACATCTTGCAATATGCACTTGTCTGTGCCAGGTCGGAGCCTTGCTCCCTCAGTCGCGTTTTACACGGTTCAGAGAACGGATTGTGAATTTTAGTGACTAATTTAGTGCCCTAAGATCTCTCTCGGGCCATTGGGATCTCCGGGCCTTCTTAGTAGTTTCCGTAACGTCACGGACACTTACTACATAAAAGATTCAGGTCAACCCTCAGGGCATCCTAGCAAATATGATTGACCTACTCCAAATACCCTGGCGGATTCAGTTCGCCTACCGTCATCTTCGAATTGGGCACACGCGGGGGATTCACCGCCGTTTGAATGAACGCTCGCCTGCACCTTACTGTAACGACGTCGTTGTCCTCTGCACTCTTCGACATATTCTTGTTGAGTCTCTAAGTGTAGTGGATCCTCGTGCAACTAATCCTTTGTTTTTTAAGTATTTTTCTTCCGTTAATATTTTATTTTTAAATTGGCTTAAATAATAGACTGAATAAGTTCCCGGCGACAATACCCCTAGTGGCTGTCGCAGGATGAAAGACTATAAAGAAAAAAATGCTGGTGACAGCATTGGTGTATGGGAGTTAGAGTACGTAAGTGAGGGAGGAGAAAGGTCTCGAGAGAGAACAGTGCAACCTCGCAGCCTATAAAAATACTTGGAGTGAGAAGGGTAGATCTATTGGGAAACGCTGGCTAAGAGATGTTCATGAAGTATCCTTCATCACACCATAAACATCTCTTACCCACTTTTTTATGATGTAGTATGGGTATAAAGGATGTTGTGGGTAATTTTTCGCCATTGGCAGCTCTAAATTCCGCGCATGCGTGTTGTCTAGAGTCGGTTCTCTCTTCTACCTACCATAGTAGACTCCGCATTGCATCATCTGCGAAGAAAGCAGTAAGGTGGCTGAATTAAATCCTCCAGAAATTTGGAAAAGACAAGTTGCATTGCTTAGGATTAACACCAGGAGCTCCAATGTGAATATGTCAGTGCTTCAGAATCGAGCTGGGGATAGCGGATCGGGTAAGAGTTAGATGGGTCAGGCTGTGATTACGAGGGTGCAGGAGCTCAGAAACCCCACTCTAAGCGTTCTGATACGGAAAGAACTCCCCAATTTGTCCCGAATATCCACGCTATCATTAATAATGATCCAAGTAAGTTATGAAGACCATAGCAATGGAAGAGGGAATTTCAAATTCCCTCTCTCGCAGTGGGTTTATGAGGTGATTCACTACAACTCATAAAATAATGTGAAAAGGCCAACTTTTGCTGTCCAGAAGATGAAGGACAAACGGAAGGCACGTGTCGCGAAGCTTGGAAATAAACTGAAGCATTCCCTCAACTCTGGCATGCTTTGGTTCTTCTCAGACCAGAAGAATTTATGCCAGGACCAGAAGGAGTGAACTCGCAAAACTACAGCTACCTTTCAATGTCGTACAAATATGTACCAATTGCAATGAGGACCAAGTTCCCGGTACACATTATAGTTGTTTGGCTTACTCGGTAGCGAGGATTACGTTACGCGCCAGTTTATTTTCAATGTAAGGGTTAGTTTTTCTCTGAATCCAAGAGTTGGTTCTTAGAAGGTCGCACCGTGGCAGCAGGACTCTGTTCCATGCTAGAGAAGCACGAGGACCCAGTCTCGACTTTCATCCAATTTCTTTGCCCACAGCACCTTAAATATCTGATCTACCAACTCTCCAGACTGTAATCATCTGTGCTATTCTCGTATGTGTGGCGTGGTTGTAAGAGGGACCAACAATTCCCCATACACCATCAAGGTGGAGTTTAAGTCCAAGATCACGACGGTTTTCATACAGTTAAACAGAGGGACAGTCGAGAAGGCCTACAGCAGGTTACGATGCCGGCTGTTGGCCGTGGTTGAGGCCGATGGAGTTTTCTTTGAATCAAATGAATAGTACAATTATTCATCTTTAACATATAGTTTTGGTAAATATATTTGTATAAATGATATAAGTATAAGTGTATTTGTAAAGAGAATATAGAAGAACAATTCTTTCTGAGACAAAGTGGCTATTATTAAAGGTTCAATGGGAGTATATCGTGTATAAGAGTTGTGTATGGAGTGGGTTTGTGAGGAAAACTGCTTCGAGCCATCTGCCCAAGGGATGAACATCGATTGCACGAGATGCTGCGCCTAATCTATATGAATGGCCTACCGCAGTAAATTTTAATGGAGCTGAAAAGTGCCTCCCCTACTTTGTGGGAAAGTTTTCTTCGTTGAAGTCTTGAAGAAAACGAAATAAAACAGGATGTTCTTCCAAAAGGAAACACTTGCTAGCAAGCACTGGACACGTCTAGACCATTATACGATGCCCTTCCTTAAACATCTACTTTAAATTTATAATTCTCCGATGAGTGTTTTTAGTTTTCCAGTCTATTTTCGGCGATAACATTTAATTGAAGCAATTAAAATTTATTTTTAATTATTTCGTTCGCAATTTAGGACGAACGGCTTTTCGCTACTTTAAATTTACTTTTCACATTCCTTTGAAATTGGTTTTCTTAATTTAACTTTAATGATATTTATGGATACATTCTTTTTATTTTATTACGTTTTATTATATGATTTCATCATGGGCATAGCTAACAAAGGCATCGCTGCTAAAACACCTAGTAATCTTGTAGCTTACACCTGCGGAGGTACACAAAGATGTTTACTTACATATAAATGTACAAATATATGCCCAAAAAATAGTAAATATAGCAATTCAGTTCATGTTGCACTGTCTTACAAAAAATGGTGCTTACAGATTTGTTTCTTCCGCTAATTTACTTACTACTTGCAGTTCTTAGTCCCTCGGTCTCTCGGTCGGATGTTAACCATTTTAAATTTCAATGAGATTTAGAAAGTTTTGAAGGTCAGATGATATGTTTCTTAATTGATAATACGTTTTTTAATTATATATTTAAACTAGTGAAATAATTGAACGGACGTGATTGGGTGTGTTGACCTTGTTCCTCGAGGAATAAGAATTTTCTTGAGTCTATTCAACAATTACATTTGGGATTTGTTTGCGTCGTTCTCCGGCGACATTCTCGTATTTGATCGCTCGATTCAATTCATAAAACACTCGGTAAATCTTCCTCTCGGTGTTTGTTCTTTGCCTAGTGTTGAAACCTAATTGGGGTGCTATTGAGGTGTTCGAGAGGTATCGATCGCAACTTTGGTATTTTAAATTGGTTATTAATTCCACTACAAGTTATTAATTTATATTTATTAGTAAATATAATTGAACTATTGAAGTTCAATGCACAAACTAAAAAAAAGTATGAGTATCTCTAATCGAATATTAGGGATGGGCGTTGTCTTTCCTGCTGGTTGTCAGGGTAACATACTACATAGCTCTTTTTCCAAGAGGGGGAGGATTTCCCAATAGCACCTCTTGCGAAAATTATTCAACTAAACTGCTAGGATCAAAAATGCGACCCAGTCCTTCTTAGATTGCAGAAAAATTGCCCCCGAAAGACAATTTTTCTCTTAGGACAATTTCTTCGTACGACAGTTCCTCCATGGATTATTTACCCAGGAGCTAAATTTTCAATAATACGGTTAAACATTTTTTTAAAGTAAAACTTAGATTAATAGAAATCCCTCGTAGATAAGTTAAAATGTTGGTTGTTATAATCCTTAACCAAATAATTATGCATTAATTTAAAAATCTCAGATTATAATTAATTCCTCTTACAATGATAAAAAGGTTTTTATTCCATTTTTTAGTTATTTTACATTTAAAATCGCAGAATATTAGGACTTCTTTGAAAAATCCTAAAATACCCCTGATTGCACAAAACATATGGTCGGTCAGTGTGACTACAGCAATCCTTATTCTTCTTAGATGTTTTCATTGCTAATACCAACTGTTTTCCATCCACAGAAAATCTATTTAAGTGCTTGTTATCGTTGAATGGCGGAAACGGATCTCCAGATGTTAAAGTAACAATAGCAAGTATTTGCTAAGGAACTCCTATGCCAGCACTTCACATCTTTATTGGACTTTGGGGAGTTCTTCATTCGCATAAATTCAATATCAAATAAATAGTCTCGTCGTCCCTTTCGAAATGGTCTGTTGATATGATCATAAAATAGTCCTGTTTGTGGAATAATTCCAGATGCAGAGTTTCATACAATTTTTCAAAAGCTTTTTCTAATGGTTGACTGAACACAAAGGGTAAGGATGCTAGAATCATTACTCAAAAGAAAATTTTAATTTAATTTAATTTTTATATCGATTCTGAAAACTTAGAAATTGAAGTTTTTGATAAATGCTCTGGCCCAAATGAAAATCAATACTTCAACGCTATTTCAGGTGGAGTTGTTATTGATCATGCCTTTTAGGAAGTCGACTAAATACTATTTAGAGCCAGGTATTATCAAAATTTCTTAATTCAGTTACTAATATTTTTGAAGTCCTAGACTTCTATCAGAAACAAGGAAGAATATTTAAGGAACTAACCTACCATTCAGAGTGATGAAAGCACAGAAAAGGAATTCAACAGATTTATGAAATTATGCAGCAGGAGCGTTATGAATTTTTTTTCAAATTTTCAGAAGGTAAAGAGTTAGACAAAATAATGGAAATAGGTGATATTTTGAAACCTAAAAATCCCAATGGTACATAAATATTATGCATATGCAATGCAGACTTCCTGTACTTAATGAAATAACCAAAACGTTCTTTTATTACAGATCTGTTCCTCGGTATATGTCAAACTTTGTGACATTTTTGAATTACAAATATACTATATTGTTGGAGCTGAATGACCGAGACCTGGATAACAAAGACTCCAGTTATTCTACGTTTCGAGATGAACCGTGTTTAAAGTCATGCTAGCAGACCAAAAACAACGAACGAAAAACTTGCCCTGATAAGCGTAACTCGGAAAGGAAGGCAAAACTCGGTGACAGAGCCCACACATCATTAAAAAGCATTGCGTCGATAAATCAAAGCACCACAGTTTTTAAGTTTACGGCAGAACTAAACCAACAACTTTCGAACCAAGTATCACCAAAAACGTTTGTAGAGCGCACAATGCGTTTTTTTATGGAAGGAGTCATTGCCAAAACTTTCCTTTAATTCCTCCCTCAATAATAAAACAACTCCTAAAAGGGTGTAAATACCCTAAGTAGTAAACAATGGTCCATGAAATAATGTCGTCTCTGCCGAATCATCCTTCAAGTTATTTTTATTATTCAGGACGAATTATGTATCGAGGACGTACAAAGCAGCGTGATCCCGATTACCTGACCTCAACCACGAAGCATGGAGGCGGTTCTATGATGCTTTTTGAGGTTATATCGTGGAATTCTCTTGACTCTGTGATAGCAGTAAAAGGAAGGGTTACTTTTATGGATTATTTCTCAATTTTTGGTAACTAAATTCACCAATTGGTACAAACGCTGTTTCTCACTGGTGGCGCCACAATCCAGGACGACAATGTGCCTATTCACACAAACATCTCTGGTGTGCTTTGGAGCAGCAAATAATGATCGAGTAACTCCTCCAGTATCTCTGAAAGAGCTGAAACAGTTCTGCTTCACGGATGATAAAATTCCTAAAGCAACTGTCCAAAACTTATATGCCTCTATTCCTCGACGTATTGAACAAACAGTTATGACAACCAAATGAGGACCAATGGACCAATTCGATATTAAATAATATAATTGTTATTAAACATGGTGTTTCCATTATTTTGTCCCACCTATATATCTTACCACTTCTAACATAGGCAATTAAAACGGACAAGAGAAGGGAGATGAAGACAACGGAACTTGAACCTCGCAACGACTCTTGCAGGAAGCATAATTGATTCCAATATAATATGCGGCACGGATAGAGTAAAAGGTGTAGATTTCTGTATTGAAAATTTGTAGTAATTGCCAGAATAAAGGAATAAAACAACCAGGCAACTATATATAAGGTGGTACGATGAAACTTGCTTAACGGAAGATCGTTCGCGTGTTGATTTTATGAAGGTTGAATCTAATTTTACGTGCATAAAAATATTCATTAAATATTAATTGTTGTTTGTTGGGAATCCTAATTAATAGAGGATTAAACTTGGCAATCACGTTGAATCAAAACCTATCATATTTATATACATTATTATTTCATTATAGCATTGAAGAGAATACAAAATAGATAGACCTAAGGAAGAAAGAGTGGAGAAACAATGAAAAAAATATCATAAGTAGTGAAAAAGAAAAGATAAAAAAGATTCCAAGAGCTGAAACAGAGAGATCATAAAGTAACGCATTCTTAAAAAGATTACAGAAGTAGTTAGCCTTAAGTAACAAATTCCCAAGCAGATTACAGGAGCACATAAGCAGTCTTCCCCAAAGGACAAATTCCTAAAAGGATCACAGGTGCATAAAAGTCCCCAGAAGCCGTCAGCCCCAATGAACAAATTCCTAAAGGAACGAATTCCTAAAACGAGAGATAGAGAACCGAATGTATAAGGAGATGATTTGCCGAAAGAAGATAAGGGAACCAAAAAAAACCCTCCATATGACGATGACCGAAGAGTCTGGGGGACAACGCAGATGTCGCAATAAGGCGAAGGCAAGGGTTCCATAAAATAGCGCTATGTCCTACGAGTGTGCCCAATTCGGTGTCGAGCTAGTATATTTATTGTTTCCAATTGTATATTTTTAATTTATTCAATTATTTCTCTACCAAACATTTGAATCTATGTAATCCAACATTATCGTTCGTAAAAACACACCATATTAATGTGATTTCATTATACCCCCCCCTTGCAATGTGCAAATAATATACAATTAATTATGGGGATCTCGGAATAAGAAGATGGGTCGGCGAGTTTGAACGAAGAAACTCTCCAAGGAATGAAGGTATTCAGAATAATTACCGAATCAGGCCATACTTAGGGACCACCATTGCCTCCTTCTCCTCTTTACCCCTCCCCCTTACGTAAGGAGAAACATAAGCTTGCTTGCAGGCATAGAAATCTGGCCCTACGTTACTTTTAATAAGGATTACATAGAATACTTATGGGCAGAGAGGAGAGATTATCTATTAAAAATGTCGATAGGAGGACAAAAATGCAGAAATATTTTTATTATATCTTTTTAAAAGGAAAACTGACGCTGGGAGATGTTGCCAAAGAGTAGCTCAGAAGAACAGGTACAAATATTGGTGCAGTTAAAAGAAAGGAAGATGTGCAGAAGATACAACGGCCCGCTTAAATCTTAACAATACCGAACCAATAGATATGGGATTTTTTTTAGAATTTTATTTATCCATTCTGGTCAAAACCACAAAAGTAGAAAAGAGGCCTATTTTTAGGATAATTACTTAAAAAATTCTGGGTACACCCTCCTCTCTCAAGGATCTAAGCACACAACTAAGGAATTTAAATATTTAAATTACGTGGAGAAGGCCACACTCATCCCCAAACTTCCCCACACCACAAATTGACACAAATGAGTAAGAAACATGTGACTTACAACAAAGAAAGTCCAATAAAATGGAAGAGGCCTCCCTAATCCAAAATATCAGATAGTCCACAAGTATGTTTACACCAATCCGACCTGAGTACAAGGGACAAGAGGTAGCGACCCCGCTCGTTCCAGTACCGGGACAGGTAACGTAAGCGAAGATCACTCAGACAAGGGGACATTCAGAACAATCTAGGGAACAGCCTGGAAGACAACGTAGTCGTCGCAATAACTTGCAGGTGAGCACTTCATCAAATGGCACTGTGTCCGGCGAATGTGCCAATTTTAAAGACGACAGAAACCGACCTGAAGCCGTCGCGGCATTGCGGGGTAGGTCTGTTGTAAGACCCGCGGCCCAATGGTACTGCAAATTTAAGTTACTCTTGGTGGTTTCCAGTCGTCTTTGCCAAGCAGCCAGGAGGGCTGCACTGATTCTAACCATGTAGTTGGTGTGTGGTAGAACAAAACGCTCGCATGGTTGGGCAGTCCTTGCGGACTCTTTAGCACCCTTAGCTGCGCGCTCATTCCCCGAAATTCCCACATGTCGGGCAACACAACAGAAGACAATTTCGGCATTCACTCGGCTCGCGACAACTATGGCATCACGGATACCGCAAACAATGGGGTGTATAGATTCAAATGCTCCGAGAGCACTCAGGACGCGTTAGGTGTCGGTAGAGATCACAATCCTGTCTCCTAACAGGACACGACGCGTTATCTCTTGTACAGTGTTGTGTATTGCAACCATCTCTGCCCACCGTGAAGACAGACGCAGCGCCTGGTCAAGCCCCGCTGACCTTAAACAGAGGTGATACCGTATGGAAAGCGAACGTCTCTTGTGACTTACACTCTGAACCATGCTAATAGTTTGGTAATAAAGGATAGGATTTCCCGGTTCTCTCTGAGTCAATTTTGATTCACTTTTTCCAGATGATCTGGACAATATGGCAACACTGTTATATTTTTATTATACTGTGTTGTGTCCTTAAATTTCTACTTCAGATTCTTCGTTTATTAAAGGAACCGTGCGAATAGTTTCTATCTTCTATAAGAACAATGGGACGCCGTTGAGGCCTCAACGATGAAGAAAACTCTTTCATCATCATGGATTGTGCTGAAATCACATCTTTTCATGTTATTGAGGAGAAGTTAGTTCGCTATGTGGAAACTATTTGACGATTTCTGTTATTCCTATGCGGTAAGGAAGAATCGATCGGATTTTGGGACCTCCAAGACTGTAACAGCTAGGAGTTAGAACAATATTAGCCGCCAGTTACGTGGGAAATCCGGAACAACAAGCAAAGTCATTTTCACCGCAGCGGGTCGTCCCCATGTCCCGAATATGAAACGAATCCTTGAAACCATGGCTTCCCTACGAGCCCCACGGAAACTTTGAAGCTTCGATGTGCCTGCAAGTACATCACGTTAGACATGAGTTGCGTTCTCTTCACTGACGAGACCAGGGCGAACCTTGACGGACCTACGGCTGAGAAAATGGTCGGGTCAAGAACAGGGAGGATAGGTAATATTGCGGGGAGATATATTTGGACACAGACTTGTTGGGCCAGTCAGGGTGCCTGATGGGGTTAAAGTGACAGCAGCCGCCTACTGCAATCTCTTTAAGTAGTTATTGGATCCCTGGCTAGATGACATACCGTTGTCACCTCTAAGGACTCTTGTTTTCATACATGAAAACGCTCCATCACACTCTGTCAAGGCCAATCAGGCGTTCCTCGGCTCTTGCGCCATACAAGGTTCCAAGTTAGTGGTGTGTCCGCCAGCTTCTCCGAATCTCAACCCAATGGAAAATTAGTGGAACATCATTGAACAAGATGTTTATGCCAATGGACGTCATTTTTTGTCTGAAGAATTTTTATGGGCAAACATCAAAGCTGCAGCATAAGCATTCCAACATGCTACTATTAAAAAACTAAACTGACAGATGCTATACATGATAGGGGTTTTGAAGTCACCCGTCGAAAGGGCGCTCATGTGGATAAATAATTCATTATGTCCATCAATCGTGTATTATAATTATGGTTTTCTGTTAAATATATACACAATAAATGCTTAATGTGTATGTATAATTATCTTTCGTTCTATCTAAAATATGTCTAGATGTTCTACTTTATTTAAAAGCTATTAGCATGTTTCACCTCTAAAAAATGAACAAATCTGAAATATAAATTGAAGGACATAAAATTAGTGGTGCCATATTGTGCAGACTAGTTGGGTAAAGTTTTATCAAAATTGATTCATGAGAACCGAGAAATCCTAACTTCCCAATCGAGCTAATAGCGTGGTTCAGAGTGTAGAGCCATCCATAGACAGTGAATATACATTGTCACGGATATAGAGTGAGAAGAAGTCTGCTCCAAAAACGCAAAACGAAATACGCGCTGCGCTGTGGACACTTTGGGAGCAGAGGCGTGGCGACGAATATTCAAAGGTGTTCCTCCATGGTGGCATCCTGGGAAGACCCAGATGCGTCACCGGCTGGCATTGAGCTATCGAATTAGTTCCTAGTCCAAAACACAGAGGGCTTATGGTACGACTAGCGCCTCCCGCGGCATAGGCCGCGTTGATATCGGCGGTGGATGCAATGAAAGCCGTTGGATTGAATCTACCTTCCGCAATACAGACTCCACTAGGGATACGAACAAAAGATCGATTTCCAAGGTGCTGACCGTCACGGAACGAAGAATGTCAATGGCGTGAGTTCAAGAGACTCTAAGGCTGCGAATAAGAGCCTGCCAGGTAATGCAAAGGTCAAAAAAGACTAAGAAAACTGTGCGAATCCACCACTTCCAGGCGAACCCGTTTATGAACAAGTTGTGATCAGGATCAGAGTGGAGCCAAGGATGCTAGCGGAAGTGCACCACTTTATTTTGAGTAGAAAAAAACAAAATCTGTGCAATTTGGCTTTGCTAGAGAAGCCATTCAACGCTTATTGAACTTGACGCGCAAGAATTGGCGTCTGGGCCACACTAAAAGAGATCTAAAGGTCATTTACGTAGAGCGTAGCGAGAAAATCTTCCGGCAGCATCGAGGTGATAACGCTGTTCTCAGGACAATGAGTGTGCCTTTTTATAACCCTTCTCTCCGCGACACCCTCTCCCAGATACATTGAACCAGAGATGGCTTCCCTCACCTGAACGTGGAAACAACGATCTCGCAAAAACTAAAAAATTAAGATTTGGAGGCGTCCCCCTGTTCCATGATTCGGAAAAACCCACGGCGTACTTCTATCTAGGAAGGAAGGCCGCGCAGTCGATGCAGAGCATCCAACGAGGAGTGGAACTTGCGGAAGCCACACTGTGCAGAAGACATGGCCTCCGCCTTCTAGCAAAAAGGCTAGCCTAACATTTACCCATTTCTTTATCAACTTTCATACGCAGAAGGTTAGAGAGATTGGGGGCAAACCGGCCGACATAGTTGATCTCTCATGGATTTGCAAAAAGCAAGCCCAATAGCCATTCGCCATGATTCTGGGATGATATCGTCGAAGCATGGCTTGAAAGACAACGGGCGGTGCCCGTTCAGAAAGCAAGAGCGGAAAGCAACTCAGTCAATGTCAACCTGCCGCTAAAGGGTTCTCTGCCTCTAGAGGTAATATTTAATCGGAGGCATTGTGTGAAATCACAACGTGCAGTGAATGCTGTCGGAGCAGCATCCCAGATAGAGCAGGCGGAGAAAAAGTAGCGAATGATTCCGCCACGAACACGAGGTCAGAGATTATGTTCTCTTTCTTCGGGAGAATGAGAGGAGTCCTGCAAGAACTTGCCCCGAATCCTATTGACTCGCTTCCACACCTCTGCAAGAAGGCCCTCCCGTTAAATAAAGACAGGTATGCTGGCATTTTTTTCGAGAGCGAGCCCTTTGGCGACTGCCTACTAGGAAAAAGTCACGGTACTCACACCCAAGCCTAATGTTAAGCTAAATAAAAAAATAATAATAATATATAAATAACAAAGATTAACATCACAAAAGCTAAGACACAGGCTAAAAACAACGAAAAATAAGAAAAGAAAAGTAAGCAAGAAGGCAACAAGAAGAAAGCGCTCTCTTGTGTCAGGGGTAGGCCTGCCTCTCCCTGGCGCAAGAACATGCGACCCACAACAAATAGTAAAATCAAGTGGAGGTGGCCAGCCTCCTCCAAAAAGTCGTATAGTCTGCAAGTCTGTGTGCACGAACCAGTCCCAAGTAAAAGGGACAGGCGGTAGTGACCCCGCCCGTCTCGGTACTGGCACAAGTAGCTTACGCGGACATCACCCAGACTGGGGCATTCAACAAGAATGAGCCAAACAGTCTGGGGGATAACACAGTCGTCACAATAAAGCGCAGGCTGTGCGTCTCGTGAGTGTGTTCAATTCGGAGACGACGTAAAGCAATCTAAAGCCATCACGGCATTGGGGATAGGTCCATGGGAACAGTCACGGCGCAATGGCACGCAACTTTAAGTTCCCCTCGACCGTCTCCCATCTTCTTTTCCAAGCAGCTCAGAGAGGTTCCTGTATTCCTGACAAGTAATCTATGTGATAATGAGCGAAACGGTGGTCTGGTCACCAAGTCCTCGGGGTCTTTTTTGGCGCTTTTATCGCGCGCTTATTCTCTGCAATTCCTACATCTTCAGAAACCCAACAGAAGATAATCTCGACATCCGTCCAGTTTACCAAAACCGTGACGTGACGGAAATCGCGAACCAGGGGATGCGGAAATTCAAGTGCTCCAAAGAGCATTTATGGCGCTTTGTGAGAAGCTATGAATCACAATCCGGTCCTCAAACCGGGCACGTCACGTTATCTCCAGTACCGAGCGCTGTATTACAACCAGCTCGGCCGTGAAGACAAAGATAGCGCATGGCAGACCCCCGCTGAATTCAAACAGAGGAGACACTGTGTGTAAAGCGACCACCCCTGGGACTTGGAGCCATCTGTATACACTGCTACTGTCCCATCGTGACACAAAGTGTACGCCAAAAAGGCTGAATGAAATACTCCCGGCGCTGTAGAAGCCTTGCGAGCAAAGGAGCGGCGACAAATAGTCAAAGGTGGTACTCTCCAGGGTGGCGTCCTGGGAAGAACCGGTGGTATACTCACCAAGAATAGAGGCGTGCTTATTTCGAAACATACCGGAATCTAGCCTTTTCTTGACAAACTTCATAAACAGTGAAATCGTTTGAATGTCCAAGCACCACCGAGGCGGTTTCTCAGGTGGTAGCGGCACAGAAATGATAGTTGAATGAGAGAATCGTTACCACCATGAAGGTCAATGTACCCCTGTGGAGATTGGGGCTCCACTATTCCTCTTTATGTCTCTTGCATTTTATTTTATTTCTAGGAGAGGAAGGTGAGGATTGAACCCGCTGCTCCCCATCAAAGCGAGAGGTCCCAAGGCTGGATATACCAGCCTCAGCCATGATCTTCTCCGAAATGGAAAATCTCCTAGCTTATTTAGCAAGTGTTAACAGGATGGAAAAAAAGTCCCCCCTCTACTTGTGAGTCATCTGGTGATCTTGTTGCCTAAGGAGTACTTTGCACAGGTTTGGACTTAAGTTCGGTGTCTGGCACAGAGTTAAGTTTCACCCCACAAAAATAACCTACTATCCGGGGCAGAAGCACCTCATGAATCATATCTACCTCAAGAGAGGCCTACATATTTTCAAGAGCCCAGCAACAACAACCTCCTATGGCAAAAGTCGCCTTAATCACGCTATAACTTAATACTAACCTAAATTAAAAAACAAAGAAAAATTAAAAAGACAAATAACAAGGATAAAAGAATAAAATAAACCAAAGGCAAATAAATAATAAAGAAAAACAAAATCAGCAAAAAGGCATGAAGAAGAATAAAGCACACTCCGGCGTCGGGGAAAGGCCATGGGTAGTCGACGCTCCCGAGTTGGCATTTAGGACGCACCAAAAGAGATTAAAAGGTCGTCCAGCTAGAGTGTAGCGATAAAATGCTCCGGCCGCATTTAAGTGATACCGTTGATACTCAGGGCAAAGAGTGTGACACTAAGAACACTTCGTTGCAAGACACCCACTGTTTGTTGCATTAGGCAGGAGAGTGCTCCCTTTACCCATATGCGGAATGAACATCTCGCAAATACTCTGAGATAAAGATTGGGAGGCGTCCTTTCGACACCCTCGTGTGGCGAGTCTCCATGATATCGTATCTGCCTGCGGTATCATAGGCCTTCTTCAGATCGGAAAAACAAGGTAGTGTTCATGCTATTACTGAGGAAGGCCTCGCAAACGGCATTTTTGAGTCGAAGCAAAGCAACCTATGTGGAGTGGAACATGCAGAAATCACACGGTACGCAAGTCAGGTGGCCTATGTTGTGGAGTTTAGCCCGAGAGAGGTCAAAGGTGCAAACATTCCCAGACATAGTATGGCCATATCACCTTCGTTTATGGCCCCCAGAACGGTTAATCAGTTCGAAACTTGTCGGGCTACCTCCACCCCCCCCCTCCCCTCCTCCATTGTGCTTGGTTATCATCCCCCAGTGGAAAGTCGAAAACGAGATATATCACCCCCCCTCCCCAGCCGCTGTCAGGTGCCATTGACTTGGGCTGTTTACACGGCTACATTCCAAGTCTCCCATGGGACGCCAAGTCTCTCCATGGTGAAGTTCAGAAATAAATATAAGTATCGAAATTTCGTGATTTTTTTAAAAACTCAAAGAATTACAAATGGTGAAGTTCATAAAATTTATAAAAGTTTAACCATGGCTGCAAAGCGCAAGCTCCCCCCCCCACGTAGGCGGAGTGGCGAAGCTATTGCCTGGTATATATATATATATATATATATATATATATATATATATATATATATATATATATATATATATATATATATATATATATATATATATTAACTGGCATCAGGTTTATGGGAACTTCAAAAAGTTCCTTTTAAAGCCTTTTAAAGGTTTTGAGGCTGAAGGCTTGGCTATTGAGAAGGTAAGCACAAATATTCTTGCAAACTATTTTTCCCATTTGTTTTGTTTACCCACCTTTATACATACCGTGTGTAAGTTTTCAAACCATGCTTCTCATTTATTCCCTGCCCCCAACCGATTTTACCCTTTCATATAGAGAAAGGCTCAGTCTAGTTTTGTTCTCGGTGTTGTTCACAAAATTAGAGGCTCTCGCATTGATTCGGGTATTTGCGAGTACTCAAACGGAAATTATTAATTGCGCCGTGTGTATACCCAAGTAATTTGGGTCCACAATCCACAATTCGCGACCATCATGTCTTTATTCTATCAATTTAAACTACAAAGTGAATCTCTTGGTTTATCTGGAAAGGACCTTCTGTCCTATATACGAGAAAAAGAGAGAGCTGAGAGAGCGGAAAGAGAGAGAGAAGAAAAAGAAAGAGCGGAAAGAAGAGACTGCGAAGAACGAAATAAAGAAATAGAAAAACGAAAAAATAAAGAGAAGAACGATATAGAGATCGGAAAGAAGAGAGAGAGACTAACAAGATGAAAGAAAAAGCATCCGTCAACATGAGCTGGAAATGGCTTCGCTTTCTTCTACGATTTAATCTTTATTAAAGGACTGAGGGTGTTCCACCTTCGAGGAATGCCTCGAAGAAGCCGATGTATTCGCCGCGAGCCACAATTGCTACCCTAAGGAAGGAAGAAAGTCTGATTCATCGTCCACCAAAGGTAAAAGTGACAAACAAAATTTACACCCCGTAACCCTAGTAAGTTTGTCAAAATAACGGGCACCTACAAGCTCAGAAATTTTACTTCATCAGAACCCCGTGACGTCAAGCCATTTTCGTCAAATCCCCATTCGTCATACTTGCTCAGGATGCAAATCGTTGTTTCTCCTGCAGTATTGAAGGACATTTGAGGACAAACTGCCCTCAGAACTCCCAATTTCGTTCTAGTTTTCTCAATCAAGTGTACCAAATTTGTACTTCCCCCGTGCCACCACCGTCACAAGTTGAACCGCCTCCCTTTCCGTCTGCTACTCCTTTCGCTGGCCATCAGGTGAACTTCTTTTTCGAGAAGAGTTTCCCAGAAAGCTTGACGTTTGAGACCAGATCAGTAAACGGCTGCCGGGTCTCCACACTTGTTGGGATACAGAGTGTACATGTATTGTGGTGTCTGACGAGCTGCTCCCCTCGATAGCTCCGAACCATGGCAAGTTTGCGGTAGTACATGACTACCTTGGGCTTGCAAATTGATTCCCGATCGTGAAATGCTTTATCGAATGCCCGTATTATACCAGCTGGGGTGCAGTAGTAGCGGCGGTCAATGAAGTTATGCGCTGTTCTGGTAGGTCAGTACTCACAGGTTACTTCAACCCCTGTGGTTCAACACAACCTCACGCATTCCTATACTAAAAAGGAAGCAGAGGCACTCACTCTCCTTGAAACCGCCTGCAACTCCGAGTTTAGCGTCGTTCTGAACAATGAAATCTCTAAAGAGCAAAAGGACTCTTTGGACCAAAGCTCATAATAAGATTCAGGAGTCCACCCGCGGAAATAAAGTCGTTTCCTATGCTGTGAAGAACGACCTCCTGTATCGCACCTGCTTGGAAAGCAATAGTTCCGAGGTCCAGGCATTATGCATCTCCCGTTCGCAGGTACCCTTGGCAATGGACGAGTGTCGAAAAATAAAGGCTCCTTGCTGCCATATGGCCCGTCGAAACCATTAGGTGAGGCTCGAGGTTACTCCACGTGAGCGAGGATCGTGAGAACAGTGAAAATATAGAACTGCTTTCCGCAATAAAAGTGAGGGATTGGAATCCCCTCCCTCAAGCGCCGTGTTTATTCGGGAAGAGATTTCCCCACGCTTCACTCCCCCTCTCCCTTGGCGGAGACAGGAACGGATTTGGCTGGTCCCTATATATTGTTGGTACCAATAGGGCATCGACAGTATATGCCTACTATTTATAACGAAACACGTCATTCTCGATCGCTCTTCCTTTTCTCGACGGGCCAAACGCTAGAATTATACCGAAGGATCTCATCCCTAGTCAAGTGGCCCAGCCTTGATTTTGGTACATTTCGTTTGGCACTAATATTCCCTCCAGTTAGTGTTGCTACTAGAAGTTTAACTCCCCGTGGTTAAAGTCCGATGAATAACCATCCAATCCCCCATTTCATCTCTTAAAGCCTCGAACTCAAACCAGGCTGAGACGAATCACCTGTGGCTATTCCGGTCGGCCAGTCATCCCGGCGTGTGTATGTACAGAGGCTCGTATCGCCTCTCCGCCCCCCCCCCTCCCCCACTTTAGAGCCCGCTCTGAGTAGTTATGATACGTTCGGTTCTTGTATACATATAGTATATATTGCCACTATTTCATTCAATCTATTTATTGTGTATAACTATATATAAAGTTTATTTTTGTACCTACCTTTTCATAAGCCTCATAGCCGGAGTCTTCATTAGTCAATATCGGCCAACTGCACTCACTCTTTTTAATTTAAATCCTTCGCACTCGTTCCCGCCCCACATTCTATCCCCCATCTCTGTCGTGACCAGGGTTGAGTCAAGGTCACCTGTTTGACCTTGAGCGTCCACAATATTAGGTAGAAGTGATGAATATGTCGGGAGTCATTCTACGACAAAAGTTATGTGCTTTCAAAAAGGTAGTTCTAATAAATAATTTCAATAAAAGCTACAGATGTACGAAAAATCATTCCTAATTAATAGGGGTTTTTTTTAATCTAAAGCAACTCTTAGAAACAACTTTGATAAAATCTTTGAATATACGAAAAACAAGTCTTGCGCTCTATTTTTTTATTTCTAAATAAACTCAGACAGAACTTTGATCTCGTTGGAGTTTCTCAATACATGATTATGACTGTGTCGGGTTCGAGTTCCGTAGGTAATCAACAGTGAGTTTGTCAGTTCCGGTATGTCCTCGAGTGGCTACTTATTCCGATTCTCGAGGGGCAGATTTTAAGAGAGTTAGGCCAAATGAAAGCACCTGGCTGAGGGTTTTTTGACGGGTTTTTCTCCTCTCCCTTTTTTCTGCCAGACATTGAAGTTCTTTCTAAAATAGATTTTGCATTTAAATCTTTAGCCCGAGGAAATAGCTACTGCCCCTAAAACCCAGTAAACTAAAATAAAGTGTTAGTGCAAATTTAGCTCAGAGAAAAACAGCATGTATTTATTTAAAAAAAATTTCAATAAAAAAATATTTGTTGCATTTATGTTTACAAAGTATCCTAGATGTTAAAAAATTTAGACCAAAAGTAAATTATTTGAAGATATGTACTGGAAACCTTTTAAAAATTTGTTGACCAAGAGCCAGAGGGGTCTAAAGCGTTACTTCAAGTTCAAAGCGGTGCCATCGTTGCTTCATTGTGCTAAGTTCGATCCCACCCCTTGCACGAATATTTTTGCATTTTAGGAAATAAGAACTTTTTAGTTTTTTTTATTTGAGAGCCCATCTGGCGACTGCCTATTAGGGTAAAAATCAACATACTCACACCGCATCCTACTGCTAAGCTAGGTTAAAAAACAAATAACAAACAATAAATAATAAATAACAAAGATAATAAAAAAAGGATAAAGGCTAAGCACAAGCTAAAAATAAAAAACAAACAACAACAGATAAAAAGAAAAGGCAACGAGAAGAAACAAAAACAAACAACAACAGATAAAAAAGGCAACAACCAAATAATCAATATATAGGTATGACTACTACTACCATCAGCCGGCGCTAACGATGCATTTGTAAGAAGGAGCAATAAAAACACATTACAAAGAAAAGCATAACACACAAATTACAAAAGCAACTCTGGTCGAAAACACTACCATACTCATAAGAAACCCTGACCTTCACCACCTAAAGATTTTGGAGGCTCTTCTCATTAAATAAATGGACCCCAAACTTAACACCCAATTCATCAGTTCCGAGCGAGTATTTCACCGTTTCTGCTAAAATAACATGGTACTCCGACTTTGACCTATAAAAGCACCAAAGAACAAAAATCAATTTCATTCTTCGCTACTCACGACCAACAATGAGCTACCTCACCGGTAAAGGAGGCAAAACCAAAGGAAACAGCCAATCAACGCAGCCTCAACAAAAATGAAGACTTCCGTCTGAAGATGCCTTAAGAAAGGCGAAAGCTCACGGCCAAAAGTCAAATTAGTTGTAAGAAATAAAATGGATCTTCCTCACCTGATCTTAAATCTCATACCAGAAACAAATAACTGCATCCGCCTGTTGGAACGTTCCAAAATAAAATTGATAAAATCGAAATACAACCTGGTCTTTAACAAAATATGTATAGGTGAGAAGCTGCTCCCAACATACACTGATATATATATATATATATATATATATATATATATATATATATATATATATATATATATATATATATATATATATATATAATCTAACGTAATCGAAAAGACAAAGGGCATAGTGCACTGACACTGAATTTCTTAACTTTTAGATAGAAAGTGTAAAGTGTCTCTCAAAGAAAAACCCTTTTCGCGAGCGTACATGTCGCTTAGAGTAGTTTGCCACCTTTCTCCACCTTCATAAGATGTTGAAACCAATCATCCGTTCCTCTTTCAGGGTTTTTTTTTCTAACAGAACTTTCTGCCTGCTTTTTGTCATTTCCATTTGACATCCATTTTCTCTCTTGTCACTTGGCAGAGAGGAGTAATCTCGAGATCAAAAGTGATCTCCGAATGATTTGTATTTGGGTGCTTCTCGCGGTAAGGATTCGTCTCATCATGATGGAAATAAAAGGAAAAGATGCCATCCAGTGTTCTTCAAGGGCAGAGGAAGAACTAATGGTCATGGACTCCAAGCTGACAAGTTGAATAAGAGTGCAAAGAAAATTGGTAATTATTATATGTTAGATGAGAGTAATGTAGAACTAAATTATATATTTATTTATTATTAAGTAAACATTATTGCCGTTATTAAAGCATAGGTACGCTAGTATAATAATAATAAGAGGGGTTATTTATGGTGCTCTTCAAGGCTGTGGCCCTTCATAAAACGACAGCCTATCAACTGACGAAAATGCCGAAGAGCAGAGGTGAGTTTATATGACAAGCTTGGGGGCCCCAAAGACGGAGGCGAGGGGGCTGTAAGCGAATCGCAGGAGGCAGATCATTCCACATTCATGGTGCAAATATAGAGCAAGGGCGAACAGATATGCATCATAGACGACTAAAGGGGACAATCAGTAGAGGAGCAGAGTGAGAGCGTGGGGCCCTGAGAGGCTTTTTTTTAAAAACACCGCCCATCTGGCGACTATCATCAAGGGCTTTTGGCCCCATAATTATATTTTAGCCTAGTAATAGGATACTTTAAAATTCCTAAAATAAAACTAAACGAAACAGAAAAAACACAAAAACAAACGAAAACCAAATCCTCTCGCCAAAAAAAACTTGAGAAACAAAAAAATGAAAAGGGAAGTAAGGCGGGCGTCAGGGTAAGGCTCATATCCCTAGCGCGCAGCAGGATTCTGTGACTAACATCAAAGAGAGAGTAATAAAATGGAAGAGGTCAGCCTCACCCTAAAAGTCAAATAGTCCCCAAATCTGTGTACACGAACCCGTTCCGAGTACAAAGGACAAGCAAAAGCGAAACTACTCGTACCCATACGGGGACAAGTAACCTGCGCGAAGATTGCCCAGACTTGCGAAAAGTCAGGAGGGATGGGGGAATGCAGTCGTCAAAATAGGGTGCGAGTAAACACTCCGTCAAATTTCGGTGGTGCTTCCTGCGAGTGAGCCCAATTCGAAGACGTCATAAAGAAGCTTGAAGCCATCACGACATTAAAGGGGAGGTCCGTGGAAACAGATATACTGCACTAGCACGCAATTTTAAGTTCCATTCGGCCGTCCCCCATCTTATTTTATAGGTAGTCCGGAAAGTGACTCTGATTTCTACCATATATTCGGTGTAGGAAATGCATAACACTGATCTGGTCACCCAGGCTTTATGGACTCTTTAGTGCAATTGTCAGCGCGTTAATTAGCTGCAATTATCATTTGTCTAGAAACCATGTAGAAAATAATCGCGATATTCTCCAGGTTCGCGGCCACTGTGGCTTAATGATACCGCAGACCAGAATGTGTGGAGATTCCCATGGTCACAGAGATCTCAGGTCATTTTGTTTGTTTTTACTGACCACATTCCGGTATCCGATCATGGCATGAGGCATTATCTCCTGTACCGATCCGCGTAATGTAACAAGGTCGACCGTTAAGACAGATGCAGCGCCTGGTAGAGCCTATCTGAGTTCACACGGATGGAATATGTCATGGAAGCTGATCTCTTCGTGGGACTTGACGCTATCCGTATCCAGTGGCACAGATCCAGCGCGACACAAAGTGTGCTCTCAAAAGGCCGAACGTAATACTACCGTCGCTGAGGAAGATTGGAACCAGAGGCGAGGCGACAAATAGTAAGAGGTGGTACCACCCATGGTGACCCCCTCGGCTGAATCCGAGGCGCCACCCACTAACGTTAGACACCGAGCTCTCAAAGAAGTTTCCTCATCTTAAACAAAAAGGGCTTAGGGTATGACTGACGTCCCTCGGGGGAATAGGCAGGGTCAGGGTCGGCTGTGGATGCAACAAGAGCCGTTGGCGAGTGAGAAAGGTGCCGAATTCACGAGAACAGGTGCACAATAAACTGAGTGCTGCACAAAGCGAGTGGCATCTCCCGGCATAGTCAAGCAGGCTCTCAATGAGAGAGGTGCAGAAAGAACCACTCACGAGGTAAAGATCAGTGTGGTGGATCAAGTTTACCGGCCACAATACACGCTAGATTGCCGATACATAAAATTCGCATGCATAGTCAAGCTTCGAACGAGCAAAGGATTTTTAAAATGGAGTATGCAAGCTTAGTCCAAAAGTCATATACGAGGGGCGGTCAATAAGTTTTGCAATTCGGATATAAGGAAACGAGATATGAGGAATAGTGTTTTATTATTTTTCAATATAACTACCCTCGACTTCAATGCACTTGCCCCACTTGTCCCTGAAGTTTCGAATTCCAGAGAACCAGAAATCTCCCGACTGCTGTTCAATCCACTCCTTGATGGCGAGCTGGACATCTTCATCGTCCCCAAACCGGCGTCCACGCAGTGCAGCCTTTAGCTGGCGCAATAAAAAGTAGTCGCTAGGGGCCAGATCTGGACTGTAGGGGGGATGGTTGTGCTCCTCGAATCCGCACTCGCGCAGGGCGGCTTGTGCAACTCTGGGCTTGTGGACTTTGACGACGTTGAAGTCGATTATGGGGCGTGAGGTTTCTAGGGACCCAACCTTGGTCATGGCCAAATTGTCGTGGATGATGTTAAATACACTTCCATGTGATATTCCAAGTTCTCGCTCGATTTCTTCGACCTTCACCTGTCGCTTTTCGAGGATCATTCTTTCCACACGAGCCACATTGTCCTCATTGGTCACGTCTGACGGGCGTCCTGGACGGGGGTCATCTTCAAGGGACTCACGACCATGGCAGAACTCCCTATTCCAGCGAGCAATGGTTGCATAGGAAGGGGCGGTGTCGGTGTACACTGCAACCATGCGTTCATGGATCTCTTTTGCATTTTTGCCTTCCATGGTCAAAAATTTGATCACTGCGCGATGCTCAACCTTCTCTTTTTTGAAATATTTTTGACTGATGATCTGCGATCAGCTACTGCTTCTTAAATAGACGAGGCAGGAGCGTGCGGCTGCAGGTCCTCGACTTGTCATAACTTGTTCTAACACCCCCACAAACAGCCACCCCCCCACCCCCCACCCCCTTCCTCTGTTTTGCCATCCTGATTCGCAAAACTTATTGACCGCTCCTCGTAGTCCACAAGTATGTGTACACGAACCAATCTTGAGTAAAAGGGACAAACGGTAGTGAGTCCGCTCGTCCTGGTACTGGGAGGAGCGGTACTGACGCGGCATTGGGTAGTAGGTCCATGGGAACAGTTTTACTTCTCCTCGTCCGGCTATCATCTTGTTGGCCAAGCAACCACGAGTGTTGCCCGTATTCTTGCCATATAATCTGTGTGAGAAAAAGTGAAATCCTCCCGGACTCTTCGACTCTCTCATCAGCGCGCTCATTCCCCTCAATTTCCACATATGCAGGAACCCAGGAAAAACCGTGGCATCATGGATATCACGAACCGGGCGATGCGGAGATTCCTGTGCTGTTGAAAGCACTCAGTGCGCTTTGTGAGTCGCTATATATCAAAATTGAGTCTCCAAACCGGCTCGATGGGTTATCTCGCGTACCAAGTGGTGTATTAAAACCAGCTCAGACGAGAAGATAGACCTAGCGCCTGGCCAAGGGCCTCTGATTTCAAATAAAGGGAAAGGGGCGTGGCAACCGTCAATCTCTTGGGACCTGGAGCCATCCCTATACACTGTCGTGGTTAGAGCGTGACACGGAATGTCCTCCAAAAAAAGGCCGAAGGCAATACTCCCGGTGCTCGCTGTAGAAGCTTCGGGATCAGAAGCGTGGCGAAAAATAGTCGCCAACGGCCGAAAGCTACACATAGCTGTTAAAATAGTTTACTAGCCCTAAACCCTAAGGGAATATGGTATGATGCGTCTATTGTCATCATAGGAACCGTCTAGATGAGTTGTGGATGCAGGGGGAGCTGTTGTCGACTGAGGGAGGAGCAGGGCTCGCGAACATTGGCGAATAATGTAATATGCATGGCGCATAGCGAGTGGCATCTTCCCAGAATCGACAAATAGGCTCTCAATGGGGGACGTGCGGAAGGAACCGGAAGCCAGGTGTGGTAGATGGAGTCCACCTTCCACAATACACGGTCGGCTGCAGGTGCATAAAACTCGCATCCGTAGTCAAACTTTGAACGAACAAAGGATTGATATAAGAGTAAGGCGGTAGCTCTTTCAGTCCCCCAGGTGCTGAAAGTCAGGGAAGAAAGAATGTCCATTGCGCAGGTACAAGAGACGCTAAGGCTGCGAATATGATCCTTCCAAGTGAAGCACCGGTCGAAAACAAGACCAAGGAAACGATGAGAATCCAGCACTTTTGGTGATACCCGTTAAGGAATAAGTCCCTAGGACTGGAGGGAAGCGTTATTGGGGGAAAAGGTGCTCCACCTTCGTCTTGACCAAGAAAACCGAAGCCTGTGCCCTTCATCATACAGAGATGCAGTGCAATGCCTGTTAATTTGACGCTCTTTTTTATGTGTGATGAACAAACGGAGAGAGAATGGACTCCCAGGTAGAGCATAGCAAGATCATCCTGTTCACGAGGTGCTACTCTTGATGCTCAAAGCAAAGAGTGACACATTTGTATATTTTCCTGCGGCAGGAAGTTCTCTTGCTCCTTTGTGCAAGAGAGGGCTTCAACCCACACCCGTACGTGGGATTGACACTCTCGCAGGAATTCAAAAATATGTAGATAGGTGAGACGCGATTGCCCGCCGTCGTGTGGAGCATCACATTGTACTGCATCCCCATAAAATATACTAGGCAATCTCCAAATCGAAAAGCACTTGGCGTAGTGCTATCTACGAAGAAAGGCTTCGTACAGATTTTTTCCATTCGGAGAAAAAAATACGACGTGGAGTGGAACTTTCAGAGGCCACGCTGTGCGGAAGACAGAGTTCTCCGCTGTCCATAAAAAAGACTAATCTAATATTTGAAAATTTCTCCATCAACTTGCACACGCAGGAGGTTAAAGAGATTGTTCTAAAACCGGCTGGGTTGAGTGATCTCTTCCCGGTTTGCGAAAAGCGAGCACAGTAGCGATTGACACGGAGTCAGGTAGGCTACCCTCTATTAAGATCCCTTTAAAGAAATCTAACAGAAACGCCATGCCTCACTCACTCAGTTGTCGAAGCATGGTGTAGATGAGAACGGAACCTAACTGACTCTATGTAAACCTGTCTTTGAAGGGTTTTCGGCCTCTGGAAGTAAAGTCTTGTTGGCGTCTTTTGGCGACATCATGAATGGCAGTGAATGATAGGAGAGCAGTATTTCGAAAGCGAAGAAAGTGATTCCGAGGGAATCCGACACGGATGAAGGGACCGAGATTGCAGTCCTGTTCCCTAGAAAACGAGATGGTAGCCTGCAGAAACTTGACCCGAATCCTTTTGACTTGCTTCCACACCTCTGCTAGAGGGTTTTCCCGTTAAGTGAAGACACATATGATCGCTAAAAAGAGCGGTGGGCGTGATTCGAAGGGTAGCTCGACGAAATTCACAGACAATGAAATCGTTCGGGCAGCACTTATAGCGCATGTAGGCATAACACTTCTGTTTCGGGGGCGCCTCACACTCGGCTGACCACTACGGAAACAGTCAGTCCGCAAAAGGGCCAAACTTTCTAGAAATAGTAGTTAGGCCCACGGCGATGAGGTTGCAGGAGAAGAAGGAAACGGCCTCATCCACCCACCTAAACTCTTCGAGTGAGAAAGAGAAATCAGTCATTTCCTGAAATGCGGACTACCGCGCCTGTGTTAAGCATCAATCAGCACTGAAGAAGGCTCTCAGGATCCAACGGCTTAGACAATGATATTTGAATGGTTAAGTAATCATTATCATGGAGATCATCGAATAGCCCTAACCCAAATCAGGCTATGCATCCGGAGTGCACAGAGATAGATCAAAACAAGATAATGAAGCGGTTCTCGCGCAGTGAAGCGTAAACTCATCCACATTTATGACGCCTATCTCAAGCTCGTCGATCAGGTCGGCAAGGACCTGACCTCTGGGATTGATCAAGTAGTCTACCAAGATGGTGTCTCGGCAACCGCGAGATGACGCGGCGAAATTTCCCTGCGTCGAAGTTGGCTGACGGTAAAATGTATTCAGAAATAGCACTATACCTCCTATCCATGTGCAGCTGCACAGTCAGTGCCTGAAAGGAGGAATTCAGAGCAAAGATATGAGCGAAAACATTATGCTGGGTGTAAATAGCGCATCCTCCTTTCAGGCATCCATCTCCTGGTTGTGAGGTCGCAAAACCCTTATATCCCTGGGAGGTTGGGCAGGGAACACGCGACTAGCATAGTCCCCCTAAAAAATATAGCTAAGAAAAAACGGGAGGAAATGGATCTTTCACAGCTCCTCCGAGTTGGCCCGGACTTCGCGGCAAATCCATTGAAGGAATATGCCCTCCCCCAGCTCCGATTCGGGATGTCTTGGTGAGAGGAAATTGTCGGTGTCTACTCTTGAGAAATTAGAGGCCACCAGAGAACGGTGTGAGAGAGGTTGTAATTAAAGTGAGGAAGCAAGGTAAGAACAATTGTTGTCAGAAAGGAGAAGAGGCTAACCTGGGGTCGGACAGTGGCCAGGAAAGCAAATCGTCGTGCGACTTAAGGGTTCAAGTCGGGGTCGAACTTGACGAAGGTTGCATGGCTGTAGTTCTAGCCCCCCCCCCCTGTTTTCCTTTCACATGTTCGAAATTGGCCCACCATTGGTCGACTAGCTTTAAGATAATGATTCTATTGAGTATTTCAATAGTTTCCTAGCATAAACCACTTCTTTCAAGAGGTTTTCCGTAGCGTACAGCGTCACACTCAACATCGGGCCATTATGAGTTCGAAAGGCAGTAATGATGGCCGCCTTGGTGGGATCTGACGCATCCGCCAGACGGTCTCCGTCCGAGAGAGGGGTTACCTTCGGCTCTCAAAAATCAAGCTAGCTAATGATCTCTTCTGATATACATGCTAGCATTTTTGTAGTAAAATAAAACAAACCAATCGTTTGAAGCCAGAAATGTAAGAAACCCTATGTACTGTCTCAATGATTGGCCGCGACGTAATCGAGAATCTGGTCAGCGAAGTTGCGACTTTGGAATTAGTGTGTGTGCCACAGTGGAAGGCACATCAGATCCGTAGTTTCCGATATTGGCCTGATCGCATGCCTAAGCGGCAGCAGACCCTTCCTTTCCCGGAGCCCCGACGGAGGGAGAAGAACCTCTAGCCCTCTTTGTCTTTTTCCCCTTTTTTTCTTTTTAGGAGAAGATGGCGGGGAGTGAGCCCATTTCTTTCCATCCCCAAAAGGGGCTTCAAGACCGAAATGACCGGCATCACCCATATCTTTCCCGGAACTGAAGTAGATTTTGGCTGGAAATAGAGAACCAAGTGGTGAAGAAAGTACCACATCACCTTATGAGTTCTCGTTGGCCCGTGCTGTCCTAGGAGGGCCTTTTACAGGAATATACTCAGTTTCGGTGTTATCCTGCACAAAGTCCAGTTTCGCCTCCATGGAAGACCGTAACATCTGCGGCTGGAACACCTTCGGGGCTATCTCCACCTCTGGAGGGATCTTAAAGTATTCATACCCCTAAAGTATCGGGTCTACTGACTCGGGACTCTTATGTCCCTATAGCTCCTCGCATACGTCACTAGAGTTGGCATGCCGACCTCACTTGGGAAAATGGTGGAGCGGTTATGCTAGCTTCACCCACCGTCACTAACCTCGGATCTACGATGTGTCTGGGAAAATTCCATGGAGCCGCAACTCCTCATACCTTGCTATAGGGCTTAAGGTAGTTTACCTACTTCCATGGGGGGCGGAAAACGATGCGGCGCGTCATTTGCCCAGCCGTGATTTTTGTGGGCCCCTATGAAACAAAGAGCGACCCACCGCAGATGGAGACTCGCCTGGAGGCAACTTAGCAGGAGAGCGTAATAGGGAAGGCACCAAACCTGGAAGAAAATATGAAGGAGAAGCCCCAGCACCCATGGAATATCTTTTAGGGGCTGCTCTCTCACATGGGTCGAGCTGCCCAAGGGCTGCTCCCAAATGAGCTGTCAGAGGTTGTATTGCCTTACTTGGTCGTAATAATCGTCAACGGAACTGCCAGGATCTGGATATGTTGCGCCATAAACAGGGCAGTCATATGCACACGAGAACGACCGCAGGGAGGTGGTCAGTTCATTAGACGAAGTGCAGTGGTTATTGGGGCAAACCAGATCTACCCAATGATATCACCCCAACGTCTAAGACTCCTCAAATCCTCATTTCTTGCAATAGGCGAGCGTTAAAGGGCGTTTTTATTGAGGTTTAAAAGCTTTTCTTCTCACACAGCATAAGGTAGCTGGTGAGGGCCTTAAACCTAGGAAAATGGTTGCGGGGGTATTCGTAAAAGAAATGCTGATTGGGAGCAAGGAGGAAGCGCACCAACTTCCCCAGCAACCGTGCGAGAGTTTCAGTTAACCCAGCGACGTGGATTCCCTAATAATTTGCACTTAGGCCAGGAAGACGTGCAGTTTTTCCAGATACCAACTGTAAGGGGATACACAGGGTAGTCTCTCCAGGACCAAAGCAAAGAGCATTTCTTCAGGGAAAGTGAATCGATTACGATAGTACGCAAATTCACTATTTAAAGGCTTAAATATCACTATAAACAACTAGAGATTACAGTGGTAACAAACACATAAAATACAAACAGGCATGCTTAGCTACCTAGCTACGCGGTGTGTAAGCCAAACTAGAAAAAAAGCAGCTTGCTTCCTTCCTCAAAACACAGAAAAGGTCATAATTTTGAAATTTCTAAAACTGGAGAACACTCTTTATTCGGGGGATTTTTTAGGCTTAGAAACGCAAAGTTGGCACTAGACTCCAACGACGATATTATTTTATTTCGATGGTATTCACTTTAAATTGTAAATATAAAAAAGATGAAAAAGTAAATTTAAAAGTGAAATAAGAAATTGGAAATAAGGTTACTCAAGGCTGACTACTAAATTCATTTGCACTCTAAATCCGGGCAAAGATAGGAAATAAATGTAGACCTAAAACCGATTTCCTCTTTCCATCTAAATATAACCCAAATTATCTAAACATTAAAAAGCTTTTTCTAGCTAAACTTTGTAAAAAACGCAAAAATGCAGCAATTTTGCACAGGCTGAATAAAAACGACAATTTTCTGTATTGGAGAAAGTAAATATATGATGTATAATCCTAGGAAGGTTTTTTTTTAAATATATATCATTGAGGGTTATAAAACGTGATATACTCGTACCAATAGTTAATTACATCAAAATAAAAGGCTAGAAGGGAAAGAAACGGGAGCAATAATAACTAATCTTAATACTCTTTAAACACCTTAGTCCGTTATACAGGGTGATCCAGAGAAATGGGACCCATAAGAAGATGACATTTATTCTTAATATTTTATCTATTTCTTAATAAACTCTATAGCTTTTGAAAGAGTAGCGTTTACGGGTTTATTATCAAATATTTATTTTTGTAAAAATGACTCCTTTCAAATGTGTTTGTTCCATGACTGTCCAAGGATTCTATTGTTCTCGCATGAAAGTTCTGCATCACTTTATGAAGTGTGACTCCCAATTGGCCACATGCGTGGGTCGCACGCCTATTTGATGAATTGCTCCACTACGCCTTACTACCGCGTTCGCCGGACTGTTCGCCGTAAAGCGTAGTGTCGCAACCAATTTTAAGGAAAATTTCAGGTTTTAAGAGCAGACCTTCCAAAATTTGGAAATGAAGACAAAAAATCATAACACCTCCTTTTTGGGGGCCAAATTTTGCTTAAAAATTGTCTTTTCCGTAGGGTGAGGCTGGTTGTATTTAGTTATTATAGTTCTCGTCTCTGAAGTAGAAATGGGTAATTTTTGTACAAGAAGAAAATTTGCACTTAAACTCTTTATGTATCTAAGGTTTAGGCAATTTTAGAATGAGGAATTCCTTGTTTGTAAACTACTCGGAGGGCGCTATAAATATATCGATGTATGACGAATTTACGAGAAAATACAGAGTATTACCTATGGGGGATTTGGCTTCACCTTTTAGAATGTATGTTATAGATCCACTCATCACATGTATTATTTCTGTTTTATACTAACGGATCTTTCTTTTATTCATTTTCAGGGCTAGGATGAGTAAAAGAACTAGAACATCAACAAGTCACAGTGTCTTTGGCTCCTCACTTTCAGAACTTTCTCATTATGAGCAGCCAACAAAACAACAAGTTAGAAGATATATTCAGTATGTAAAAGACAATAAATACTAATGGAACAAGGATGTTATTCCAAAAGTATCCGAGGCTCTTACTGAGATTTGAAAAAAGCCAATATTCCAGTTCAGCCGATCAAGAATGTAAAAAACAAATTGCTTGGATTAATGGAAGAAGTGTCTGTGGTATCAAAAAAAGGAATGAATGCCACGAAGAGTAAGAGGTTTATCTCATCATTGGGTCAACCTTTTGATGTAGCAGGCTGCCAGCGTGTTGATCTCTTGATGAAAGTTCAAAGTCGAGAGCATTAATTTCTTATTGACCAAAGAACTGGGCGTCACATGAAAATTGGGGAAGTGGTGATTAAATAAAAGGAAAATTAGAGAAGTTTGAATTCAGGAAAGAAGAGAATTAGAGTCACAAAAAAAGTAGAGGGAAGAGAAAACTACAATTTTAGATGAAGCCTTGACTGAAGAAACCTCATCTTCTCACATTTTTGATGATGAATGGAAGAAAGTCCTTGCGAGAACAGAAAACAGCATCATACCAATACCAAAAATTGCCATGGAAGCAGATAGTTATTCTGTGTCAGATAGAGTTGCCGATGCTATTAGTAGTGCAGCCCTATTTAACTATGATATTATAAATTCAGAAGACCACTTGCATGTAATTGACCATCACAAAGTCTGATGGGAGGAAAGACACAACACTAGCCTAAAAATAAGAAAGAGAACAAATAGCATGGAGCAAAAGAAATTCAAGATCACTATGTGCTTGTAGGAGAACCTGGTACTTTATATTTAGATCATACAACTATTGAACGAGGAACAGGTGCAGGTATTGCAGACGGACTGATGAAATAGCTTGTTAAAAATGATAATAAAGATGAGATAAATGCAGTGGGATCTGACAGCAAGGCAACTAATACTGGCTACAAGAATGGAGCCATAAGAGTGCTGGAATGTCAATTACATCGTCCTTTACAGTGAATAATCTTCAGCTTGCATCTAAATGAGCTTCCTTTGAGGCACCTGTGCAGAAAGTGAAACTCAAATGTCTTTCAATGTATTGCTAAAAGAGCATGTTGCCCAGTTGTTGACGTGAATGAGCTTAGTCGGAACCAAGCTTACATGTAAAATTTATCAATGCTATTAGAAGTGGTGTAATTGACGATTATCTCGTATATATGAAACCAGGGCCAATATTTCATGCAAGATGGCTCACCACTGCAAGCAGAATATGTCGAATTTATGTGGCAACAAATTTTGTCGTGTGTCATTATGGGCCCATCTGGTTTCACATTAAATTATCTCCAAAATGCACGGAGGGGCCTAAACATCGGGAAAAGATCAATCTTCTGCAAATACTCCAACCAGCCAGTGAAGCCATAGCATGCAAACAATCCAAGGAATTCCTATTGGACCCATCCTGTAAACGTCTTTCTGGCAATGCTGGCAGACGTTGATCTGAAGAACAGGAAATTAGTTATTGATATAATCAAGAAGATCCGAGATGTTCCTGTGTATGAGGAAGAGATACGTGGTTTCAGGCCACAAAAAGTAGATAAGACTGCTAATAACCTAACAGATCTACTTCTCCCTGAAGATGAGTGCAGGTTTGAGACACCACTTACAACGAATCTATCTAATGCGGACCTGTAAAATATTTTCAACGAACCACTTCCTATTGACATTCCCTGCCCTTCACAAGATGTGACGCGGTGTGTGCGAATGGTGACGGAAGCTTCTGGCGAAGTTTATGGAAAAGAAGCAAGAGATGGCTGCATTCGGGTGGTACTAAAATCGAGTGTCTTCATGCAATCATTTGAGACAAAGCATGATTTCAATGTATCAGTTGACAAATATCAGTTAGATAATAAAAGTTGAACTCTTCACTTGTTTGTCATTATCCTTCAGTTTAAACTCAACTCCTAATGTATTTAGAAGCACTTATAACAACAAACTAACAACTGATGGTGTATATTTTTCGGGCTCGAAAATTAAAAATAAAATTTTGAGCTCCAAAAAGGGAGTGTTCAAAATATTTCTCCAAAAAACTTTTCCACCCTTGAAATATGTGTACTCAAGTGTACGAAACCTGAAATGTGCATTGTGATTTGCTGAAATTTGTTTATCGATGCTACGGCCTACTGTTCGGACCACTCTTGTTGAGTGTCCCACTGTCCTCAATCTGAAAGATCTAAGCGCACGTTAATTGTCCCTTTACCGGGATGAGCGAGTGCGGGACGTTTTCGTGTTCACAGACTTGCGGACTGTTTGACTTTTGGGAGGAGGTTGGCCTCCTACATTTTATTTTACCTTCTGTGTTTTAGGTGCGTGCTGAGGCGCGAAGGGCCTGCTTTTCTTGATTTTTTTTCGGTTTCTGTATTTTGGGGGTTTGGGTTGGTTTCTGTTTTCTTTTATTCTTTTTTTCTTTTTAATACAGCGACTTGTGCCCTTGCAGGGAGTCGCTAAAGTAAACTGATTCAAAAAAATTGAAGTGTACGGGGGCCTTCAATTTTGGTTTAGTTTTGATTGATGTATAAAAGAATATATAGAAACAATTTAGACTTTAACGGTTTTTTGCTTTTCCTCTGGGTCCCATTTTTCTGGATCTATATTTCTGCAGCAAAGAGGTAAGGATAATGTCTTTTTAATACAATTACTCACCGTAAATGTATGATAAGATAATCGAAAGGGCAAAATACTAAAAAAGCAAAGTACGAGTATATAACGAATTGAAACCGAGAATAAAAACTCTCAAATGAGCAAATAAGATCACATGTTCCAAAGCTCAAAACAAAATACTAATACAAATCAAAAGGAAAAAAAAAAATCGATAAGAAAGCGTTCGACAGGCAATCTGGCACCTTCGACTCATGATAATTTTTATATTCCCTTTGCTCCTGACCAATAATCATTATTCTTTCCTCTACATTTCTACTTACTATATGTCTAACACACACTTTCACTACTTATTTTACCCAATCTCAAAAGGATAATGTGAGCTGCACCATTTACTCACAGACCCATTGTAGCGACAAACTTGCGGAAGCTGCTTTCCAAAGCCAATTAATCTTCTCTGTTTAATGGGCTGCGCTTTGTCAGACGACGTTGAAGTGCTTTCAACGGCAACACAAATATTCAATCCGCGTTATTCTACAAAAGTTAACGAAGATAAAAGACAAATTATATGTGTCAGAATTGACAAAAATGGATGGGCAACGAAGCAATTTTTGAGAACGATAGGAAAAGATAACTAAATGCATAGTGAAAAGGTTGAGGATAACAAAAAAAGAGCAATACTAAATCTCGTTAAAGACCATATTAACAATAGCGAACCACTTTTCTCCATAATAAACCCTACATTCTCCATGTAGAAACAATGTCAACATACCTAAGTCGTGTGCTCTCAATTAATCTGACTTATGACCTTACGACCTTAAAACTTTCAATAATTGGGGCAATCCAACTCATAGATATTTCTCTCATAATTCCCGGACTAACATTGAGAATGCAAAACATCATAAGGGATCCAAATTTCGTTAGGATCACCCGAATAGTTACGATGTTATTGTCAAAGGACTCATTGAAAAGTAAAATGGTTACCACCCGACCGTCGACCTACGGACCGCCTTATAGAGTCAGGTGCACACGAATAAAAATGTCCGTGCAGTAAGGATGCTAGAAACGAGAACTTTACATTTAGATACACTCAAAACTTGATTAAACAAAATACTACCCGTAAAACGATGAGATTATAATACAATTGTAATAGAATTAGTATGTAATGGCGGCACAAGAATCCAACCACCACTCTCATTCTTCCACTCGATATTAAGGGCCATTAACCTATTTTAACATAAACAAGTATTTAACCGAGCTCCTCGAACCTAAATTACCAAATTGATGATGCAAGGTTGCAATGTTAACGATCAAGGGATTGCAATGACATGCCAAATTGGATGCTTCCGTCAGGCAAAAAAAGTGACGGGAACGCCACCGCCGCTCTTGTCACGGCCATTGGACTGACGTCACGATATTTTTTTCTTTTACAATCTCAGCAAAGCGGCAACCACCATATGAACCGCCATAAAAATACCAAGTACCAAACATTCTAACTTATACTTATGTGAGTACATAAATTTATGCACAAAGATATACATGAATGCACAAATGTGTGTACAGAAAAATTATTAAGGTGTCGAAACTCGCAAAGTTATTGTCGACTCTTTCATCGCACATTTGTTTGCTCCTTTTCCACTCACTTGCTTTTATTTCCACCTGCCTCTCTCTTCCTCACGCACACATACACACACACTACTAGATGCCATCTTGACTTGTCCCCTTCAAGGGGGTAAATGGTGTAGGGGACAATACCCTCGCTACAACTGAAATCTAGAAGATCGGCGTGCCCTCTCGCCTCTTCTGTACCTCTTTTAGATTTGTCACTTTTCCATCGAAGCAAGTCATCATCAACGTGGTAGGACGCCGACCATTTCGTCTTCATGGTCGACCTCCCACGTATCTTTAAAGTAGTCAACTGCTAGAAGAGCTTCTGAAGGATTTAGGTCTTCCTCTTATTAGTGATTCAAATGCTTCAATCGCTACTGGAATAAAAGCCAAAGCGGAAAGCATGCGAATATTTTTAAAAACTTTAGATCTGATTCATATTGCAGTTTTAGAAAAAAAGGACGCATACTTTTCTGTATACAAACTATCTTAATTGAAAAAAAACAACAGCCACAATGCTATGCTGAATCGAATGTATTTACATATGGACTTTAATATAGCTGGTTCAAAATCTGTGGTAACTGACTTCATATTTGGCAAATGCATTTACACTATTAAGAATTCTAACATCTCTCTTCTTTTCTATTAGGTAACAACCAAATATCAAAGGTATTAAATTCCATTTTTAAGCCTGTGAATAACCCTATCTGGGTTTAGTCGGCTTTTACGACACGCATATTCCCGAGCCACACATAAATATAGCTTTAATTATAATTACAATACATTTACATATAATGTTGAAATATAACAAAGCGACTTTAAAACAGAAAATATATTAATTTTGCCAAGTAATAAAAATAATAATTAATTTATATGTCGTTCTTCATCTCCGTAGTTCCTCGCAGGGCGCCCTATCGGCACAGGAGAGAGATGATTCTTCGAGGCGCTCTTGAAAGCGCCGAGAGCAGAGCGAAAATCATTGATTTATGACACCATAAAAAGTGAAGAAAGTAAACGGGATTTTTTTTAATACTTTTTTTCTGAATGATACCTTAAATGATTCTTACTGATGATTAGACACTCCAAAACACGGATAAAAAGGAAAATTCAATAAAGATGAATGAGATCTAAAGAAACATTTGTTTTTAACTTATTGCACTTTTGAGTAAGAGTTCGTAAACAAATGGAGATGCTAGAGAGATTAAAAATGTCTAGAAGGCACAAAGTCTTAGACGCGGAGAATACGCAACTCCTCTGGTCCTACCGTACAATTGCAATGATGCTCTTCAGCATCCGAGGAACTAAGCGTAAAACAGATAGTGAAAAGTAGCGAAGGAACTACAATACAATATCGGTATTTCATAGAATTCCACAAATACCTCGCTTTCACAAGGTTCTGGGAAATATATTGGAGTCGTTGATTCCAGGAACTTAGCAGAAAATCTCGCTGGACACGTTCCATTAATTTATTGCAAAAAAAAAGGTAACTGTTGATTATAAACAATTTTATTCTCTTTTGCTTCATTTTTACTTTCCCCTAAGTACATAGCCATGTATATCATCTCCAGTTTATTTACATATAATCTCTATGTCAATGTGTGTTTGCTGATCTTTCATTTATACTTTTCCAACTTTTATGTTCCTTAAACTGGATCAGGATAATAACTTCATAAGCTAAATACATAGGCATACATATAATCTCTAGGTCCTTTACTATGTGAATGCTTACTTGTTGATCATTTTATCTCTAATGCTTAACTAGTATTTCACCGATATTAGTCGCTGTATTTTCCTTTGTAGGAGAAATAAAATTTATGGAATGTTAAAATGGAAAATGCCACTTATTCCTCGGAAGGCCTGAAGATGCAGAAGAAAGTTAAGAATACTTCGGTTTATGTTACTGATTTTTATATTATATACGAGGGGTGGTCAATATGTTTTGCGAATCGGTAGGGCAAAACAAGGGTCAGGGGGATGGCTATTTGTGGAGGTGTTAGGATAAGTTATGAAAAGTCAAGACGTGTAGCCGCACGCTCCTGCCTCGTCTATTTAAGAAGCAGTAGCTGATCGCAGATCGTCAGTCACAAATCTTTCAACAATGGAGAAGGTTGAGCACCGCGCAGTGATCATACTTTTGACCAAGGAAGGCAAGAATGCAAAAGAGATCCATAAACATATGGTTGCAGTGTACACCGACACCGCCCCTTCCTATGAAACCATTGCTCGCTGGAATAGGGAGTTCCGCCATGGTCGTGAGTCCCTTGAAGATGATCCCCGTCCAGGACGCCCGTCAGACGTGACCAACGAGGACAATGTGGCTCGTGTGGAGAGGATGATCCTTGAAAATCGATGGGTGAAGGTCGAAGAAATCGAGCGAGAACTTAAAATATCACATGGAAGTGTTATCAACATCATCTACTACAATTTGGCTATGACCAAGGTCTCTGCCCGTTGGGTCCCTAGAAACCTCACGCTCTATGATCGACTTCAACTTCGTCAAAGTCCACAAGGCCAGAGTTGCACAAGCTGCCTGCGCAAGTGCGGATTCAAGGAGCTCAACCATCCCCCCTACAGTCCAGATCTGTCCCTAGCGACTACTTTTTATTCCGCCAGCTCAAGGCTGCACTGCGTGGACGCCGGTTTGGAAACGATGAAGATGTTCAGCTCGCCGTCCAGGAGTAAATTGAACAGCAGTCGGGAGATTTCTGGTTTTGGGGAATTCGAAGCCTCAGGGATAGGTGGTGCAAGTGCATTGAAGTCGAGGGTAGTTATATTGAAAAATAATAAAACACTTTTCCTCATATCTCATTTTCGTATATCTGAATTGCAAAACTTATTAACCGCCCCTCGTATGTATTGTTGTTTTTTCGTTGCATTTTAATTTCTTAAAGTTTATAAAATATAACTCAAGATGTGAGGGGATGACCTCAAAGGACCAGCATGAGAAGAAGCTCTCCTCGGAATACCCTTTTCAGCTCCTTCGCTCTAAACCACGTGCTCCTTGGCTAGGAAGTTTAGAATCTCCTAAAGGAAGCAGTCCTGTGCTGAGTCACCCGACCCAGCTGCATTTGCTTTCGGACGCTTTTCACCCCACCCCCAACTCTCCGGCGTTAACGCCGAGCTCTCACCTCATACTTCCAAGGCACGCCTCTTCCCCCACGAGCGCAGCCGTACTAACCCTACTCCCACATCATGAGGCAAACTTCGCTGTCCGATCCGACTCGTTATCTCAAAGTAAGTTTACATAGACTGACGTCGAGAGTCTGCCAGTTCCTCCGTCAATACCGTTTTGTCTGTTTCCCCGCGAAGTCACGCAACCCATGTTCAGAGAAAAGCTATCGAGCCAGCTTCTTCCTGGAGAACTGTGCGGCCCCTCTCATCTCGGACCCCCTTCAAGACTCCCGTGCTTCGTGTCTGAGGCTTCCTGCAGAACCACAGAAGAGTCTCGTTTTTGAGATTCCATCTCTCTAGAGCAAAGAAAATCTCGTTCTTCAACAAGAAGTACTCAAAACCCCAATCTACGAGTTCTCCTCATTAGGACTCCCCTAAGTATCTTCTCGAAGACTTGTGCCGTTGGTCTCCCCACTCCTTCCTAAGATTACCACCGCACTTCAAGGTAAAGTGATTTTATGTTGTAATCCCCTGATTACACCACGTCAATCGTCACCCACATCCACTTTTGAATTGACTTCTCGCTCAGTAGTAATTAATATCTCTTGTTTGAGTTAACGTTAATTTTGTTCCTCCTGTTTAACTCTTTCATAATCCAATTAACTATCTTTATCAAGTATTTTTTTCCCTCTATTTTATATATATATATATATATATATATATATATATATATATATATATATATATATATATATATATATATATATATATATATATATATATATATATATATATATATTGCCCCATTTATTATATATGTATATTAAAATTATATTTCAGGGTCTTGTTCTTTATATATCCTTTGAACTGCAACTTGGCAAGCCATTAGATAAATTGCACTCTATAAAAATCAAGGAGGCGGTCCTACACTCATTTAATTGCCCCAAAGCATATCGCAGGCGGCTTAGGGTCGGCTATCTGCCCGTGCTTGTGTATGCGCCCTTGCGCCGAGCGAGTCATCACAGGCATACCTCGACACAAGATATTTAAAAGTGTTAAAAATGTTACATGCTGATACTGAAATCAAACCTGGATTTCTTTTTGCTAGGGCAAGGGTCCCTAAATTACAGCCCTCGGGCCGGATCCGACCCGCGAGTTTAGTTCATCCGGCCCGCAGCCACCACTTATATTTACTTGATAAAACGTATTTAACGCGAGACTGGATATAAAGGTTGTTGGATGTAATATCTAGTCACGTGCCGTAAAACTCTGTCATACTTCCCACTTGTACAACAGGGACGGGAAATCTTTACAGAGTGAGGGCCGGATGAGACTTGTGGGAGCAGGCTGCGAGCCGTAGTAACAAATGAAATCCCGAAAGTGACCATATGTAGATATATACTAGAATACATTATACAAGTATTTTATTGAAAAATACAAATGAGTGAGACGGCTGGTGCTGCTTGCTACGAAGAAGTGTTTCAATGTCCGGCTCGATGGATGAGGTAAACAACAGAAGAATGTCATTGAGGTGGTGGTCCGAGAGTTGGGAGCGAAGGTAAGGCTTCGTGTACTTCATTTTGTAGAAGAGCTGTTCGCAACAGTAGGTGCTGCCAAACATGTCACGATGCGTTGAACATAACCCAGTAGATGGTGGAATGAAGCATCTAGAGTACTGAGATATGTTACCTCTCCTAAGAGTGAAAGCTTGGCTATTTGCATTAGTGGCATTTCTAGTTAACCGAGCTGGACGAAAAGGAGCAGGATGTTCACTATACAAAGGATGGTTAAAATTGTGATGTATCTTATATAGCATACAGAGTAAACTCACAGAGCGGCAGTGCCACAAGTCAACCTCAAGATCAGGAATTAAAAATTTGTAAGCTCCTAGATTACTGTCCAGTAGCTTATTTAAGTAGGAAGGTAGTAATAGGACTAGGGGTCACCACGTAAAATTAAAATACAGAGGTTCAGTTCGGATGTTAGAAAATATTTTTTTCACCAATAGAATGGTAGATTACTTGAATAGTTTGCCATCTGAGACAGTAGACTGTCCAAACTTGAATGTTTTCAAACGCAGATTAGATGATTATATGGAGAGGGAGGGTTAGCTTTAGAATTCGGCTAGATTTATTTACAAATCTAATAAATTTATTCAAAGAAATATTGTTGAATGCTCATTCATTAATTCCTCGCCTAATTTTAATATTTTCCCTGGTATATTTAAGCTAGACCTTGTTATTAAAAGACTTATTTATAACGAAACTGTCCATTTTAAATCCTAGACCTTTGATTCACTAATTCAGTTATGTCTCTCTTGTTTATTTTTATGTATTTACAATCGGGTATGTATGTACTTAGTTTAGTCACATAAATGTCTACATTCTTTACGCATAGGTTGGAATTTTGCGGAAGTAAACCTTATCTATTGGGTTTTATACTTCACATCCGTCTTTGATATTATTTTTCTATTTTGGGTCCTTCCGTTGTACATGGCCGTGGCATTGCTCTTCTGTTTCACACACACACACACACACACATATATATATATATATATATATATATATATATATATATATATATATATGGTAAACCACAATATTTGAATCAAGATTTTATTTATAAATATCTGACTAGTTTCAGCAACATGCCATTTTCAACTAATATTGAAGACGCTAGACAAGGAGCACAGTATATCTAAGGTAAGACACATCCTAAACAAAATGAAACAGCAGGAAACAATCTGGAAAAAAATATATTCGAGTAAATCTGGCGTGAATGACAAACTAAACACAATGAAGTGGGGCCGGAAACAATCTGGAGAGTTGCTAATCACCAAAACTCATTGCATTCGGGTGCTTATAGATACAATTAGCGACTGTATTCGTTATATATTTGTTAAATTTGCATTGCCCTTCAGATAAATTCAAATTATCAACTTTGTTGATGATGATGGATTCCGCAATTTTCCTTTTAATATAATTGTTTGATTTATAAATGATTTTTGTATGGTTAAAATCAATTCTATGGTCGTGCGTTTGCATATGCGTAAAGAGACTTGATGAATTCCTACACCTTCCGATATCAGCTAAATGTTCTTTTATCCTCTTATTAAAGTGGCCTGACTCTTCGATGTATGTTAATTTGCAATTATAGCATGGTATACTGTAAATTCTACCATCAAGATTGTTTGGGCGCAGTCTAGTCAGGGATTTTTAAAGGTTATTGAAATATTTCAATGTAATATTTATGTTATTTCCGTTCGCATATGATTTTAGAGGAGCCAAGGCTGGAGCATATGGGAAACTAATACATTTTTTTAAATCATCCCTTCGTGGTGTGGAGGAGGCATAAAAGTTTTTTTCGTGCTTTGGAATGGCATATATTTATGAGTTGATTTGGATATTTTAGTCCAATGAAATTGCAGATAAGGTGGTTAATTTCATCCTGAGGGAAGATTGGGTCGCACGTTCTATAGGCTCGAAGAAAGAGGGAAGAAATACCAGATATCTTAACGGATTTATCATGTAGTGAGAAAAAATGTATGTAAGCATTTGAATTCGTAGGCTTTCGATAGACTGAGCACTGAATATAATTATTTAAACGGTGGATATTTACGTCTAAAAACGGTAGGGAATTACTCTGTTTCCATTCTACTTTGAATTTTATCGATGGGTGTAACGAATTCAGATTGTTGAAAAATTAATTGAAATTGTTGTTGTCTATGGGCCATGCCGACAGAATGTCGTCTACATATCGGAACGAGATAAGAAGTTGGGAATGGATCCTAGGAAGGAGGGTCATCGGACCTAATTTCCAAAATTAAAAGTCTTGACCTCAGCGGTAAAAAAACTGTTAAGCTTTGACGTAAATAGTCTGTTTACAAAAGTCCCGGTCGATGAAGCGCTTGACGTTTTATCGAAATTTCTTCCCAATTTTGATATTAACCTACCTTTACCGATCCCTAAAATTATTAAATTAGTGCGCTTATGTGTAACCAATAATGTATTTTCAACTGAAGATAAGTTTTTTTGCCAAAAATATGGCCTAAGTATGTGTAATCTCCTTTCCCCCATCCTATGTAATCTATTTATGGAAACATATGAAATCACCCTCCTTCCTAGCCTAGTCTATGACTCGACTATTTTAAAACAACAATATGCAAGGCAAATAAAACAATAACAATAATGAAAAGAGGAAAAGGGAAGGAAAGGGAAAAGGGCAACAAGCAGGAAGCAAGCTCCGACCTACGAAGTAAACTACACAAAACAAATCTAGTTAAACAAAGTGGAAAAGGCCGGATTCCTCCCAAAAGCCATTAGGTTTACAAGGCAATGCGCACGAACACGTGCAGAGTACAAGGAATAAGCGGGAGCGATTCCGCTCGTCCAGGTCCTGGAACAGATAACGTGCACGAAGATCGCCCAGATTGGGACATTCCACAATAATATGCCGAACAGTGTGGGGGACAAAGCAGTCTTCACAGTAGGGCGCAGGCGAGTGATCCATCAAATGGTGGTGCGTCCAGTGAATGTGTCCAATTTAGAGAGGAGAGAAAGCAAGCAGAAGCCTTCGTGGCATTGGGAGGGTAGGTCCATTGGAACAGCCCTGGCGCAATGGAACACAACTTTAGGTCACCCTCGACCGTCTCCCATCTTTTAGCCAAGCGCCTGGAGAGTTATCTGTACTCCTCTTAGGTAGTCAGTGTGAGGAAAAGCTAAACGCTGGTGCGGTAGCGAAGTGTTTGCGGACTCTTTGGCGCCCTTATCGGCGCGCTCATCCCCCGCAATTTCTAAATAACCAGAAAGCCAGTAGAAGTTAATCTCGACATCCGCCAGGCCCTCGAAAACCGTGGCGCTACGGATATCGCTAACCAGGGAATGCGGAGATTCCAATGCCCCGAGAGCAATCAGTGACTGGCGTCTATCAGTGGCATAGGCACCGTCGAAATAAGCTGCGGATAAAGTGAGAGCTGTTGGCGACTGAGCGAGGCGTCGGGCTCGCGCGTACGGGTGAATAATGCACTGTTCACGACGCAGAGCGTGTTGCATCTCCCAGGGATCGACAAGTAGAAAGCATCGGTCGCCAAGCGAAGGCCGATGTGATGGACCAAGTCTACCTTCCGCAATATCCGCTCGGCTGTGGATGCATAAAATTAGCATTAGTAGTCAAGCTTCGAACGAACAAAGGATCGATAAAAAAAGTAAGACAGAAGCCCTATAAGCGCCGTAGGTGCTGAATCTTACGGAACAAAGAATATCAATGGCGCAGGTACACGATACCCTAAGGCTGTGAATATGAGCCTCCCAGGCGAGGCGTCGGTAAAATACAAGACCAAGGAAACGGTGTGAGTCCACCACTTCCAGGCGCACTCAATTAAAACAATAAGCCTGGGTTAGGGTGGAGCCATGGATGGTGGCAGAAGTGCACCACCTTATTTATAGCAAAGGAAGACCAAAGCATGTACGCTTTACCATCGCGAGAGACTTGCTTCATTGCTTGTTGAGTCGTCGCTCCAGAGTTGGTATCTGGGCCCTGCCTAAAGAGATCGAAATGTCATCGACGTAGATCGTAGCGAGAACATCTTCTTGTGATATCATTATAGGCCTTATGCAGATTAAAAAACACAGTTCTATAGTGCTGTCTAGGAAAGAATGCCTCACGGATAGCATTTTTCAGTCGAGCAGAGCATCCGACGTAGAGTGGAACTTGCACACGCAAAAGGTAAAGAGATTGGGCGGAAACCAGCTGGGGTTGATTAATCTCTCCCTGCTTTGTGAAAAGCAAGCACAGTAGCAATTCGCCTGGAATCAGGGAGGATACCCTCAACCCAGATCATGTTGAACAAATATAATAGAAAGGCCATGCCTCGTTATTCAAGGTGTCTAAACATGGCGTACGGGGAATCTTTCGGACCAGGGGTGGTGTACGCGTACAAAGTGAGAGCGGAACGTAACACACTCAGAGTAAACCTGTCGTTATATGGTTCTCCGCCTCTGGAGGTAAAGTCCAGTAAGCGGCCTTCCGTGACATCACGCGTGCATTGAATGCTGGCGGTGCAGCATCCTGGCTAGATAATGCGGAGAATGCGGTCGCGAAGGATTCCGCTACGGACGCGGGGTCCTAAATTGCGGTCATATTTGACTGGAGAAAGGCAGGGGAGTCCTGCGAAAACTTGCCCCGAATCCTTTTGACTCGCTTTCACACCTCTGCTAGAGGTGTCTTTCTGTTAAGTGAAGACACGTATTCCCGCCAAGAAGAGCGGCGAGCGTGCTTCGAAATATACAGGAACCTAGCCCTAGCCCGACGAAATTCACGGCCAGTGAAATCGCTCGGGTGGCACTTATAGCGCATGTAGGCATAACATTACTGTTTGAGGGTTGTCTCACACTCCGCTGACCAACACGGTAGCGGTCGGCGTGTAAAACGGCCAGACATTCTATGAATAGTAAGTAGGCCCATGGCTATGAGGTTCGAAAACAATAAAACGCAACATAAAGCTGTCGCAGCATTGGAAGACAGGTCCATGAACAGTCGCGGCACAATAGCACGTACCTTTAAGTTCTTATCGACCGTCTCCCATCTTATTTGTCAAGCAGAGGGAGAGTTACCGCTATTCATGCCATGTAATTGGTGTGAGGAAGAGCGAAAAGCTGGTCGGATCGCCCCGTCCTCGCGTACTCGTAGCGACCTCATAGGCGAACTCATTCCGAGCAATTCTTACATGTCTAGGAAACCAGTAAAAATAATGTCGACATCCGTCCGGCTAGCCAAAATCGTGTCGCGACGGATATCACGAACAAACCAGTGGCTGCGGATATTGCAATGCCCTAAGAAACTCAGGGCGCTATGTCACTCGCTATAAATCACATTTCGGTCTCTGAACCGAGTACGCTGCGTTATCACTTGTACCAAGTAGAGTATTGCAACCAGCTTGGCCGTCAAGACAGAAGCAGCGCATGGCAGAGCCCCTCTGACTTCAAACAGAATGAATACGACGTGGAAACCAACCCGATCTTGAGACTTGGAGTTATCCGTATACACTGGAAGGGTTCTAGCGTGATACAGAGTGTGCTTCAAAAAGGCCCGCCGAACGCAATACTCCCGAACCTGTTGAAGCTTTGTGAGTAGAGGCGTGACGACAAATATTCAAAGGTAGTACCTTCCATGCTGTCTTCATGGGCAGAACCATAAGCGCCACCGCAATGAGAACTATACCGAGCTCTCGATCGAGTTTCCTAGGTCTAAGATAAAGGGCTTTGAGTATAGTTGGCGTCTCTTGGTGGCATAGGCACCCTCGAGATCAGCTGCGGATGCAGTGAGAGCTGTTGGCAACTGAGGGAGGCGCGTTGCTTGTGCTTACAGGCGAATAAATGCACTGTACACAATACAGGGCGAGTGGCATCTCCCCAACCTCAACAAGTAGGCTCTCAATAGTGGACATGCGGAAGGCGCCGGTTGCCAGGCGAAGGCCGATATGATGGATCGAGTCCACCTTCTGCAATACACGTTGGGCTGCGGATGCATCCGTAGTCGAGTTTTGAACAAACAAAGGATCGATGAAAAAGTAAAGCAGTAGCCCTATCAGTGCTTCAGGCGCTGAAAATCACAGTACGAAGAATATCGATGGCGCGGGAAGATGAGACACTAAGGCCTCGAATATGAGACTCCAGATGAGGCGTTGGTCAAATACAAGACCAAGGAAAGGGTGTGAGTCCATCACTTCCAAGCAAATCACATTTAGATACAAGACTGAATCAGGGCGGAGCCGTGGATGGTCGCAGAAGTGCGCCATGGAAAACCGAAGCCTGTGCGCTTTCACATAGCAAGAGATGCAACACAATGCCTGTTTGACTCGTCGCTCCAAAGTTGGCATCTGGGCTCCGCCAAAAGAGATCGAAAGGTCGTTCACGCAGCGCGTAGCGAGTTTATCTTCTGGCAGCACCAAGGTGATTCAGTTGATGCCCAAGGCAAAGAGTGTGAAATTGAGCAAACCTCCCTTCGGGACACCCTTTCCCTGCTCCAATGGGCCGGAAAGGGCTCCCCCACCCATACGCGGAATCGACGATCTTACAGAAATTCAGATACTTAGATTGAAATTGGCCGCTTGCCCTCATTGGTGGAGAGTCTCCATGATATCCTCTCGCGATGCGGTATCATAGGCATTCTGCAGATCGATAAACACCGTGACGTAGTGTGCATTGGAAGCAATGTCTCGTCGAGGGCATTTTCCACTCTGAGTAGAGCATTCTACGTGGATTGTAACTTTCGGAAGCCACACTGTGCAGAAGACAAGTGGCCTCCGCTATCCAGAAAAAAAGGCTAATCTAACATTTACCAATTTCTCTATCAACTTGCACACGCAGGAGTTTAGAGAGATTGGGCGGAAACCGACCGGAGTAGTGATCTCTCCCCAGGTGGCAAAAAGCGAGCACAGTAGCGATTCTCCAGCAGTCGTGAGAGATACACTCTTGCCAGATCCTGTTGGCGTACAAGACATCTTCCGGACCAGTGACTGTAAACGGTTCTCTGACTCTGCAACTAAAGTGCAGTTGGCGTCCTTCTGCGATATTACCACGCGCATTTTCATGGAAATGCAGAAGAAAATACGACTATAATCTTCAGTGGATTAGTTTCGATGTGTTGTAGTTGATGGAGAAAAAAACATGGCTGGAGTGAGGAAGTGTCCGGTGGTACAGGTCAAAACTTATTTGAAACTTATTCAAATCCCCGGTGCATAGTTCATAAACTGCATCATGCATTAGAGAGTACTCTGTGGGAAAGGCTTAGATATTTCGTGCCTACTCAAACCAGTCTTTTCTGCGGCGAACTTCCATCGGGTTCATGCATTTCATCACCGCCAGTTCATCGATTTTCTTGAAGAAATTGATTCTGATTTCTTCCACTTGCCTTATCATACATCGGTAAGGTTGCCTCGGTGCGGTAAAGTTCTGTTTTGTTTTTATAAGCTCAGAAATGAAAACAGATTTTTTTCTTACCGAAAACGATATTGCTAATCCACTTCTGTTGTATCCTAGCTGGCTATCAAAGTTATCATTTTTGGTTGACATCACATTCCACATGTATGAATTGAACTTAAACTTCAAGGCAAGGATTGACGTGGTGTAGGAACCACATCGTTTGCTAAAATAAGACACTCAACGACACCCCCAAAATGAGCACTTTAAAGTTTAATGAAATCTTATAAACGGTTAACATATTGAACCCAAAATATATTATTTGATGTAAGGGAATCCGAATGGATAAGTGTTCTATATAGATCACTGTTCCCGAATGTTATCACCTCTCTTTTGGGAAACGTCTGAATGGATAGTGGTCAAATTGCTGGATTTTATTTGTTCTCGTTAGCTGGTGGGATCTGTGCAACCGGGCAAACTACAGTAACAGAATAAACAACACACTACAAATTACAACGAGCAGCCCCCAAAATACTGCCAATTTCCTTAAAGAAATGAGGAGAAACTTACTATATTGGCTTTGTTTTTTTTAACACTAAAATATATGTAATCAAAACCAAATCCATTTACTATAAATTAAATTTCAAACCCTATTTTAATGTTTTAAAACACTTTAAATTGAGCTCTATTCAACCGAAGAAATATATTAAAGGAAAATTATTAAATTTTGTTAAATTGCTTATGCATAATAATACAACAATTTTAAGATTCAATAATAACACTGTGTAACACGATTTTTGTCTTTGGGTAGCAACTGTTATTTTCTATTTTCTTGTGACTAGAATACATGAAAAAACAGTTATTTATTTCAAACTTTGCTTTTAATTCCAGGATAATGATAGTTATATGAAATTTACCTATTCCTTCTGGAATGAAGTGTCAAATTTGAACTTTCATTTACATAAAGTAGAAACCAAACCACATGATACAAAAATAGCATTTATTTATTCTACAATTACATAAGTGAGACAATTAAAATATTAGGAGTAGTTTTCTGTGATTTACGTTTATACTGTAAATTACTTTGACGAACCAACCCCCAAAACTAGTCTCCTATCAGATTTTTATTATATGATCCTTGATAGCGGCGTTCAAAGTCTAGTAGATCCTGGTGAAAGCGCTTACCATGCTTCATCTTGCCTTAGTTTATCACAAAGTTCTCAACAAGCTCTACATAGTTTTTGGCTTTGTGATTACCTAGGAATCCCAGAACCATTGCGATCAAGCTGTCCCACGCTGTTTTTTTCCGTCCTAGTCAGCTTCTCAGGAAGCCACACTAAACTCCATTGTAGTCAATCCGGCAGATGGTAGTGTACCAAGGTGTCCATGCTGACCCAAAGGCAAAGATAACAAGAAAACTTGATAAAGCCGCCTTGGCGATCCATCAAGAAGGCCACCATTTTGAAGTCTCCGATAACCTCCCAACCGTACTCTTCATATTTCAATGCATCTAACAAGATCTTAAAATTGCTGTATTCCTCTTTGAGCAGGACCAAGTAAGCAAGGAGAGGAGATGGATACATGTTCCCGTTATGAAGCAGCACTGTTTTGAGGCTCCTGGACGAGCTCTCAATGAAGAGGCGCCAGTCGTTGGGTTTACAGGCAATTCCGATTGCCTCAAACAGACAGGCCACATTGTGACAAAGCAAAGCTCATATATATGATACAGTGAAGTAGCACTGTATCATATGTGGGGGCAACAAGGCGTACGCTTTATTCCCGCTTCATGCAGCATATGGGTAGATCTGAAAGAACTGGATACACCTTTCAAAACCTGATCCGTTCCCAATTCGAAACCATCTGTCACAATGTGGCTCTAGGGCTACCCTCGAGAACTTCACGATACTTAATGAGGTAAGAAACATCTAGGGCCTTTACCTGCTAGAGTCAATTTATATTACAAAACTTCAACCCAGTGTAAATAACTCATTATCTGTCCCAATAAATATAGTGACTCATTAAAAAATATGCTAATATATTAAATTTCGCATTGTTTTTTTTGGGGGGGGGGTGCAAGAATAAAATCCACTGTCAATTATTTTCCTTCCTATTTTTTAGAAATTTTCTTGTTGTTTTAGTTTGTTTTTCCTCCATATTTCTAATGTAATCAATTAGTCTCAAATTTAATATTCATGTTTCACAATTTTATTGCATGTGTTAATATTTCATGTTAACTCTGTATTTTTTATTCTTTCTTTAGCACTGATGATGGGATTAGTTATAATCCTGAAATATTTGAAATAAATGTTAGGAGGCATCTACAGCTTTGTCCTGGTCATCCTGTTTATACTTCGCTTGAAGTTTGCGTCCATCAATTCGTTTGCCACTTATATATATATATATATATATATATATATATATATATATATATATATATATATATATATATATATATATATATATATATATATATATATTACCTTTCAGAGCTCGCAGGTTAAATGAGGTGCACAAGGCTTGTCTTGATCTCCGAAATGGCATCCCGAAATATGCCCTGTAGGCTTCACACATTTTAGCAGATCTCTCTACAGAGTACTTTTTTGCTCCTCTCTTAATAAATTCGCCGCAGACATAGCAAAATGCGTCTGTCGGATGGTTAGAACCTCTTAATGCCATGTGTGACGAATGCTTCTATCAATGATGAGTAACGATATCTGCGCTGTGACGGCTAGAGTTAAACTGATCGGTTAAGTAGACATTCTTTGTATTTATACAGTCATCTAAGTTGCCATAATGTTCTAGAAATTCATCAAATATATAAAAAATTCTCGAAAGTTCTAGAAAGCTCTACAATTTATTTTTCCCTAAATTTGTGCTGATTTTATGTGGAATGTAAGAGAACTGCCGTTGCTGTCTAGGTCGCAAAAAACAAAATATTAGGGAAATAATAGCTATACTACTGTATTACTCTTTTTATAACTTTTTAAATACAGTATAGCATGTTTATACCATAGCTGAAAAAAACATAACCCTTAAAACTTTTGATATATTTTTACTATTTGCATCAAAATAATGTTATTTACCATAAATGGGCTAATTTCAAAATTCAATGTCCTAGCCACAAAAGCAAAGTTTGGGGATTAAAATTTACTTTTTTTTTATTTAACAGAGCCACAAACAATTAGAAAATAATACTTTTAACCCAAATACAAGAAAAAAGTAAATTTTTGTACACAGTAATACAATATTAATAGCTAATATTTCCCTCATATTTTGTTTTTTGCGACCTGGACAGCAATGACAGTTCTCTTACATTCCACATTGATTCAGCAATGTAAAACATTGCAAAATAAAGTTAATGTAAGTAGAATATATAAATTAAATATAATTTGATTTTATAACGAAGATACAAAAAAGGAATTGCATTTGTAATATGTTAAATGCCGCCGCCGTGTGTGCGGACGTTTACATAAAAGGGAAATTGAAAAGTGCCTCAGGATGAAGACCCAATGCCATAAAAAGAGATTTATCTGAAATCCTTTAAAGTTCTCCCCGAATAAAGAATATGAATCCAGCTCCAAGATTATTTACCCTTGAGGAAATCTCTGAGCACCTTTCCCGAGCCTACAATCAAGAAAGAAAATGCTCTACCCTTTTTGATTTTCGTTTTCATTGTGGTAGCTCATCTAGCGACTGCCTACCTTGACATAGGTCGCCGTACACAACAGCCTACTATTAACCTATAATAAAAAACAAATAACAAAAAAAAAACAATAATATCTAATTAACACACAACAACGATAAAAAAGGACAAAGGCTAAAAATATTAGCACTAACGAGAAAAAGCATAAAGGCAAGAAGGAAGCGTGCTCCGCCGTCGGAGGTAGGCCCGACTCCCCCAGGCACAGGAAAGTGCGACCTACAAAAAGAAACACACAAAAAAGGTCAAATAAAGTAGAGGAGGCCAACCTCCTCTAAAAGCTTGAAAAATCTACAAGTGTGTACGAACCCATTCTGAGTCAGTACCTCACGTAGAAAGGTCTTCCAGAAGAATCAAACTGGTAGACGTACAGTCAAGCCAAGAAATCAATCTGGCTATCCAGGAGTGGTACCAAAACTCGGTGACAAATCACCCTTGGTAACCAAACTCAGTGACAACAGAGCTACGCAGCTTACCCCCTTAACTGGAAAAGTGTTTTTTTAGAACATTTATCCATTCAAATTCCCTTAATCAAATTTTAGATTTTGGGCTAAATGTGTGAACCTATTATAAGATTTCATAAAACTTTAAAGTGCTTTTTTTAATTGTCTTTGAGTCTCTTATACTCTCCTGCGATATAGTTCCTACACCACTATAGGATAACCTTTTCTGTGATCTCTGCAGAATCATCAAAAGATTTCGGAGAAAGCTGTCATTCTATAAAGCAAAACTGGAAGGAGGAAACTTCTCTGATTCTGAGTGTTTGAAAGAGATTGGGGTTAGAATAACAGATGTCAACCTCGAGTTTCCGAAAAATATTATTGCTGAATTGAAGAAGTAATTTTATAAAGATTTTGAGATCTTAAAAGAATTAAGATTGACATTCTTTTGTTCCGGAATCTGTTTGATTGTAACCTTGAGGATGTGCGGGTCGAACTACAAATGCAACTCATTGATTTGCAAACAAATGACTTAATGAAAGGAAAACTTATTGAAGTTTATCGCTACCTACCTGATGATGACTTTCCAAAGTTGAAGAAATTTGCCTTTTGTTCAGTGTTTAGAGCAACTTCTGACTGAGCAAACATTTTCAAAAATGAGCTATGTGAAGTCATCACATTGAAGGAGGTTGACTGGTGAACATTTAAAAGCAATTCTTTTTGTTGGATGCAGCAATTCAAAACTGAACTGATGAAATTTTGAAACCAAACGCTAGTTTCACAAAACTCACTGTCGTAGGTCAGGTCAGATTCTGACCTTTGCTCGGATTCCTTGTTCCGAGAGGAGCAAGAAAAGTGTGAGCGGATTAAGCCGCTATTTGCGTGGGCAATGACAAAATAACGTAAGAGAGCGATTTTAACGTTGGCCGAAATATTTAACTATCTTGGAGGTTATGGGATATCAAAACTGAATAAACAAAATAAACTTTAATACTATACAACTAATATATACAAATTAATAAAATTGGTTTCATATAAGTACCCAATCGGATTAGATGTACACGGGTATGGTTTAAAGAGACGCTCGGATGCGGCTACAAATACCAACAAACTAACAAACTGTCCACTGAACGGGAACTTCAAAACGCGATTGAGTCGATCTCGAAGCCTAATTAACTGTAGGCTTGGTGAGAGACAGAGGGACTGTAAATGGGAATTACAATCACTTCGGTTTACACAGTCTTATGATACTTCCATCGCAATCTTTCGGCTCTCACGGCGTGTCCATCGCTGCCTTTTATCGCAGGAAGCGCTTCGGTCGGGCGCAAATTAAATATTCTCCCGACCGCGTGATGCTCTTTCCCCCCTCTCTCTCTCCCTCTAACCTTTTTGTGTTGTTAGTTAATTTTATTAATCTTGCTTAACTTTTTGTATACACTCCATTTTTATTTTTTGGAGAAGGGTTAAATTGAACCCTCTATGCGTTTAAGGTAAACATATTTTTCGTGCATTCTAGTGTTAAAATCCGTGGAGCCTTCGTAGCTCAGTGAATGTGCACTAGGTGTGATGTAACTATCTTTGTACTGGTTATGTGGCATGCGCTCATCACTCTTTCAGTTATCTGGTTCGCTGTAAAAAAAAGGTTTGGTGACCCATGTGCTAGATTCATGTACACTAATATGAAAAGTTTATAGTTGAATATTAGGTATTTTTCTGTGGCATATGAAAATGTGATGTCATATTTTGTTCAGGGACGATTGCGTCATCGTTTCGACTTCATAGTAGCCTGGAGAGCTACAGTAGCCATAGCAGCCAACAGAGGTAAATCCTTCGAGCCATTGCTACAAAACCACAACTCTGCACACATCGCCAAAAAACTACCTAAACCAATCGCTTAACTTCCCATACACTTCATCCTCACTATTTTCATAGAAGCCATTCATTGTTTTCAATAAATAACCACATTTACTAGACACTATCCCACCTTACCCCTCAAATCCCCTCAATTTAATGCTATTATTTCCCCTCTAATTTGAGGCGAACTAGCATCGAGGACAATTTGTATAGGGGGATCTACTTAGAGAGTGAAGATAGAGTAAGTGAAAATGTGTGGAAGATATCTATCCGCAGATTCTCCCAAGGGCATTCGAGCTGCGAGGTCACATAATCTTCCCCATCCCCCTTTTCCCTCCGGGGAGGAGTGGACGAAAGCTGGTCAGCGACGAAGGCCTCAAAGTCAGCCGCCGCCGGCCAAGAGGGAAAGAGGTAAGGGGTAAATTGTAAGGAAAGTCGCAACAAACGAGTGAAATGTCTAGTAGGAATAAATCTCAGGTAGTCCCAATCTAGTTTGAGACTTCCTGGGGCACTCGCGCCAGGAGGGTGCGCCGGTCCTTGATTTACCAGGTGTCACCTACATATCATCAAGCAATGGCCTGCCATACACTTGTGTAGCTGTAAAGTAGACTTTTCTTCTTCAATCTATTTCTAAGATTTAAAAGTCTCGATGATGAATTGCCACCACAACTCATTAGACTTGATCTTCAACATCTATCATTTTCTCATAAAGCGGATCGGTGCGCATCAACGCGATTAAAACTCTTTCTACCCCCGTATTTATGTCTTATTTCTCAGGAGAATAATTCCCCAATCTATCAAACTTTCCCCCTTTTCCACTCTTCCTCCTACTTTTAGAGGGAGAGTTTTCTTCTTATTTATTTGGATATTTAGAGGATACTAATCTGAACGAGTCTAAGCCTTTCTTTCAAGTTAAAAGTCATTGTAAAAAAAATAGATTTGCTTAAGTTTTTCACCTATTTGCAAGGTATGTTTTTCTTTTGTTGAGAGGCAACTGCTTTGTTCCAAAAACGACGTTGTTATCCTGTTATTATTGGCACAAACTCAATTGTCATTATCCTATCCCAGTTCATTATTAATGCAACTTAAGCCTTTGTTTCTACCCTCAGTGGAAAAACAAGAAGGGAATGGGCAGATAAATGTAATGGAAAGATCAGAGGTTGTGAAAAAGGTTAAGAATGACAAAAGTCTTTAATAACAAAACAACAAACATAAATAATTGTTTACTGGAAGAGCGTAATATAAACGACAGAAAAAATATATTTTTAATTATTCCTCCCGCAGTTACCAGCGGAGCACGAGCGAGATCAAAGAAACGATTACAAAAAATCATCCTGCATTTATGTACTTTGTTCCTCTCAAAGGGTGATGTTTTAATGGCTGCCTCTTAAACTTTGTTTTTTTGCTTTATTTGCTTATAATCGGTTAATTACGTTCTATTTCACTCATATTTTCTTAGCCATGGATTATTTACTCTTCCCCAATAAGGGACAAGGGGCAATCTCACGTCCCTCGCTAGGCAACTTTGTGTCACAAGCGATATAGATCCCAACTACGCTTATTTTATTAGTAGGTTTTCTTATCAGTATTATTATCAGTAGTATTAATTATTATTTAGTAAGTATATGCAATTAAGCAACGACATATTGAAAGCTTTAGAAGGGTCATAAAGGGTATATCAAAATGAAAATGAATATCTTTAATCGCTTCCCCAAGTAATTTGGTTGGTGCTCATCAGCGCCGTTGGTAAATTATCTCCCCAGTCAGGGACCGGGTGAGCAAGAGTTCCTGGTGCAAGATCAACAGTGACATATGGACAGGAAGTCCTGGGCAACCGGGAGAGAGCAAAGAGCACAGATGCTCAAAAGTCCGAGCGTGCCCCGCAGCGTCGGTCCCGACAAATGAATGCGTTGAAAGGGAAGTCAAAAGAAGAGCTTGAATGAAAAGAAATAACAAAAGGTGTTAAGGAGTGATTAACGAGGACCATTTTACCAAAATAAAAAGGAAGAACAAAAGGTGTTAAGAAGTGATTAACCAGGACCATTTTACCAAAATGAAAAGAAAGAATAAAATGTGTTAAGAAGTGATTAACGAGGATTATTTTTACATTAGCGGCAAATGTTTGAGTTCGGAGTCGGGTTTTCAGAACTTCGAGAACGAGACTCTAATGAGGCTCTTATCCCAGGCCCCGTCTTTCATCCACAAATACAGGGTGAGCAGAGGCATTACGCACACCTCTTATAAGCGCTACGGGAGCCAAAATCTTTATTTTTAAATTATAGAGAAACCAACGAGGGCATCAACCACTGAAAGTGCAGATAGAGAGAGCTGGAAATAAAAATGTAAAATGGAGGAAGATATATAGCCGTGGATACCGCTGTATGCATTGGGGGTGAGGAGGGCACGTAACTGCGAGCGTTGGGACTGAGAGAGTACGCAATGCTTCAGCTGCAACATGGATTTCGATGCTACGCCTGACGCCTCTTTGGAGGCTAAGAGACACAAACAACACAATATGATCGGATTTCAGTGGCGTCGATCATCAGGTTCAGTGTATAAATCCGGTTCAGTAAATATTTTATTAATCCTCCTGTTTGTGTGATGATTACCCAACCACACCTAATTTTAGAATTCCACCATATCCTTGCAATTAACACAAAAATAATTGCAATATATTTTGCGAAGCTTCATAATCAAGTGCCAATCAAATATCTTTGTTGTATAACTTCACTCATTTAGACAAGTACATCCCAAAACACAGAAATAAGGAAGAAAGAGGTCATCAATATACACCCAACTCTTCGTTGTCATGTGCCATCTATAACCCAAGCAGATACATTTATATATAAACAATATAATCGTACAGTCCTACCAAATGGAGAGGTCAACTTTATCTAAGCCATTCCAATATCACCCAAATACTTAAAAGAACCAATGAAGTGTTATTATCACCACTGTTTGCAAATCTCCATTCATTAACTACTCTTACTAAACAATGTCAACAGACCTAAATCGCGTGCTCTGAATTATTTCACTAATTTAGAAAAAAAAAATAATTGAACATATCATCTGACTTTATGACCTTAAAAACTTTCTAAATCTCATTGAAAAGTAAGATGGTTTCCACCCGACCGACATACTAACTTATAAGAGTCGCCTCCGCACGCATTAAAAAGGATTCGTAAATATGAACAAAATTTCTTCAGCTCTGCGCACGGAGAATGCGACCTCGATCTCTTTCCAAGGACACTTCTGGAACTGATGTCATCTAAATGTAAATATATTTTGAAACACTCGAATCAAGTCTGCTTTAAGTATCCTTTAGGGATAACTTCAACATTCTCATCACCAGCAAGCTTATAGGAGGGAGGATGTTAGCTTAAGGGGCAGGATGTTCAACTTAGAGAAGATGGAATTAAGTTTCAAGTTTTACATATGAAGAAAGGAACGTTTTGATTACGTTAAGTCAAACTAAAATCATACATATCGACAATCATTAATTTAAGTTTTGTTATTTCAAGATTTTCTAAAAAGTTTTCTCCGGTGAATAAACACAGATATCCTTGTACTTATGAGGTCTTGACGCGAGTCCATATACTGAGTCGAGATGACTATGACTCAGAAATGCCCAGTCATTGTTTACTCACTGTAGCAGCTAACAAAGACCCTTAGCTACCAATCGTCAACGCGGTCGCTCTCACCTTCAGTGTCTCGCATTCTCGGTTCAGTAGTGTCTCTGATTTGGTTCGTTGCCACGTGCTGCTTCAAGAATCTACATAAGTACATAGAGTCTCTTCCACCGCTTGAGAGCAGGAATGATTATAATAAGCCTTTGTAATGAAGCTTAGATAGTCACAGGGTCTTTCTAACCTTGGGCCCTTACCCGAGTCTGTAAGGCTACGGGAATTTTGGTTATTTATTTAATATATAAAGCTTTGCAGTGCCTAACATACACAAAGCGTTATATATTTATTCAAATATTTAGTAGCGAAAACTTAGGGGCAAGAATATCTAATTGCAAAAAACCTATGGGGGAGAGATATTAAAGTTATTCCTTCTTCGTAACTGCCAACATATCCATGATATGCAAATTGTCTCCATAACTGAATATAAGATAGGCCAGAACCCTATCCACCCGAAGCATTCCTCTTACAAACTTTCAGCACGAAATTCCCTTTTTTGATTTCACACACACACACACACACATATATATATATATATATATATATATATATATATATATATATATATATATATATATATAGATGATTTGTCCATAGCATATTTTTCGATTTTTACATCTTTGTACAGTTTTTACCTTCATTCCTTAGATCTTGTTATTGTAAAAACAATATTTTTTTTTAGATATTATTATTGTTCTAGCCCAGAAGATGGATCCAGACCCCGAAATGTTTGCCAATATATGTTGTATTAAGTGCTTGCTCTCCTTTTCCTGATATATATATATATATATATATATATATATATGCAGATACACCCCCAAAGATAAATAAGTGAAAAACGATTCCGAGTGCTTTCGTCTTTATTCTTAAAGACCTTTTCAAGGAATGAACAGGAGCCTGGACATAAATTGCCTTAGATAGTGAAAGGAGGCATTAGACTACCCACCTCTGAACCTTAATTAGTGTGTACAAAATCCTGAAACAGCTTTATTTGATATCTTATGTATGTAGCTATAATGGAGTCTAGCATGAACAAACCAGGGCTAAGGTTGAAATTTGGGAACGTGTTGATGGAGATACATTTCAATATATTTCTCGAAATATAATACTGCATTTTATGACTTGCTTGACACTGTTCCAACTTCACCGCAGGAAAGAGAAAACGGAATAATTTCGGAAATATTTATTTCTTACTTAGGAATTCGAACCGTGCATATTCAGGCAGCGAGCAACCGCTTTGATCACAATTAAACCGCCCTTTAGTCCATTTATTTCTTACTTAGGAATTCGAACCGTGCATATTCAGGCAGTGAGCAACCGCTTTGATCACAATTAAACCGCCCTTTAGTCCACTCGGCTACGCGGAAGACTAACATAACATAACATAATTTCACGGATGACAAAGGGCGGTTTAATTGAAGATTAAAGCGGTTACTCGCTGCCTCAATGAGCACGGTTCGAATCCCACCCCAGCGGGGATTTTTCCGAAGTAAGAAATAAATATTTCCGAAGAAAAATTATTACGTTTTCTCTTTTCTGCAGTGAAGTTGGATTTATTTCATCATTCTCTCGCGTTCATGAGATATATAATATATATATATATATATATATATATATATATATATATATATATATATATATATATATATATATTTATATATATTTATATATATTTATATTTATATATATATATATATATATATATATATATATATATATATATATATATATGCAGGCGAACTTCACAATAACGTGAGTCTATATCAAGATATAAAAACTACACTTTAGTAGAATCATTTTATTACATTACAGGACTAGTTTCTGTATCTACTACCATCTTCAACTGCACAATGAGAAACAATCTCTGATGTTTAAAGAGAGAAATTGGTGTGGGGATAATTAGAGGAAAGATCGACAGAAGTATTGTGTAATTAAGTGAGAGAGTTGTATGTGCCAGGTCGTCTGGCAAGCTCAGTAATTATAAATATTTATATCGATTCTTTCGATGAAAAATGATTTAGCGTTCAAGCCTTGTTTTCGTTTTTGTTTTAGCAGTTCAATTAATCTTGGGTAATTGCCAATGCAGTTACTCTTCTTGATTCTTTATATTTATGATAATGATTATTTAAATAACTTATTAATGCGTCCACTTCGAATCTTTTTATATTAATTTATTTAATTGTTCAAACTTTATAATTTACTCCTTTTTAATTATTCATTATGTATTAGATATTTCCTATTTTTGTGTCCACTTAGGATCTTTTTTCTTTTTTTTAATACCTATCCTCTACGGATCTTTTCTTGAGCTTTACGGAGCTTGTCTTGTTCTTTATTTTTCATTATTGTCTACTTAAATTATGATTTATCTTCCTTTTTATTATTCCTTAGGTATATATTGGTATTATTTCTGTCTGAATCTTTAGCTGGCTGCTTTGGAACGCCTGCTTAAAATGCATGTTCAGGTATTCATCATCAGGTAGTCTTAATTAGTTCGTGATTTCTTATGGTATAATTTGATGTATTTTATCCCACAGAGTGATTGCACGTTTATGTAAAGTCACGTTGATCGGATCTACATCGCTTACTTAATGTAGCAACGCAAAGGGAAGATGGTCCCAAAGAGTTACATTCGACATAAATCTCAGCGCCGTGTTCTGTACCTTCTGCTCTTCCCTTAGCGCTGTATCACTCATGGTGTGTGGGGGGGATGACGGGGTACAGCAGCAGCGGTCTTACGAGCGCTAGATATAGTTTCCTTTTATTGGATGGTGACATTAATCTAAATGGGAAGAGAGATCGGAGTGCCTTTTTGGCTCTGGCAATCTTCTCCTTGAGATGTGTTTTATATCCATTCGTTGTTATTTTTAGACCTAGTTTCTCGCTGTCTTTAGAGTACTGGTAACGTACACCCTCCACCACCACTTTCCTTGTTCGTCTGCGCCGCATTGGAATCATTTTGAACTTGCCGATGTTCGTCTTGGTTTTATTCCTCCTTTCATAGTTGTTGAATATAGCAATTTCTCCTTGATTAGGGTAGTCGCTCGTCACATTTGTGTGACATAGTCTGTCAGTTGTATGTATGTGGCAAAATCGTAGGCAGGATGTCGGAGGTCGCTAGGAAATATTGCGTATAACGTGGGGCTCAAACATCCACCCTGTGGCACCCTGCTTCCAGGTTAAAGAGCTCTCCTTCGATGCCGTTAATGCTGACCATGGCATTACGATTATCGAGTCAGCTTCACATGATCTTTGTCATGCCGTCCTCCATACCAAGGTCGTCGATTTTATTTTTCAGGAAGGGCACCCAGACCTTGTCAAAGGCCGAGGCCACGTCTCTAAGTACGACATCTACATTATTACCCCTGGCCTTTGCAACAGCGATCTTCTCTGTTATGAGGGCTAATGCGGTTTCGGTTTTGAACTTTTCTTCTAAAACCGTGTTGTTGATCGTTATATAGGCCATTAATCTCCAAATAGTTCATAAGTCTGGTGTTCAGGAGCTTTTCTAATAGTTTACTGATGGACTCTAATGGGGAGATCAGTCTATAACTACTTATTGTTTTTTTAGGCTTCCCAGGCTTCAACAAAAATATCATCTTAGCCTTTTTCAATGACTCGGGAAAGTGGCCAATATTCATGTAAGCGTTGAGGATGTTTCAAATTGCTTGACTTACGTTGGAGGGGTGCATCTATTAGGTGAATCTTCGTAATTCCGGTCAACTCCGGAGCCTTTTTTTTTTAACTCTTCAGTGCAGTACGGTCAACCAGAAGATAAGGTGTGAGTTCTTCACCCACCTCTCTCAACCTTAATCAACTTTATCTTCGTAGTCCCCATCAATTTCTGCCTTCACCGCATCGCTGATACTAATTCTGTGCTTCCAATAGTCTCTGACGTGACGCACCACGTTCCCATCTCGGTTGATTTCGACTCCGTTGATCGCTATATTTATTCTTTTCCTTGGAAGGGTTTCTATTAATCTTTTAATTAGACCCCCAAAATTTTCGCATCACTTTCAGTGTCTAGGTTGCCAAATATGTTATCCCATGTTTCCTTCGATTTCTTAATGATGAGAAGTTTGATTGTTTATCTCAGTTCTCGTAGCTCTCTATAGCATTGGGCTGTGTTAGCGTACAGGTTTATCTCATTGATAAGGAGATCTAATCAGTTCATTCTTTCGATAATTCCTTGTCAAGGAATAAGTCACCTCCCCAGACAATACGGCTATATATATATATATATATATATATATATATATATATATATATATATATATATATATATATATATATATATTGGTTGGGAGGAAAGAGATAAAAGCCAGTAGAATATGTATATATACAGTTATATACACATATATCCTCTAATGTACGTACGCGTCCTTTGCTACGTACAAGTACGTTCACTTCCTAAAAGTAATCCGTTGATTACGAGGTATAAGAGTGCGATTTTACTAGACAGGCTGATAGCGTTTAATGAGTTTACCAAGTTGCAGTTCAAGGATATATTTAAAGAGTGAAAACCCCCAAAATATAATTTTATTAAGTCACTAGTTAACATATATATACATACTGAAAATATAGGAAATGTAAATAAGGATAATACTGACCCGATATATATAATTGGCAATCGGGTAACGTTAATTACTTGTTAAGGAGTTTTTAAATGGAATACTCTAAATCAGTTATACAGAAGTAATGTTGAAAAGTCGGAGAGTGGGTCAATTAACGAGAGATACAGGCAAGGGTCTTTTTACCTTAAAGATGTCACCTCTAGGAAGGGCAAGCCTTTAGCTAGTCAGCGCAGGGGAATAGAGACGGAAACTGGTCGTGATTCTCGGCAGAATATCCAGATGGTGACGAGGATGAAGGGGGGGAAGGGCAGAAGACGAGTTCACGATCCTCCTTGAATACGGACGATGGCACCTCTGCTCCAGAGAAGTACAACCTCCAAAATTCGAGGCTCTGTCGCAGCTCGGCGCGAAATCTCACAAGGGAAACTGAAGATCCTTGAGAAGGGGTTCCAGATGAGACGAAAGGAATCCCGGCCAGTCCTTCGGGGACGAAACAATTCGAGGTTGCTCTGAACAGAGTAAGACTTCACAAAAGGGATGGATCTACCTGGTGAGATCCAACTTCGATGGTATACGCGAATACCAGGGACTTGGGAGAAACAGACTCACGATCTGAACCGAAAGCGACGACATCTCAAACTCAATCTGCCGATCTTCGAAAAACCTAGGATATTTATATGACGACCATTTTTTGGGTGCTCAATCGCTAGAAGGCACAGACGTCTCTGAGAAGGCTTGCGGCGCCTAGAGGGATTAGCTTTTCTCGACCGACACAGGCCTTAATGGTCTCCAACGATGTGGGTGCGAAACTTTCGGCTAGCATTTTTCCGACTCCGGAGATTAGCATTTCATCAGCGAGGTGAAAGCTTTTAGCCCCAAACTTAATTAACTACACCTGTGAAGCGCTGATGGATATTCAAATTCTTTCTTCTTTAATTTTTCTCTTTAGATTCAAAGCTTACTCTACGTGGAGTTATACTTAGGAGACATAGGGATGGAAGGAATTCAAGAAACAAATGAAGGGGGTGTTCTTCTTGGCGTCCCTTTCACTTACATTTCTCTATCCCTCCTCGAGGCCGGGAGAGTTTTAAATCCCGTCCATGGGATAGTTTGACGGTCGGACTCCTTGAATTTATTCACTATATTGTTAAGATGATGGTCTATCTCCTCAATCGAGGCGTCTTCCAGTCTATTAACCTGTATAGTGTGCAAGTGGTTTTTCTAAGCTTCCCAATCAGCCGTGTTCAGGCATCTCCGTTTGGGTATTTGTACCTGTATTGTGAGGTTGACAACGTTAGTCAATACACTATCAGGTGTTGTCAAAGATCTTCCTGTTAAGAAAGTGGCGAAATCTGGACCTACTCTCTGCCCTGTGTTCCTACTAATTAGAAGGCTCAGTGAGTTCCCAGCTCCATTAAAAGCCGTAGTATATCCTGCCTCTCTGCAGCGGGCATTAAGGTCTCCAATTAAAATTGTTGAGGCGTTTCTACGGAATAGGCGGATGAAATTAGGAACTGGCAAATATGGGCGTCTAGGTGGTTGAAAACCGACTGCCACCACAAGGTCATCATAGGTCATCTTAATCTTCACAGCCAGGTAAGATTCTTCCAAACCTTGAATTTCTTGGAATTTTATTTCTTTCCTGACTGCAATTGCGGTGCCATCAAATCTCTTATTAGAGTGGTTGGCCTTCAGCACCTCATAATTGTATATTTTAATATACTCTGTTCACATATCGACGCCATGCTCGGTATGGCGTCTTTGTATATTCTTTTTTTATTTGTCCATCCGTTAACATGGAGGGAGAAGATTTTCAATTTTATATCTTATTTGGCTATCCATGATTTTTAATTCTTATGTGGTTGTTTAGGCTTATTCACATTTTCTCGTGCTAGGGATATTTTCCTCCCGTTTCTCTTCTTTTTGAAAATCTTATGTGCGAGATTAAAGCAGGATTCATCAAATATCTCAATTATTCCTTGTTTCAGAGCCGCTAACATGTTATCTTCATTTATGTCCGCTTCAGAGTCGTATTTAAACTTCCCTTGAAATGGCATGATTCAATAAACCTTAAGGGATATATTAAACCAATAAATGTGCAACTATTGAAAGTAAGTTCATCTTGAAGAAAGCGTGGGCTTCAGATGCCATAAGCTCTTAAAATTTGTGATACGAGTACGGATTTCTCAACAAATTTATCATGCAGTGAATAATAATGTATGTACGAACTTGAACTTGTGGGATTGCGGTATACTGAGTGTATTATCGAGCCGTTGATTTTCATAAGGTTTGTTTCGAGGAACTGCAGCGAGTTGTCTGATTCTGAATCGGCCTTGAATTTATACCGCAAACCCGTCACGCATGGAAGGATAGGTCTATGAGAACATTTGCGACGCAATTGGCACGCAAATTTAAGTTTCCATCGGCCGCATGGCATGTTTTTTGGCATGTAGTCAGTGTGAAAAGAGGCTTAAATCTGGTCTACAGTCCTCGCTGACTCTTTAGTGCCATCATCGGCGCGCTCATTCCCAGAAATTCACAAATGGACAGGAACCCGGCAGAAGATAATATCGACATCCATCCGGCTCGCGGCAACCATGTCGTCACGGATACGTTGAAGCAAGGGTGTGGAGATTCCAACTTCCCGAGAGCACTCAGGTCGCATTGTAAGTTGCTAAATATCAAAAACCAAACCGCTCGCCGAGCCGGGCACGACACATGAACTTCATTATCGAGCAGTTAATGCAACCAGCTCTGCCGTGAAGACAGACAGCGCCTGGTAGAACCCCGCTAAATTAAACAGAGGGGATACGAGGTGAAAAATCGCACCCTTCAGAAACTTGGAGACAATCATATACAATGTCGTGGATTCAGCGTGATACGAAATGTGCTCTAAAATGGCCCAACGCTATACTCACGGCGCTGTAGAATCTTTGGGAGAAGAGGTGTTGCTAAAAACTGTCAAAGGTGCTATCCTTTAGTGTGTTGTTATGAGCATAAATAGAGGCACCACCGCCCCAAGAGCTACACCGAGCTCTTGAAGTAGTTTCCTAGCCTAAAACCCAAAGGGCTTAAGGTATGACTGGCGTTAAAGAGTGTAGGGTTAGGCTTCGAAACCCCTTCCTGTTTTCTCATCACACGTTTGGCCTTGACCGCCCCATCGTCGGCCAGCTCTAAAATGATTTCATCTATATAGTCCGTGAGTTCCCTCGCATAAACTAGTCCTTCCATGAAGGTTATGGTAGAGCGCGGCGTCAAACTTACAGGAGTCCGAAGGGCACTAATCATGGCCGCGTGGTAGGGATTCGTCGCATTTGCCAAAAGGCTCCCATCGGAGAAACGGATCACCTTTTGCTTCCTACCACTTACACTAGATAAAGATCTACACTGATGAATCATGTTGCCCTTAACAACATGCTGCTATCAATGGAGCGAATAACCAGGAAGCGTTTGACGACAGCGGGCTCGAAAACACCGGGAGGTCTGTGAATGAGGATCCCTGATGTAATCGAGTTTCAGCTCTGCGCACTAACACTTTTGGTCATAGTCAGGGACTCCGCACTCGGGGTTGCAGAGCGGCCGGACGTGCTTAACGAAGTTGCAACAGAACTATCCGTCCATGCAGCCCCAGCAGATAGGGAGGAGCTCCGGGTCTTTTCCGTCTTTTTCTTGTTGTTTCTTTTCTTTTTTAGAAGAAGAGGGCGGGAAATGAACCCGTTCTCCCCTCTGCCGGTAGGAGCCCCCAGGCCAGATGAACCAGCCTCATCAAGGTCCTTCTCCGAGATCAAGAAGGTCTTTGCGGTCACTCGGCACCAGTCGGAGGAGTAGATCCCTCCCCTCCTTGTACTACCTTGAAGGCCCAAGCCGTTTGAGGAGGACCTTGCATATGGGTGGACTCGGGTTCGGTGCTTGGCGCCGAGCCCGGATTCGCCCCCATGGAAGGCCCTACCGTTTGAGGCAGGGTTGCCTCAAGGACTATGTCTATTTTTTTTAGGGGGGGGGGGGCAGCACGGCGACCAGGAAGGCAAATCGCAGGCCCCTTACTGGGCCTCTAGAGTGCAGTCTACCTGATACTTTACCCTTTGGTGTACGGCCTACCAGGCCTATTTACACGTGCGCTACATAACTGATACAATCAATTTAACTTAAATCTTTTAATTAACGACACACGATTCTTATATTATTCAGGAATGCCACTAACAAATCTTCTGCAGAGAATTATACAGGACTATTATTCTTAGAACATGGCTATAAGTACTTACTAAATCAGTAAATCGGTATTGTTTTCATATACTGCGAATGCAGTGATATCATAGTGTTTTTCTCTTCATTCAGTGAAAAATGGAAAAAATATCACGAGAACCACTGAATAATAATTTACCAAACCTCAACGATTGGATTCGGGAATGCAATTATAAATCTTAAAAGAACCATTTGTGTGGCGAATCCTGTAAGTTTGAGATATCAGCAAGGAACCCCCATTAGTGAAAGGGAAGACCAAGATGCAAAGAGAGATTATAGATGATAGGAAATACAAAAATTAATATACCATCTATCTTAGAAACTAGGGAGTGAGCTCAAACATTTCGATATTAAATTTCATTTTAAAAAAAAGACAGAAACTGTCGGAATTTTTTTAAAGCTCAATATAGAGTAAAGTCCCCAACAATAAATCCCTAATTAAACCTTATTCCCAAACAGACAACCACAAAGCTCGATGTGAAGTCGCAATTTCCGAAACCTGACCCTATTCCACAAGAATGTCAATTACCTGATTGAGAAACAAGCAAGTACGAATAAAACCAGAATAAAAAAGAACATCAAACTCTGTTTTCGTGCATTGTCTCTAAGACAATAAATTCAACTATATTCTCCTCTTGAGCCTTTAAAAAACAGTGATTAAAAAACGAGCAACTCCTGGCTAGACTATGCATTAGTAGCCTTAGGCTCATCCACTTTCTTCGGTAAAAAGCATGAATAAAATAATTTAAGAAATGAAATCCAAAGGTTTTTATCATGCGTAGGGTATTTGAATCTTCGGGGTAAATACATTAAATATTTTTCAAATAGTTTTATTGATTAAAATTACATGGAGGAGAATTCTTTATTACTTCGAATAGGTAGGCCAATCTATGAACAACAGACTAACACATAAAAGAAAGTGCTGGAGTTAAAAATTATATTAAATCATGGTAACATTAATAGTGGATAGATTTATTTTAAACCAATCATGAATAATCATAGCGTGCACTATTATAGTTTTATTGATGGATGTCTTTGATAACAAATGCAGAGGTAGAATAAGAAAAAACACAAGTGGTAAAAGGTTCTTTATTACTGGCGTTTCGGTCCTCTAAAGCTTCTTCAGGGTAACAAAAATCTAAGACAAGACGATATACTCATTAGGTGAAGATAATTTGGATAGGGGGAGAAGATATTTAGTGCATATAAAAAGAGAGATGGTAGAGATTTTGCCCTGGTGATGAGGGCATCGCTTTTGTTTATTACTTTTATTTTTTGCTTTGTTAATTTTGTTCGTGTATACGTTGTACGAATTTTTATGTATGTCCTTTCTTTGATCTTGTGTTCATCTTGTTGGTTTTGTGTACTTATTCTTCTTGGTTAACTTTAAGCTTTCAAGTATTTGTAGGCAGTCAAGTTCAGCAGTTTACCTCGAAGTTGAGTTGTTAGAATTTATTCTATTTTGTTTTATTGTTTGTTTCTTAGTGTTTTACTTTTACTTCATCGTGTATTTGTCTTTTAGGTGAATACTGAAGTATGTGTTCCTCGTAACAGAGCTTGTTGCTAGAAAACCGACGGCTGTGGGTGACTTTTACTCGCACCCTAGTAGGGATGCTGATGCTGATGCTGCCACCTGTTCCATGTAAGTCTGGGATGATAACATTCGTCAATCTAGACCAGACCAATTTGCCCAGTTTTTGAGTCACGACGTTAACGTGCTCCAAGCATTGTCTTCTGTGCAGATCTCTTTGCCAAAGACGGTCGCGCCTTCTGGCTTTATTGATGAACAAGGATGCGGGATTCTGCACACGTTAAAGTTTTCTTATTGAGGACCTGTGGGCCACTTTAGTTACTACTGCAGGGTAGATAAACTAGACCGGATGAACATTAGATATATTTTCCTAATGTTAGCCGAGCTAAGATCTCTAAATCTCTATAGCTTAGAGATTTCTCTACATGCCAGATTCTGTCTCTCCCTGTAGTGCCCTGAGTATCCGTGGTCAGAGAACTATAGGCCCAGAAAAGTGCCTTCGGCAGAGTAAACGTGTTTCCTCCCATCTATCATAATGGTCCATGTCAACCGGTGCCTCAACGGGACGATCTAGAACTTATCTTTGTTAGTTCTGATCTTCTAACGTTTCTCGTACTGGTTGATGTTAGTGAATTCCACTATCGTTTGAGTTGCCTGTGCCCTTTCTTTCCTCTCCGTGCAAGGGACGTGATGTCATCTGCGAATTGCAGATGCATCGTGTCCTTATGCACTGGAGTTGGTAAATCGATGGTGAAGACCAGGTAGAGCAGTGAGATCAGACAACTTACCCTGGTGAACGTCTGCTTTAAGTATACTGCGATCATGATACAGGCCCTTTTGTCCATAGCGAGTCGCAGAGGATCCTCCCCATCACCTGATCTAGCTAGAAGCTTAGGATCTTGTATTGAAGCCCTTCCAGAAATACCTTGTTGAAGGCATTCTGCACGTCCCTCAGCACCATTTCTACATAGGAACCTTTCGTTTGGCAATATGCAATTTTCTCAGTTAGGAGCGCCAGAGCCGTATCTGTACCCATTTTTAGACGGAACACGTGTTGTTGGAGGTTGAACGCTCCTAATCGCAACTTGCTCAATTGAGTTTGTAGCCTTTCGGCTATAATCTTTACGAAAATCTTGCCGCGTATCTCTAAAAGAGAGATTAGTCGATAGTTAGCCACTTGGTCTGGGGTCTTGTTTCCTTTCGGAATGAAGATAATTTTAGCCATCTTATACCCGTCACGGAAGTAGCCTGTATCCAGGACTGCATTCATGGTGTCAACCATGCTCTGAATAATTTGTCGTGGGGCATTCACGATGTTATATTTCGTGAGCCCAGACCAACCGGATGCACTCTGTTTAAAGGACCTAATGGTAGTCATGGCCTATTCAATAAGGACGAGGCGTCCATTGTTAACCATCTATCTTGAGATACTTGTGGATATGGATGGGTCCTATCTATCACTGTGCCGAGGTCATCGAGCAGTTAGTTTTCGATGTCATGGTCGAAGTCTTCGATTCACTCAGAAGATATTGCAAAAATCTCTTTCCAGTAATTTCTGAATCTTCTTTCGAGAAATTCAGGATACTCAATAATGTCGTGGCTGACTTTGACTCGTGTTCTTGGTTTAGGAGGCAACCCCCTAAGTCCTTCATAGGATTGCTTTCTTTGCCTAGCCTACCAATAATATTCCAGATATCACTGTTTCTCGAGGATAATGCTTTTCAGCTTCTCGCTTAGTTGTCTTATTTGGGCTCTCATTTCCCGGTTTGGGCCTATCCTGCCGATTTCCCTATAGATTTATCTATGTTACCGGGCAATATTCCTCATCTAGTCAGTCCACCTAGGTTATGGGAGCATTTTATATGAGATTATGTGGACGCATCGCTCGTCGGCAAGAATGAAGACATCGGTGAGTTTGTTTATCTTCTCCTCTATTTCTTCGAGACTTGCATCGCCCAGATTAGATGGCTGGTAGTCAATAAACATCTCTCTATAAAGTTCCCAGTTAGCTTTTGTATAACTTTACCTAAGTTGGATAGGATTTAGCATTGGTGCAAGCGAGATTGTGGTGACGATTGGGATGTGATCGCTCGGGACCATGGGTCCTGGTTCATTGCTAATGTTGAAGGGTAAGTTTCTGCGATAAGAAGGTTAGGAAATCTGGTCCGACCCTCTGTAGTATGTCTCTTTCGAGCAGTAGCTCCAGGTTTCCCTTCCTTCAGTCGGTGCGACTGAAAACAGATGCTCGGCATCGGGCGTCCAGGTTAACTCCAGGCAATGCCAGTCTTCGGTGCCCGAAAAAGGTGAGGGAGTTGTTGATCAGCAGGTATTGGCGTCAGGGCGGCTGGTAGGTAGCTTCCATGGTTAGGCCTCCAACCAATTTCGGGATTTAGATAGCCACGAATGATTCTTCTAAGTCTTGTAGCGTGTTATATGTTGTTTTTTTTTCGGATCGCGATGGATGCTCTGTCGAATCGATCCTGCGTGTTTTTTTGTTAATGACAATAGTGTTTAGAATTTTTAGTCTGTTGTTTCTGTGTTGACGCCGTGCTCAGAAATGAGTATTTTCCTTCCCATCCGTTGACATTTAGTGTATTTTTATAGTGTGTTATTGGTGTTTTGCCTGTTATGTTTTGTGTTTGCATTGTTTATATATGTTTGGGTGTGTCTTTCTCCCTATTTTCTACTGCACTTCCGCTTACCATTCTTGAATTTGTTGAATTCTGCATCACTTAAGGTGATGCAGGAGTTCCTATATAGTTGTATTTCTTCTGCTAAGAGTGCCTTTTCGATTACCAATTATAGGGTAGGTGCATCGAAAGACCATTTAAATTCGCCTGTTTGGTCTTCCTTGAAGACTTCCCTGGTGTTAGGGTTGTCTGAGAAGGATGCCTACTCCGATGAGTAGAAGCGGAGAAGGAGCTCCGGTCCTTTGAACCTGTAGGCTCAACATGGAGTCTTCTCGTTGCTCCTCGATCTCTTAGCGACTTTGGGAGGGGGTGGGACACTCTTTTTCTTCTTCGGATGATGAGCTTGAGAGGTTATCTCTGCCTGCTTAATCCTCCTGGCAACTCTTTTCTTTCTTTTAGCTCCCAGAGCCTTCTGGTTTCCACTCAGCGGTCCCTGTTTGAGGACCTTTTGAGTCCTGGCATGGCCTCTAGGATCGTTTTCTCTTCGGGTTTTCCGTCATCTACTGGAAATGCCGTTGTCGACGATGCTTCTTCAGGCTGAAAGTGCAGCTGTAGGACGTCCCCTGACGGAGGGTTGTCCTAGAGCAATATTTCAGCTAGTCCGTTGTTCTCGAGCACGGTGTTTAGTTCTTTATAGAAACAGCCTGGGTTAGTCAGGTTCCTTACATGTGCATACAAGATGCACATGAAGATTTTCGTCGAATTTTTATTACCTATTTCTAGGTAGGTTGTTTGTTGATTTTCGGCGTTCGTTGCTAGGGAGGCTTTGCTGCCTGTGCGTAGATGTTGTTTGCCATTCTAATTCCATTTGCCTTCTTATCTTCAATATTTCTTTCTTCCTGGGGCAAGACATGGCCATTGCCCCGTGTTTCTGGCCGCAGTTTGGGATTTATGCTCCGTCGCCAAGCACTTGGTCCACGCGTGCGCTTTGCCACTACATTTGGAACACATTACTTCCTGTTCCTTTCATTTCTTGCTTGTGTGGTGTTCTAGTTTAAAACACTGGAGGCAAACTTGAATCTGGATAAATTCCTCACGTTCAATTTGATCCCCGCTTATCTTAGCATTGAAGAGCAGTAGTCAGCTCTCATTCACTTTCGCCACCCTATGTATATTCGCAAAGATTATTTTAAAAACTTGCTGTTAGTCCGTATTATCGCGTCTATTTTTAAACTTCACCACCTCTGCGATCTTCGCTCAGGATTGGTTGCGTGCATTTCCTCTGTGATCTCTTCTTTGGTGTTTTGGCCAACCCACTGGTCCAGCCTCCGGCACACCACACTTTTGTGGGCTTGGATTTAAAGAAGGATGCTGGGCAGGAGGGTAATTTTCTGTTTCCTTGGTGAGAGTATCAAAGTCTTGTTTTCTCACGCGTATGGCAACGTACCAAGCTGGTGAGTCAATTAACCCGAGTATTGCCACGTTTAGATTACCGAACAAGGTGTTAAACACCATGCCATTGTCCGGTTTCTTTTGGCCATTTAGGTTTCTAAGGGTGACGGGTGACTCTTGTGGCGGAATAGGACCCATCTTGGTTAGAGTGCAGCCTCTTATATATGGCAGTGGACTTGTGGTTCCTTGCTGGTCTTTTTTTTGGTTGCTACAGGGACTCACTAGATAGTATGTTTGTTTCGTCATATTAAATTCGCTTTTCTTTAATAGTGTTTACAATATTTTTCTTTGGGAAGAAACGGACCCCTCCTTTCGTTTACCTGCCGCCTCAATAGAAAGTATATTGCCAATAAGGATTAATGAAAAATATATATAATGAATCCGGGGAGGATCCTCTCGGAGGGTGATCATGACAGACTTATTGACAACGCCGCCACCACGAGGGTGTTTTAATCGCAACCGCGTCCACAATACACAGAGACGGTTGTATGTCTCTCTGTGGTCCTGGGTGGGACTCAGAGCAGTGGTTTCTGTCCTTCCCTTTTTCGGAAAGTTTCTGATATTGTTATCGACTGTGGGCTATTCCTCAAACTATCTTCTTTTAGTGCCCACAATTATGTCATATTAGCTACACGGCATAGTTGGGACGAAGCATGAATGGCAATCTCCTCGAACATCGGGTGGCAGTTCACGCATGGAGGTGGGCCGGAGAATTAAACAGCCATCTGATTCAGTGAGGCCGCTAAAATGAAAGATGAAATTAATTAAGAATGGATGATGAGGATAAGTACAACGGATTTCTCTCTCTCTTTAGTAGCATGCAAGTCTAGGTGCGTGCAACTCTATATCTCCCCATGTTGGTTGTTCGGTCTGTGGGTTTCCGTTTTGAGTTTTTTGGTAATAACATTGTAACTATTCAGCTAATTCTAACAAAATTTGAAAATCTTATGTTGTTTTACATTCTCTTTCGAGTGATAAAATTGCCAAAGTCCTCCCAAGGTTAGCGGGAAAAAAGGAAGCAATAACATCATAATTATTTGGCCTATTCTAACGAAATTTGAAACCCTTATATTGGTTTATATTATGTTTCGAATTATATAATTGCCAAGGTCCTCGCAAGGTTAGTCAAAGATTTAGCGAAAGTTTTGAAGATCGTATGGTCATAAATCAGAATACTTGAGAGCAAGCGACTTTGTTCAGAAGACCTTGTTTAACAACTAGTTGGTACAAAATAGAAACCAAGTTGAGTACGTAGTTTACCAACTCTTCGGTTTTTTTTTATTCTAGGAGCCCCATCTGGTGATTCCGAACATGGACATAAGTCACCGTACTCACTACAGCCTACTAGGCTACTTTAAAAGAGAACAAATAACAAGTAAATAACAAATAAGGATAAAAAGATCATAGACGAAAAACAAAAACAAAACAAAGCAAAAAGCTAACAGGATGGAAGCGCGCTGTAGCGCAGGGGGTAGACCCACCAGCCTCCAGCGCATAATTTTTTTTTTTTTTTTTTAATTAAGGGGCTATCTGTCGACTGCCGACTAAGGCATAAGTTGCCGTAAACAAACAGCCTAATTTAGGCTACTTTAAAAAATTAAACAGAAAACAATAAAAAGGAATAACAATAACAATAACAAAGCAATAACAAAACAATTACAAAAACAACAACAACAATTAAATCGCGTTAAATAAAAGGGAGAAGGCCGGCCTCCCCCAAAAAGTCAATAAGTCCACCAGTCAAAGTACACGCACTCATCCCGAGAACAAGGGACAGGCAGTAGCGACCCCTCCCATCCCGGTACCGGGACAGGTGTCGTGCGCGAAGATCACCCAGACTGGGACATTCGACAAGAATGTGCCGAACAGTCTAGGGGACGACGCAGTCGTTGCAATAGGGCGCAGGCGAGCGCTCCATCAGATAGCGATGCGTCACACGAGTGTGTCCGATTCGGAGACGACAGAAAGCAACCTGAAGCCGCCGCGGCATTGGGGGATAGGTCCATGGGAACAGTCGCGGCGCAATGGCACGCAACTTTAAGTTCCCTTCGACCGTCTCCCATCTTCTTTGCCAAGCAGTCCGAAGAGCTGCCCGTATTCCTGCCATGTAGTCGGTGTGAGGAAGAGCGAAACGCTGGTCCGGTCGCAGAGTCCTCGCGGACTCTTTGGCGCCCTCATCGGCGCGCTCATTCCCCGCAATTCCTACATGTCCAGGAACCCAGCAGAAGATAATCTCGACATCTGCCCGGCTCCGAAAAAACCGTGGCGTCACGGATATCGCGAACCAGGGGATGCGGAGATTCCAATGCCCCGAGAGCACTCAGGGCGCTTTGTGAGTCGCTATAGATCACAATCCGGTCTCCGAACCGGGCACGTCGCGTAATCTCCCGTACCGAGTGGTGTATTGCCACCAGCTCGGCCGTGAAGACAGACGCAGCGCCTGGTAGAGGCCCCGCTGACTTCAAACAGAGGGGATACGGCGTGGAAGCCGACCCCCTCTTGGGACTTGGAGCCATCCGTATACACTAGCACGGTACCAGCGTGACACGATGTGTGCTCCAAAAAGGTCGAACGCAATACTCCCGGCGCAGTACAAGCTTTGGGAGCAGAGGCGTGGCGACAAATAGCCAAATGTGGTACCCTCCAGGGTGGCGTCCTGGGCAGAACCAGGGGCGCCACCGGCCCGAGAGCTATATCTACCTCTCGAAGGAGTTTCCTGGCCCTAAACCCAAAGGGCTTAGGGTATGACTGGCGTCTCTCGGCGGCATAGGCACCATCGAGATCAGCTGCGGATGCAGTGAGAGCTGTTGGCGACTGAGGGAGGCGCCGGGCTCGCGCGTACAGGCGAGTGATGCACTGCACGCGGCGCAGAGCGAGTGGCATCTCCCCAGCATCGACCAACAGGCTCTCAATGGGGGAAGTGCGGAAGGCACCGGTCGCAAGGCGAAGGCCGGTGTGGTGGATCGAATCCACCTTCCGCAATAAACGCTCGGCTGCGGATGCATAAAACTCGCATCCGTAGTCGAGCTTCGAGCGAACAAAGGATCGATAAAAAAGTAAGGCGGTAGCCCTATCAGCGCCCCAAGCGCTGAACGTCACGGAACGGAGAATGTCCATGGCGCGGGTACAAGAGACCCTAAGGCTGCGAATGTGAGCCTCCCAGGTGAGGCGTCGGTCGAATACAAGACCAAGGAAACGGTGCGACTCAACCACATCCAGGCGCACCCCATTAAGAAACAAATCTGGGTCGGGGTGAAGCCGTGGGTGGCGGCAGAAGTGCACCACCTTAGTCTTGGCCAAAGAAAACCGAAACCTGTGCGATTCGGCATAGCGAGAGACGCGGTTCAATGCCTGTTGGAGTCGGCGCTCCAGAGTTGGCATCTGGGCCGCGCCAAAAGAGATCGAAAGGTCGTCCACGTAGAGCGTAGCGAGAATATCTTCCGGCAGCACCGAGGTGATGCCGTTGATGCTCGGGGCAAAGAGTGTGACACTGAGGACACTTCCCTGCGGGACACCCTCTTCCTGCTCCTTTGGGCCGGAGAGGGCTCCCCCCACCCGTACGCGGAATCGACGATCTCGCAAAAATTCAGATATAAACATTGGGAGGCGTCCCCTCGCCCCCATCGTGTGGAGAGTCTCCATGATACCGTATCGCCATGCGGTATCATAGGCCTTCTCCAGATCAAAAAACACCGTGGCGTAGTGCTGTCTACGAAGGAAAGCCTCGCAGACGGCATTTTCCAGTCGGAGCAGAGCATCCGACGTGGAGTGGAACTTACGGAAGCCGCACTGTGCAGAAGACAGATGGCCTCCGCTGTCCAGGAAATAGGCTAATCTAACATTTACCAATTTCTCCATCAACTTGCACACGCAAGATGTTAGAGAGATTGGGCGGAAACCGGTCGGAGTAGAGTGATCTCTCCCCGGCTTGCGAAAGGCGAGCACAGTAGCGATTCGCCAGGAGTCTGGGAGAAGACCTTCCACCCAGATCCTGTTGAACAAATCTAACAGAAAGGCCATGCCTCGCTCACCCAGGTGTCGAAGCATGGCGTACGGGACATCGTCCGGACCATGGGCGGTGTCCGCGCACGAAGCGAGAGCGGAGCGCAACTCACTCACAGTAAACCTGTCGTTGAAGGGTTCTCCACCTCTGGAGGTAAAGTCCAGCCGGCGGCCTTCCGCGACATCACGACGTGCATTGAATGCTGGCGGAGCAGCATCCCGGCTAGAGAATGCGGAAAAAGCGGTCGCTAAGGATTCCGCCACGGACGCGGGGTCCGAGATTGCGGTCCCATTCTCCTGGAGAACGGGAGGGGGGGCCTGCGAGAACTTGCCCCGAATCCTTTTGACTCGCTTCCACACCTCAGCTAAAGGGGTCTTCCCGTTAAGTGAAGACACGTATGCCCGCCAAGAAGAGCGGCGGGCGTGCTTCGAAATATACCGGAACCTAGCCCTAGCCCGACGAAATTCAGCGACAGTGAAATCGTTCGGGCGGCGCTTATAGCGCATGTAGGCATAACGCTTCTGTTTGAGGGCCGTCTCACACTCGGCCGACCACCATGGGAGTGGTCGGCGTGCAAAACGGCCAGACGTCCTAGGAATAGTAGTCAGGCCTACGGCGATGAGGTTGCCGGAGAAGAACTCAACGGCCTCATCTACCGACCTAAACTCCTCGACTGAGATAGAGAATTCAGTCATTTCCTGAAATGCAGGCCACCGCGCCCGCGCCAAGCACCACCGAGGTGGTCTCTCAGGCGGCAGTTGCCCTGAAAATGATATTTGAATGGGAAAGTGATCACTACCATGGAGGTCATCGACCACCCCCCAATCAAAATCAGGCTGTGCATCCGAAGAGCACAAAGATAGGTCAAGGCAAGAAAATGAAGCGGTTCTCGGACAGTGATGCGTAAACTCATCCACGTTTAGGACACCCATCTCAAGCTCTTCGATCAGATCGGCAAGGACTTGTCCCCTGGGATTTATGGAGTAATCTCCCCAGAGAGGATGCCTGCCGTTCAGATCTCCAAGCAAGAGATAGGGCCTCGGCAACCGTGCCACGACGCGGCGGAAGTCCCCCGCGTCGAAGTCAGCTGACGGTGGAATGTACGCAGAAATGATAGTATACCTCCTATCCAGGTGCAGCTGCACAGCCACTGCCTGAAAGGAGGTATCTAAAGAGAAAGGAAGAACGGAGACATCATGCCGGGTGTAAACCGCGCATCCCCCAGCCCGGCCATCCCGCGGTGGTGGGGTCGCAAGACCCTTATACCCCGGGAGGGCAGGCAGCGGGCACGCGCCTAGCATGGTCTCCTGCAAAAAAATAGCTAACGGGGAACGGGACGAGACGAGCCTCCGCAGCTCCTCCCAGTTGGCCCGGAGTCCACGGCAATTCCATTGAAGGAATATGCCCTCCAGGCCTAGCTCGGAGGAGACGCGGGGGCCCTCCTCGAATTGAAGACCCTCACGGGAATGGCCGTACGCTTCCCGGGGGCAGAACCCCGGGCGCTGTTGGCCGGACAAAGCGCTGAAGGCGCTGTCGCCTTTGAGGACTTATTGGGGGAGGTTGGGCTCGCCATGCGAGTCTTTTCCTCCCTCAGCCTCGAAACCTTAGGCGGGCGTTGCGGCTTGGGAGGCGGGGGGCCCTCTTTTCGAGGAACCACCGTCTCCGAGCCACTCGCTCCACCTCGGGGCGTGGGCGAAGGGGCCGAAGCTCCTTTGTTGCTGTCCTCCTTTCGGGGAACAGCTTTAGGAACCCCGGAAGATGGCCTAGCGACCATCTTCAGGGGTGTTGCCTCCTGTGAGTCTAACGACTCTGTGGAGGCGCGTGGCCGTTTCGCCTTACGGGAAACGGTCACGCTGGGGGAAGAGGGGGGAGCCCTGGTATTAGCCGGGGCTGGGTGTGAACCCTTTTTGCCGCCAGCTCTACCAGGGGAGCGCCCGGGTGTAGTAGAGCCCGCAGAAGGGCTCCGAATGGGCGCGGAAACAACCGTGCTCGTTGGCCTGGATGGGCTAGGAGCAGAGGGTGCTTTTCTAACTATTGAGGCATATGACGTCCCAGGCAGAGCCGGGCGCGCCAGGACCAAGTCCTTAGCCTCGCGGAATGAGAGTCGATCCTGGGCCTGAACGGCCAGGATTTCTTTCTCAAGGAGATATGCACCACATTGCTTCGAAGAAGCAGGGTGCGGCTCTCCGCAATTGACACACTTGGCCACACACGATTTGGACTTATCGTGTGCGACCTTGGAGCAATTTACACAGACTTCGGGTGACCCCGATTTTGCACGTCTACATGATCGATTCGTGTGGCCGAAGCGGTGACAGTAATAGCACCGCCGCGGCAGTGGCACGAATGCCTTCACGCGGTAGCGGTACCAACCGGCACGCACCGACTCAGGGAGCTTGTCACAGTCGAACGTGACGAAGAGTGTAGGGGTGGGTCTCGAGGCCCCTCCCTGTTTTCTCATCACACGTTCGACCTTGACCGCCCCATGGTCGGCCAGCTCTAATGTGATTTCATCTATAGTGTAGTCCATGAGTTCCATCGCATAAATTACTTTCACAAAGTTCATGCATGAGTGTTGAGTCCCACTCACAGGCGTGCCATCAAGTGTCCGAAGGACAGTAATCAGCGACCGACTCGGAGAGATTCGACGCATTCGCCAAAATGATCCTGTCCGAAAACGGGTCACCTTCGGCTCTCTACTAATTACACTAGCTAGAGCTCTCCTCTGATGGATCATGTTGCCCTCAGCCAACATGGTGCCATCAGTGGAGCGAATAACGAGGAAGCGTTTGAAGCCAGCGGGCTCGAAAACGCCAGGTAACCTCTGAATGAGGGGCCCCGATGTCATCGAGGCTCCGCCCTGTGCATTCTTCGTCTTAGTCTTGGTCAGGAGCTCCGCACACGAGGGGGTAGATGGGCCGGATTTGCCGATCTTGGCTTGGTCGCCTACCAAAGTGGCAGCAGACCCATCCGTCCCCGCAGCCCCCGCGGATGGAGAGGAGCCCCGAGTCTTTTTCGTCTTTCTTGTCTTTTTCTTCTTTTTAGGAGAGGAGGGCGGGGAATGAACCCGCTTCTCACCCCCGCCGGTAGAAGCCCCCAGGCCAGATGGACCGGCCTCAGCCAGGTCCTTCTCTGAAATGGAGAAGGTCCCGGTGGGCGCAGGAGATTCATCCGGAGTAGATCCCTCCCCTCCTTGTCCTGCCTGAGAATCCACAGCCGTTTGATGAGGACCTTGCATAGGGGCGGATTCGGGTTGGGTGCTTGGCGCCAAGCCCGGATTCCCCCCCATGGAAGGCCCTACCGTCTGAGGCTGGTTTTCCTCAAGGACCATGTCTATCACAGGAGGGGCCTCCAGTTGGCCATCCCCTCCCAGGACATCGCAGGTCCCCTTGGCAGCGTCATAAGTCTTTAGTGGGGAGGCACAGGCCTTGACCCCGGCAAGGTTTAATATTTTTGCCAGCAGGTCTTTTGAGGGAAGCGACCGAAGGGGCCTGGCTTCCCTGTCCCCCCTAAGGGGGTTTGCCCTACCGAGCCGCTTGTACGAGGGGCGGTCGGCAATGGGCTGCCTGCTGGCTAGGAGGGACTGCCGCTGGAGATAGGGAGGTGCCCGAAAGCACCTCCAGAGAAGGGGGTGAGGGGGAGTCCCCTACACCCGTAGGCGTAGGAGAGGAGTAAGCCTCCTCTCCGGTTAAAGAGGTATGGAGGGTCCCCTGCGCAAGCACAGGGGGGGGGAGCTCCATCTTTTCTGTGGAGCTGCACGAGGGCGGCTCCGTTGTTGTTATAGGGGGAATTAAGGGGAGATGTTTTTTTGTTTCATCATTGGGCATGGTGACCCTCTTTGTTTTACGGGACGCAATCGCTCACCACCTCTTGCAGTAGCCTGCACTGCAAGAGGTGCTTACAGGCCCGGCAGAGCCAGGCGCCGCCATTTGGGACCACCCCTCCCGCCTGGTGGCCTGGCAGTCCTTCGGCATGGCGGCTCCACCTTGGACACGGCGTAAAACGGATAGATTTTGAAGACGAGAGGAAAAGGGATGTGAGGAAGGTATGGGTGGGGATGAAGCAGGTTGTTAAAAGCCAACCACCCCAGACCGGAGCTCAGGGGTTAGGGGACATTGTCCCCTCCTCCCTCAGCCCCGATCCGAGACGATTGGCTGAGAAGAAGGTCAGCTTCTACCCTGTGAAATTAGAGGCTGACCAGAGAAAGTTGTGGGAGAGGTTGTATGAAAAGCGACGAGGTAGGATAGGAATACAGGCTATCTGAAGGAAGGAAGAGAGGCTAAGCTGGGGCCGGACGGGGCGCTGGATCCCGTCAGCACGGCGGCCAGGATGGCAAATCGCCATGCCCCTTACGGGGCTCCAGCGCATAAGATTGTGAACCACAACAAACAGTCAAAATAAAGCGGAGAAGGGCAGCCTCTGCCAAAAAGTCGTATAGTTTGCAAGTCGGTGTGTACGAAACCACCCTGAGTACAAGGAGCAAGCAGTAGCGACCCCCAGCTCGTCGCGGTACCGGCGGGACAGGTTACGTGCACAGAGATTACCCAGACTAGAACATTCAGAAATAATGTAGAACATTCAGAAATAATGTGCCAAACAGTCAAAGGGACAACCTAGACTTCATAGTATGGCACAGGCGAGCGCTCCATCAAATGGAGGTACGTCCCGCGAGTGTGTCCAATTCGGAGATGACGAAAGCAACCTTAAGCCCTCGCGGCATTGAGAAATAGATTTATGGGAAAAGTCTCAGTGCAATGGCACACAACTATAAGTTACCCTCGACCTTTTCCCATCCTCTTTTCAAGCAGCCCGGAGTGTTGCCCGTATTCCTGCGATGTAATTGGTGTGAGAAAGGGCAAAACGCTGGTCTGGTCAACCAGTCCTCGTGAACTCTTTGCCTCCCTCATCGGCGCGCTCATTCCCCACATGTCCAGGAACCCAGCAGAAGATAATCTCGACATCACCCCGGCTCGTCAAAACCGTGACGTCACGGATATCGCGAACCAGAGAATGCGGAGATTCAAATGAGCCGAGAGTACTAAAGATGCTTTGTGAGTATCTATAAATCAGAATCTGGCACTTCACGTTATCTCTCGTACCAAGCGGTGTATTGCAAACAGCTCGGACGTGAAGACAGACGCAGCGGCTGGCAGAGCAACGCTGACTTCAAACGGAGGGGATACGGCGTAGAAATCTACCCCTTCTCGGGACTTGGAGCCATCCGTATACACTAGCACGCTTTCAACGTGACACAAAGTGTGCCCAGAAGAGGCCGAACGCAATACTCCCGGCGCTGTACAAGCTTTGGGAGCAGAGGTGTGGCGACAAATAGCCAAAAGTGGTACCCACCAGGGTGACGGCCTAGGCAGAACCAGGGGGGCCACCAGCCCGAGAGCTATATCTTGTTTTCAAATGAGTTTCCTAGCTCTAAACCCAAAGGGCTTAGGGTATGACTAGAGTCTCTCAGCGGGATAGGCACCGTTGAGAGCAGCTGCCAAAGCAGTGAGAGCTGTTGGAGACTGAGGTAGGCGACTGACTAGCGTGTACAGGAGAATAATGCACTGTGCGCGGTGGAGACCTATCTCACCAGCATCGACATGTAGGCTCTGATGGAAGAAGTGCGGAAGGCATCCGTTCGCCGGAGATCTTGTATTTGCTCCTTCTTTGTATGTGACATGTGAGCGGGTAAAGATATAAGGTATAAAAATCCCTTTGATGTCCCTAGCTTAAGAAGATAATGAGTTTGATGAGGCAACTCTTCGGGTGAACTAGAGTTAATGTGCCTGGTAGCTTAATGATAGAGCAGCTGACTGGCAATCAGCAGACCCGAGTTCGATTCCCTGCCAGGAATTTCAAAATTTTCTCCCTGGAGTTATTTTTGTCTTCTCAGTAAGGATTGCCTTCATTCTGCCGCCCTCTGCTTTTTTTTATCCTAAGTGTTCTTCCAATGGCCCTTTCTCTTAATTTTAAAATCTCCCGTTTTCTGTATCATTGTTCATTCGCCTCAAATTTCTCTATCTCTTGTACTATATATATATATATATATATATATATATATATATATATATATATATATATATATATATATATATATATATATATATATGCAAAAAAAATCCTTCTGAAAAATGAAAGGCGAATTCCAAGTACTTTCGAACTTGTTTAGTTCATTATCAAAGTATAACGAGATATTTTTACAAAGGTGGTATATATATATGTGAAACAGAAGAACAATCCTCCCCCCCCCCACATGTACAACGAAAGGACCCAAAATAGATAAATAATATAAAAGACGGATGTGAAGTATAAAAACAAATAGATAAGGTCTACTTCCGAAAATTCCAACCTGTGCGTAAAGAAAATAGAAATTTTTGTGACTAAACTAAATACATACATACCCGATTGTGAATACCTAAAAATAAACAAAAGAGGCAAAACTAAATTAATAAATCAAAGAGCTAAGATTTGAAAGGCACAATTTCATTATAAACATTTTAATAACAGGATCTGGTTAAATTCGCGGTAGCCCCGAACACATACTTAATGTAGTTAAAATCTATCTATCTATCTATCTGAATCTCCTCTCTCTCGCTCTGCCTCTCTCTCTCTAATTCTCTAATTCTCTCTTCCTCTCTTTCTCTCTCTCTCTCTTTCTGTCTCTCTCTCTCTAATTCTCTAATTCTCTCTTCCTCTCTTTCTCTCTCTCTCTCTTTCTCTCTCTCTCTCTCTAAAACTTTTCTATCCTTTACTTCTACTATTCTATGTGTAAGTGGCAGTAGATTTAAGGCCAGATCACCTTAGTCTGGGCCGTAAGGCCCGTGTGATCTGTGTATCTATGTAACTCTATGTAACTTTCTCTCTCTCCTCTCTCTCTCTCTCTCTCTCTCTCTCTCTCTCTCTCTCTCTCTCTCTCTCTCTCTCTCTCTCTCTCTCTCTCTCTGCCTTGCAGACCTCTGTACGGCGGAGGGTGTCTTTTTTGTCGACCCGTACGCCGTATTCTATGGTAGAAAAGACCTCTACCAAAGGGATGGGGTGCACCTCTCCTATAAGGGCAAGGCTTTCCTAGCCAACTTCATCCAGGATGTCGTGGATCGCACCCAAAGGAGTGTCCGGACCATTGGGAAGGCAGACGTACGCCAGTACGCCCAAGTCACTCCCCAAACAACCTTCTCGGAGGTTGGCAAAAATGGTGCCACCGCGACAACCAAGAAGCCGGGAAACGGAAGAGTATAGGGGGTCCTACATTAGTGGACTCCCTGAAAGTTCTTCTGTTCAATGCGAGCTCAATTAGGAAAAAGTTTCCTGAGCTCCGTGGCCTCGTAACGACGGAAGAACCCGAAATGGTAGCCATAACAGAATCGTGGATAAAAACGTCAAACCAAGACTTTGAAGGCGAATTCACGGTTCCTGGCTACCAACTCTTCCACAAAGATAGGCCAGATAGAGAGGGTGGCGGTGTAATGTTATATGTCAAGTATACAATCAAATCTACAAACTGAAACATTGTATCCGATCACGAGCTCCTAGGCGTTGACCTAGAAATAGGCCCTGTCAGATACAGGACCCTGCTGCTTCACAGACCCTCTTCCCAACCCGTTGAGAAGGACAGGGAACTGTACAAGCTTCAGAGTGTGCATTGTTATAGGCGACTTCAACAGACAAGTTGACTGGGAAACCAGAGCAGCCTGTGGCGAGAGCGGGCTACTCCTGGAGTTCGCCAACAAAGAGTTCCTCACTCAATGGGTCAAAGAACCGACGAGAGGAGACAATATCTTCGACTTGGTCTTTACCTCTGAGGATGATATCGTTGAGGGGATCTCTCTGTAGGCGAAGAGCTTGGTGGCAGTGATCACCAGCTAATTAGATTGACCGTCAAGATCCCGAAGGTAAGGTCTGTTGCCAGTCAATCAAGGAAACTTGACTTGAGAAGAGCAGACTTTGCAAGCCTTCGTGCTGGGCTGACTGATGTAAGGCTAGCGGTATGCGAAGATGTTGAGGATTTGTGGAACAATTTCAAAAATAAGTTCATGAGTCTTCAATCAAGTTGCATCCCTCTGAAATGCCTCCGTCGGTCTTCTGTTCAACCAAAGTGGTTTAATCGAGAAATCGGCCAACTGCTTAGGGAGAAGAGAAATGCGTACCGGCGATCGAAGATCTCGGGTGCCTTTGACGAGTACCGGAGGCTAGCCAGAAGAGTGAAGTCCAGCATAAGGGTGGCTAAGAGCTCTGAGGAACTCCGAGTAGCGAGACTCTGCAAGGAGAATCCCAAGGAGTTCTTCAGCTATGTAAATAGCCGTAAACCAATCCATCGTAGGATTGGGCCCTTAGTGGACGAGGAGGGTGCATTAACTCACTCAGCTGCATAAAATGCTAACCTTCTCAATGACTACTTCCCTTCAGTGTTTACTAAAGAGTGTAATCCCATCCCCCAGCCCGTGGATTCTTACTCGGGGGAAAAGCTAGAGGTACTGGACTTCACCGAAGGAGAAATAAAAAAAAGATCGCTGACCTAAAGACGAATAAGTCCCCCGGACCGGATGGGTTTCTATCCAAGGTGTTGAAGGAAGTGTGCGATAAAGTATCACGACATCTTTGTGCTATCTTTAACATGTCAATACGGACCGGATGCGTTTCTAGAGACTGGCGTGAGGCGGAGGTGACTTCAATCTTCAAGAAAGGAGACCCCAGCCATCCGTCAAACTACTGACCCATCAGTTTAACTTCGATAGTCTGAAAACTCATGGAAAGCATGATAGTGGACAAGATAACGTCTTATTTATAGTCAAACCTGCTATTGAAGAGTTCCCAACACGGCTTCCGAAGGCAACGTTCATGCCTGACGAACCTTGTGGAATTCTTCCACTTCGTGTTCAGTGAGCATGATCGGAATAAAGCCGTGGATGCTGTGTACCTTGACTTCCAAAAGGCCTTTGATAAGGTACCACACCGCCGCCTTCTCCTGAAAGTTCGTGCACAGGGCATAGACTGCAAGGTAGCAGGTTAAATAGAGCGCTGGCTAAGTGACAGACGGCAACGAGTAGTGCTGAATGGGCGCCCGTATCTAGCGGTGTCCTTCAAGGTTCCGTCCTGGGACCACTACTGTTTATTATCTATTTCAACGACATGAACGGTGACATGGTTGCCAAAATCTCCAAATTTGCAGACGACACCAAGCTTGGTATCAATGTGACAAAGAAGGGGAACACTGCCCGCCCCCAAGAGGACCTTAAAAGTATTGGGGAGTGGTCGGACACGTGGCAAAATGCCTTTCAACGTGGCGAAATGCAAAGTAATGCATATCGGACACCGAAACCCTAAATCTAAGTACATCCTTAAGGGCACTGCTCTTGAATCGAGTGACACGGAGAAGGACTTGGGTGTAACTATCACTAGCGACCTCAAGTTCTTGAAACAGTGCATCGAGGCAGAGAAGAAAGCGCAAAGGATGTTAGGCTACATAAAGCGCCAGTTTAGATACCGTAACAAGGAGATAGTACTTTGTCTGTACAACTCCCTCGTTCGGCCGCACCTGGAGTATGCCGTACAATTTTGGAGTCCTTCGTTTTGAAAGGACATCGCAAGGTTGGAACGAGTACAAGCTAGGGCAACCAAGCTGATTCCCCCTATCCGACATAAAAGTTATGAGGATAGACTAAAGGAATTAGATCTGTTCTCGCTGGAAACCCGTAGACTGCGTGGTCAGCTCATCGAAGTTTGCAAAATACTTCGAGGGTTCGACAATGTTGACTACCGGGATATTTTCACACTGAGTGATAACAGAACGCGCAATCACGGCTTCAAACTTGAACTGAAGCGTTACAACCGCAATCTCTGTGGAATTTTTTTCACCTACAGTATCTGCGGTAAGTGGAACGCACTTCCAGTGAAAGTTGTCAACAGTAAATCTGTTGACCAGTTCAAGTCAAGACTAGACAAAGTCTTGAAAAGTGGCCGTTTAGGGGTGCAAAACAATTGAGCAGCCATGTGCGCGCTTGATTGCTAGTCCAAAGGTACCCTCTTTGAATGGACCATAAGGTCTCCTGGGGACTTTATTTCCTTGTTACACCTTGTAACTCTCTCTCTCTCTCTCTCTCTCTCTCTCTCTCTCTCTCTCTCTCTCTCTCTCTCTTTCTTTCTTTCTTTCTTTCAGCCGTTGTCCCAGTTCGATGTGCGACAGTGCCGCTCCCTCTACTTGATTCATAAAGTGCTTGATATTTATCGATATTCATATTGAAAAGTGATTTTCTCTAATGGTTGTCCTTGGGGCTTATCTTCGATCAGATTATAATTCTTAAATTATGTTTAAATAGTGGTGAATTCGGAGATGGACTTTTCTTTACATCGTCGTCCATCTTGGTTGTGGGTTTTGAACTTGCGCGCCTCAATTCGTTTAAATAATTACTATATTAGTTACTATATTAATAAATAAAAGTTCAAGATTATTAAGCTATGCTTGTGAGTTAGAATTTTCATTGAATAACCTAGTATCCCACCGGGTATTCGTAGATCTCGGTAAGCGAATTTACTTTATATTAATTTGAATTTACAATAAACCTATCAAGACAAAAATAAAATGTCTGGAGCCCAAAGTTAAAAGCGTTTTTCTTTAAATGCAAGATAATAAAGTGGATCATAGATTTCCCCGAGCAATGCTTTGAACAAATTACAGCCCAAAGTATCTTCCTTTTTTTAAAAAATGGCTAAAAAACACGAGAAAGAAAAGAACGATTTAATGAAAATTATTCATGACTTGGCCAACAAAATAACTGAATTAGAAACCAAAAGATGTGCTTGTGCTATCAATGAAAATCAAATAACACGCGTCGATCAAAAAGTAGGGAAATTAGAACAATCTGTATAGCTTTCATAAAACAAAATTGAACATAATAACGTTAGAGAAGATGACTTCATCGCAGTTACCAACAAACGAAAATTTAGACCTAAACCAAACACGAATACATCCATTGAACTGCAAAATAGGTATTCAGAATTAAAAGAAGAAGATTCTCATTTATTTGGAGACTCCTTAATCAGAAATCAGATTGACTACTTCGGTGCGAAAAATTCTAGAAAAAGTAAATTTAGGTGTTATCCTGGAGCTAACATCGAAAAGATAACCCAAGAGATAGACAACCTAACTTTAAAAAATCAAAAGTGTTCAGTAATAGTCAATGTTGGAAGTAATAATGTAAAAATAATTATGCCGGAACTAAAGAGATAGTTGAGGACTATACTACGCTCGTCAAAAAAATCAAATCTAAGACTAAACGAGGCATGGTAATCGGGTACTACCGAGATTAAATTCAAATAGAGAAGCGTTAAGTGGAGCAATTGGCATTAACGATCGCGTAAAGAAGATATGTGAAAAGTAAAATGTTAAATTCATTGATTTTTGGCAGAAATATATCCCAAAAGAGGCATACTTCAACTATGATGGAACGCATTTTAGCCTAAAAGGAAAAAACGAATACGGAGAATTGCTCCATCTAAATTTAATAGAACTTCTAGAACAACCTAGTATCTCCTCAGAACCCCAAGGAAATTCGGGAAACGACTTCGGTGCAGCATTAGAAGTAAAGGGATAACTTCACTCAAAGCCATCTTATTTAATGCCAGATCAATCAGGAACAAATTATCAGAATTCAAAGCGTTAGTAGCATTAAAAAATATGATATAATAAGATCACCGAGACGTGGATCCACAGTCATTCGACGGACTATATCAGTGAATTTCATTTGCAAGGCTACAAATTATTTCACAAAGATAGAATTTATAAGGAAAGAGGAAGAGTACTCTTATATATAAGTGAGGACCTTCAGCCTATTAATTGCAATATTGAAACAGAATTTGAGCTAATAGGAATAAAACTAAATATAAACAAATGTTCACATATATATTTGGCCTATAGAAAGCCACAACAATCAAATGAAACAGACAATCGATTTTATGAATTTTTGACGAGCGTTAGTAAGGACAGATTCTCTTACGTTATTGGCGATTTTAACTGCCCCAAAATTAATTAGCGGACAAAGAATTTAGATTTGAAAGAGAAAGATTACTAAATTTCATAGATGAAAATCAGCTAACTCGATGAGTCACTGAGCCAACAAGAGGAGAGAATATATTGGACTTAATCTTAACTTCAGATGATGAACTCATTTCAAACGTGAGCGTAGGCGATCAACTTTGCAGCAGCGATCATAACCTAATAGAACTTTAATTAAATTTACCTCACAAAAGAATTGTAAGAAGTAGTACAAAATTAGACTTCCGAAAGGCTAATTTCATAGATTTTTTAAAAAAGTCTCAAAAATTATAAAATAACTGCTGGAGAGATAAATGAAGCATGGAATGAATTTAAAAACAATCTTTTAATGAAACAATCCAAATTCATTCCTCTAGCAGTCAGAATGAGTGAAAAAAATCAAAATCCTAAAAATAGTTGATAAATGAAATCAAAAGAAACATAAATAAAAGAAACGAGGCTTATAAGATGCTCAAATTAAACAGCTCAGTAGCGAATAATAAGAAATATATTGATCTCAGAAGAAAAGTAAAAGCTGGAATTAAAAGAGCAAAGCGGAACGAGGAAATGAGAGTCGCTTCAAACTGTAAAGAAAATCCCAAAGAATTCTTTGCCTTAGTTAATAGTAGAAACCCATTAAAAAACAGTATTGGCCTAATCAATGATCGTCACAATAATTTAAAAGTCAGAGATAAAGATGTAGCCACTGCACTAAACGAGTATTTTGCATCAGTTTTCAACAAGGAGTCCTCAAATCAAAATATCATACCATATAATGAGTACTTAGTCGAAATGCACGAGCAACGATGCACGAATGCGAATAGATAAAATGAATAAACTCAAATCCCCAGAACCCGATAAGATAGTGCCAAGAGTTTTTAAAAAAGTAAAAGATACAGTAGTGGACCAAATAACATTCATTTTTAACTTATCACTTGAAACTAGTACTGTCCCTCAAGTTTGTAAATTAGCCAATGTGACGCCAATATTTAAAAAAAGAACGTAAAGATCTCGCATGCAATTATCGACCTATAAGTCTAACATCAATAATTGGAAAAATTCTCGAGAGTATTATTGCTTAAAAATTAGTAAGCCATTTAGAAACCAACAAATTGCTAAGAAACACGCAACACGGATCTTGTCTTACAAATTTATTAGAGTTCTTCCATTACATTAACACAATTCATGATAGTGAGAGATCGGTTGACATTCTGTATCTGGACTTTCAAAAGGACTTCGACAAGGTGCCACACAGAAGACTAATGTCTAAAGTTAGAGCTCTAGGAATACGAGGTAAAATAGCAAATTAGGATTGAAGACTGGCTTAATAATCGTAAACAGAGGGTTGTGATCAATGGAAAAGCATTTGGATGGATACCTGTGAGTAGTGGCGTTCCTCAGGGATCGGTTCTGGGGCCCTTGCTCTTTATTATTTATGTAAATGACATAGACGTGAGATTGATCTCTAAAATCTCCAAATTAGCTGATGATTGTAAACTGGGTAAAAGTATAATTACCGAGCAAGATATAGTAGATTTTCAAAATGACATTGACCACATAGCCGAATGGTCTGAAAAATGGAAACTTCCACTGAACCTTGAAAAATGCAAAGTGATGCATGTTGGCCACAAAAATCCGAAGGCAGAATACAAACTGTTTTATTAAACAATAGCAGAAACAAAAAACGAAAAGGATCTCGGTATTTGTGTGTCAAATAACATCAAGTTTACACAACATTGTGTCGACGTAGAAAAAAAGCGTGAAAGATACTTGGTTACATTAAGAGACAGATTAGATATAAAAGCAAGACCGTATTAATTAACTTGTACAATGCCTTAGTTAGACCACAACTAGAATATTGTGCCTATGTGTGGTCGTGCCCCCTCAGAAAAGATATAGAAAGATTAGAAAGAGTGCAAGCTACGGCTAAGAAAATGATACCATCATTAAGAAAATACAGTTATAGTACACGGTTGGCAAAGTTGAACCTTTACAAATTAGAAACAAGACGTATACGAGGTCACCTAATTGAAGTATATGAAATCTTAAACGGAATCGAAAATGTGGACTATTCCATCTAGTTAGAGTTCAATAGAAATATTACACGTAATAACAGCATGAAGCTCATTCCGAAAAAGTACAGACTCAATGTATGTAGATTTTTTTTTTCGTATAAAATTGTAAATATATGGAATCAGTTGTCGTAAGAGGTTGTCTCGAGTCCCACCGTTAACACATTTTAAAAGAGGTTAGATAAAGTTATAAGGACTATTAACTATTAAATAGTACTTGTTGATTAATTGCAAAATCTTTACTATCAGAATTCCTGGTTGAGCTGTATATTTCAACTAAACCAGGTATCTTTTTGGTTTTCCGTAGTCGCACGGCGGGTAAGAGAGGAGGGTGGGGAGAGACTTCAACTATACTGTCCTTTTGTCTCCAACTTCCAACTCCTAGGTTTTTTGTATATATAATAGAACATGGAACAAGCATATTCTCAGCGCATGGATTGAAAGGTCTTTTAAGGTGCTTACTTTCATTGTAACACACTTTCTCTCATCTCTCAATTTCTCTCTCTCTCTCTCTCTCTCTCTCTCTCTCTCTCTTATATATATATATATATATATATATATATATATATATATATCGCTCTCTCTCTCACACACATAGGTTGCGATAGACTGCGATTGAAGGGATCTCAGCCGTCTGGGGTACGATTAATGGATAAATGCTAGGTACCCCTTAGAAGCTTTCTCCTAAAGTGTAATAGCCTGACCAGCCCCCTGTGAATGCAACTTGGTGAACAAAGGCTCAACTGCTCTTTGGTGAGAAAGCTTTTGAGCCTTGCTGGTTTCCAGATCAGCTAAAGATCTCGAGTGAAGTCATGGGCACTTAGCTTTACTATTTTCTTTAAGGCTGGCCGTTTTTAGTTGATTAGAGGGGCTTAGTAGGGAGACTGTTACACCTCAAGCACCACTGTCGAAAAACCAGAAATCCAGTTGACCTTGGGCTCTCGCGCTGCTCAATTGGGAGCTGCGGCACGATTGGGGACGTCCGGTGCAGGGAAGACCTTAGGGTTGGTGTGTCTGGTCAAATGGTTTATGTTGGCCGAACGACCGAAAACCTCCTGGAAATAGGCGGATGTGATTAGTGCGAAAAAAAAATCACACAAAAAACCTTTTCTAATGCGTATGGTCCTAAAGTTTTTAAAATGGCGAAGAAGAATGGTCTTCCGTTGCCAAGTTAACCTGCAAAATATGCAAAGTTTATAGATGGAATGTAGACTTCGGGGGCAAGTATTGCAAGGAGCTCATAGATGCCGTTAGTGTCTGTGACTTCGGCGAACTAGAGAAGCGCCTGGGCGAGAGCATCGCCCAACTGATAGAGGAGAACTCCCTCCTCAAAAGGAAGGTTCACCTTTTAAAATCAGAGAAGTGCAGATTTATCAGGCGAGTACGAAGGAGAGAAGGCCTCCGACGTCCAAGAGCAGGAGTATTCTGCTGCAAAACTGGTTCAACGAGCCAAAAAGAAGAAAAAAAAGAGGAAGTATGGGAAAAAGAAATAAGAGGAATTAGAAAGAGAAGAACAAAAACTAGAAAGAGAAGAAAATAAAGTGGAAACAGAGGACGATAAAAGTAGAAGCAAAAGAAGAGAAATGAGATTTTTTTTTTTTTTATAGAGCCCATCTGGCAACTACCCACTTGGGCATAAGTCGCCGAAAAACACGACAGCCTAGAATTAGGCTACTTTAAAGTTAAAATATGAAAACTTAACAATCAATATAAATTGGAAAAACTTAACAATCGAAGCAATCTCCGGCAGCGGGGGGAGGTCCCCCTCACTCCGGTGCAGGAGAGTGCAACCTAAAACAAAACAATAACAAAAAAAGGAACCTTAAATAAAGGGGAGAAGGCCGGCCTCCCCCAAAAAGTCAATAAGTCCACCAGTCATGGTGCACGCACTCGTCCCGAGTACAAGGGACAGGCGGTAGCGACCCCGCCCATCCCGGTACCGAGACAGGTATCGTGCGCGAAGATCACCCAGACTGGGACATTCGACAAGAATATGCCGAACAGTCTGGGGGACGACGCAGTCGTTGCAATAGGGCACATGCGAGCGCTCCACCAAGTAACGATGCGTCACACGAGTGTGTCCGATTCGAAGACGACAGAAAGCAACCTGAAGCCGCCGCGGCATTGGGGGATAGGTCCATGGGAACAGTCGCGGCGCAATGGCACGCAGCTTTAAGTTCCCCTCGACCGTCTCCCATCTTCTTTGCCAAGCAGTCCGAAGAGCTGCCCGTATTCCTGCCATGTAGTCGGTGTGAGGAAGAGCGAAACGCTGGTCCGGTCGCAGAGTCCTCGCGGACTCTTTGGCGCCCTCATCGGCGCGCTCATTCCCCGCAATTCCTACATGTCCAGGAACCCAGCAGAAGATAATCTCGACATCTGCCCGGCTCGCCAAAACCGTGGCGTCACGGATTTCGCGAACCAGGGGATGCGGAGATTCCAATGCCCCGAGAGCACTCAGGGCGCTTTGTGAGTCGCTATAAATCACAATCCGGTCTCCGAACCGGGCACGTCGCGTAATCTCCCGTACCGAGTGGTGTATTGCCACCAGCTCGGCCGTGAAGACAGACGCAGCGCCTGGTAGAGCCCCGCTGACTTCAAACAGAGGAGATACGGCGTGGAAGCCGACTCCCTCTTGGGACTTGGAGCCATCCGTATACACTGGCACGGTACCAGCGTGACACGATGTGTGCTCCAAAAAGATCGAACGCAATACTCCCGGCGCAGTACAAGCTTTGGGAGCAGAGGCGTGGCGACAAATAGCCAAATGTGGTACCCTCCAGGGTGGCGTCCTGGGCAGAACCAGGGGCGCCACCGGCCCGAGAGCTATATCTACCTCTCGAAGGAGTTTCCTGGCCCTAAACCCAAAGGGCTTAGGGTATGACTGGCGTCTCTCGGCGGCATAGGCACCATCGAGATCAGCTGCGGATGCAGTGAGAGCTGTTGGCGACTGGGGGAGGCGCCGGGCTCGCGCGTACAGGCGAGTGATGCACTGCACGCGGCGCAGAGCGAGTGGCATCTCCCCAGCATCGACCAACAGGCTCTCAATGGGGGAAGTGCGGAAGGCACCGGTCGCAAGGCGAAGGCCGGTGTGGTGGATCGAATCCACCTTCCGCAATAAACGCTCGGCTGCGGATGCATAAAACTCGCATCCGTAGTCGAGCTTCGAGCGAACAAAGGATCGATAAAAAAGTAAGGCGGTAGCCCTATCAGCGCCCCAAGCGCTGAACGTCACGGAACGGAGAATGTCCATGGCGCGGGTACAAGAGACCCTAAGGCTGCGAATGTGAGCCTCCCAGGTGAGGCGTCGGTCGAATACAAGACCAAGGAAACGGTGCGACTCAACCACATCCAGGCGCACCCCATTAAGAAACAAATCTGGGTCGGGGTGAAGCCGTGGATGGCGGCAAAAGTGCACCACCTTAGTCTTGGCCAAAGAAAACCGAAACCTGTGCGCTTCGGCATAGCGAGAGACGCGGTTCAATGCCTGTTGGAGTCGGCGCTCCAGAGTTGGCATCTGGGCCGCGCCAAAAGAGATCGAAAGGTCGTCCACGTAGAGCGTAGCGAGAACATCTTCCGGCAGCACCGAGGTGATGCCGTTGATGCTCAGGGCAAAGAGTGTGACACTGAGGACACTTCCCTGCGGGACACCCTCTTCCTGCTCCTTTGGGCCGGAGAGGGCTCCCCCCACCCGTACGCGGAATCGACGATCTCGCAAAAATTCAGATATAAACATTGGGAGGCGTCCCCTCGCCCCCATCGTGTGGAGAGTCTCCATGATACCGTATCGCCATGCGGTATCATAGGCTTTCTCCAGATCAAAAAACACCGTGGCGTAGTGCTGTCTACGAAGGAAAGCCTCGCAGACGGCATTTTCCAGTCGGAGCAGAGCATCCGACGTGGAGTGGAACTTACGGAAGCCGCACTGTGCAGAAGACAGATGGCCTCCGCTGTCCAGGAAATAGGCTAATCTAACATTTACCAATTTCTCCATCAACTTGCACACGCAAGAGGTTAGAGAGATTGGGCGGAAACCGGTCGGAGTAGAGTGATCTCTCCCCGGCTTGCGAAAGGCGAGCACAGTAGCGATTCGCCAGGAGTCTGGGAGGAGACCTTCCACCCAGATCCTGTTGAACAAATCTAATAGAAAGGCCATGCCTCGCTCACCCAGGTGTCGAAGCATGGCGTACGGGACATCGTCCGGACCATGGGCGGTGTCCGCGCACGAAGCGAGAGCGGAACGCAACTCACTCACAGTAAACTTGTCGTTGAAGGGTTCTCCGCCTCTGGAGGTAAAGTCCAGCCGGCGGCCTTCCGCGACATCACGACGTGCATTGAATGCTGGCGGAGCAGCATCACGGCTAGAGAATGCGGAAAAAGCGGTCGCTAAGGATTCCGCCACGGACGCGGGGTCCGAGATTGCGGTCCCATTCTCCTGGAGAACGGGAGGGGGGTCCTGCGAGAACTTGCCCCGAATCCTTTTGACTCGCTTCCACACCTCAGCTAAAGGGGTCTTCCCGTTAAGTGAAGACACGTATGCCCGCCAAGAAGAGCGGCGGGCGTGCTTCGAAATATACCGGAACCTAGCCCGACGAAATTCAGCGACGGTGAAATCGTTCGGGCGGCGCTTATAGCGCATGTAGGCATAACGCTTCTGTTTGAGGGCCGTCTCACACTCGGCCGACCACCATGGGAGTGGTCGGCGTGCAAAACGGCCAGACGTCCTAGGAATAGTAGTCAGGCCCACGGCGATGAGGTTGCCGGAGAAGAACTCGACGGCCTCATCTACCGACCTAAACTCCTTGACTGAGATAGAGAATTCAGTCATTTCCTGAAATGCAGGCCACCGCGCCCGCGCCAAGCACCACCGAGGTGGTCTCTCAGGCGGCAGTTGCCCTGAAAATGATATTTGAATGGGAAAGTGATCACTACCATGGAGGTCATCGACCACCCCACAATCAAAATCAGGCTGTGCATCCGAAGAGCACAAAGATAGGTCAAGGCAAGAAAATGAAGCGGTTCTCGGACAGTGATGCGTAAACTCATCCACGTTTAGGACACCCATCTCAAGCTCTTCGATCAGATCGGCAAGGACTTGTCCCCTGGGATTTATGGTGTAATCTCCCCAGAGAGGATGCCTGCCGTTCAGATCTCCAAGCAAGAGATAGGGCCTCGGCAACCGTGCCACGACGCGGCGAAAGTCCCCCGCGTCGAAGTCAGCTGACGGTGGAATGTACGCAGAAATGATAGTATACCTCCTATCCAGGTGCAGCTGCACAGCCACTGCCTGAAAGGAGGTATCTAAAGAGAAAGGAAGAACGGAGACATCATGCCGGGTGTAAACCGCGCATCCCCCAGCCCGGCCGTCCCGCGGTGGTTGGGTCGCAAGACCCTTATACCCCGGGAGAGCAGGCAGGGGGCACGCGCCTAGCATGGTCTCCTGCAAAAAAATAGCTAACGGGGAACGGGATGAGGCGAGCCTCCGCAGCTCCTCCCAGTTGGCCCGGAGTCCACGGCAATTCCATTGAAGGAATATGCCCTCCAGGCCTAGCTCGGAGGAGACGCGGGGGCCCTCCTCGAATTGAAGACCCTCACGGGAATGGCCGTACGCTTCCCGGGGGCAGAACCCCGGGCGCTGTTGGCCGGACAAAGCGCTGAAGGCGCTGTCGCCTTCGAGGACTTATTGGGGGAGGTTGGGCTCGCCATGCGAGTCTTTTCCTCCCTCCGCCTCGAAACTTTAGGCGGGCGTTGCGGCTTCGGAGGCGGGGGGCCCTCTTTTCGAGGAACCACCGTCTCCGAGCCACTCGCTCCACCTCGGGGCGTGGGCAAAGGGGCCGAAGCTCCTTTGTTGCTGTCCTCCTTTCGGGGAACAGCTTTAGGAACCCCGGAAGATGGCCTAGCGACCATCTTCAGGGGTGTTGCCTCCTGTGAGTCTAACGACTCGGTGGAGGCGCGTGGCCGTTTCGCTTTACGCGAAACGGTCACGCTTGGGGAAGAGGGGGGAGCCCTGGTTTTAGCCGGGGCAGGGTATGAACCCTTTTTGCCGCCAGCTTTACCAGGGGAGCGCCCAGGTTGGGTAGAGCCCACAGAAGGGCTCCGAATGGGCGCGGAAACAACCGTGCTCGTTGGCCTGGATGGGCCAGGAGCAGAGGGTGCCTTTCTAACTATTGAGGCATATGACGTCCCAGGCAGAGCCGGGCGCGCCAGGACCAAGTCCTTTGCCTCGCGGAATGAGAGTCGATCCTGGGCCTGAACGGCCAGGATTTCTTTCTCAAGGAGATATGCACCACATTGCTTCGAAGAAGCAGGGTGCGGCTCTCCGCAATTGACACACTTGGCCACACACGATTTGGACTTATCGTGTGCGACCTTGGAGCAATTTACACAGACTTCGGGTGACCCCGATTTTGCACGTCTACATGATCGATTCGTATGGCCGAAGCGGTGGCAGTAATAGCACCGCCGCGGCAGTAGCACGAATGCCTTCACGCGGTAGCGGTACCAACCGGCACGCACCGACTCAGGGAGCTTGTCACAGTCGAACGTGACGAAGAGTGTAGGGGTGGGTCTCGAGGCCCCTCCCTGTTTTCTCATCACACGTTCGACCTTGACCGCCCCATGGTCGGCCAGCTCTAGGGTGATGTCCTCAATGGAGTAGTCAACGAGTTCCCTCGCATAAACTACTCCTTTCACAAAGTTCATGGTAGAGTGCGGCGTCACACTCACCGGGGTGCCATGAAGTGTCCGAAGAGCACTTATCTTGGCCGCCTCGGCGGGATTCGCCGCATTCGCCAGAAGGCTCCCGTCCGAGAAACGGGTTACCTTCGGCTCTCTACCAATTGCACTAGCTAATCCTCTTCTCTGATGGATCATGTTGCCCTTGGACAACATGGTGCCATCAGTGGAGCGAATAACGAGGAAGCGTTTGAAGCCAGCGGGCTCGAAAACGCCAGGTAACCTCTGAATCAGGGGCCCCGATGTCATCGAGGCTCCGCCCTGTGCATTCTTGGTCTTAGTCGTAGTCATGGGCTCCGCACACGAGGGGGTAGAGGGGCCGGATGTGCCGATCTTGGCTTGGTCGCCTACCAAAGTGGCAGCAGACCCATCCGTCCCCGCAGCCCCCGCGGATGGAGAGGAGCCCCGAGTCTTCTTCGTCTTTTGAGTCTTTTTAGTCTTTTTCTTTTTAGGAGAGGAGGGCGGGGAATGAACCCGCTTTTCACCTCCGCCGGCAGAAGTCCCCAGGCCAGATGGACCAGCCTCAGCCAGGTCCCTCTCCGAAATGGAGAAGGTCCTGGTTGTCGTAGGGGCACCTGTCGGAGGAGATCCCTCCCCTCCTTCTACTGCCTCGGAGCCCTCAGCCATTTGAGGAGGACCTTGCATAGGGGCGGATTCGGGTTCGGTGCTTGGCGCCGAGCCCGAATTCCCCCCCATGGAAGGCCCTACCGTCTGGGGCTGGGTCTCCTCAAGGACCATGTCTATCACAGGAGGGGCCTCCAGTTGGCCATCCCCTCCCAGGACATCGCAGGTCCCCTTGGCAGTATTGTCACTAGTCAGGTGGTGTGGGGAGGCACAGGCCTTGACCCCAGCAAGGTTCAAAATTCTTGCCAGCAGGTCTTTTGAGGGAAGCGACCGAAGGGGCCTGGCTTCCCTCTCCCCCCTAAGGGGGTTTGCCCTACCGAGCCGCTTGCACGAGGGGCGGTCGGCAATGGGCTGCCTGCTGGCTTTCTTGGCAGTCCCCTTAGAAAGCAAAGGAGGGACTGCCGCTGGAGATAGGGAGGTGCCCGAAAGCACCTCCAGAGAAGGGGGTGAGGGGGAGTCCCCTACACCCGTAGGCGTAGGAGAGGAGTAAGCCTCCTCTCCGGTTAAAGAATTATGGAGGGTCCCTTGCGCAAGCACAAGGGGGGGGACCTCCATTTTCTCGGTGGAGCTGCCCGAGGGCGGCTCCGTAGATGTTTTTGGGGAAGTTGGGGGTTGGGGTTTTTGTTTTTTTTCATACATGGGCATGGTGACCCTCTTTTGATTACGGGACGCAATAGCTCATCACCTCTCGCAGTTGCCCGCACTGCGAGAGGTGCTTACAAGCCCAGCAGAGCCAGGCGCCGCCATTCGGGACCACCCCTCCCGCCTGGTGGCCTGGCAGTCCTTCGGCATGGCGGCTCCACCTTGGACACGGCGTAAAAAATATAGGTTGTGAAGAGGAGAGGAAAAGGGATGTGAGGAAGATGTGGGTGGGGATGAAGCAGGTTGTTAAAAAAAACCCATCCCGAACTGGAGCTGAGGGGTTAGGGAACAATGTCCCCTCCCCCCCTCAGCCCCGATCCGGGGTGGTTGGCTTGAGAAGAAGGTCAGCATTCTACCCTGTGAAATTAGAGGCTGACCAGAGAAAGTTGTGGGAGAGGTTGTATGAAAAGCGACGAGGTAGGGGAGAAATCGGGCTATCTGAAGGAAGGAAGAGAGGCTAAGCTGGGGCCGGATGGAGCGCTGGATCCCGTCAGCACGGCGGCCAGGATGGCAAATCGCCGCGCCCCTTACGGGGAAGAGAAATGAGAAGCAGAAGAAGAGAAAACAAAGGAAGACAAGAAAAAGAAGAAGAAAAGTATAGAGAAAAAAGAGGAAACCGACAAGTCGTTTCCGAAAGGAAAGACTCAGTGGTCTGCAGACAAATGTGCAAGGGTCACCCTTATTGGTGATTCTCAAGAACGGATTATGCAGCCTATGCTAGCGGCCCGCCTTCGCACTAGTGTGAAGGTAAGCTACCTGCCACTAAATCAGAGTAGAGGCGGAGAAATCTTAGATTTCTGAGAGCTCAGTCATTGCTTTGATGGTAAGTGGCAACGATCTCTACCTGAGAGGAGGTAGGGTAGGCCATACGGGTAAAATCCTTCACACAGTTATGGGCCCCGTGGACGACTGTGGGCTGAAAACCCGCATGCGTGTTGTGGTCGGGATGCTCCCAAGGAGAGGTCCAACTCGGACTGCTCACTCTATGAACCGGTGCCTAGCAGATTTGTGTACGGCAGCGGAGGTCTTTTTTGTGGGCCCGTACCCCACTTTTTATGGTAGGAATGATCTTTACCAAAGAAATGGGGTACGCTTTTCCTTTAAAGTAAAGGCCTTTCTGTCGAACATGATACAGGATGTAATAGAGAGGACCCAAGAAGAGAATCTAGAAAGAGAAGAAAATAAAGTGGAAACCAAACTGATTTCCTCTGTCAGAAACAAGAGTTATGAAGATAGATTACGGGAATTAGACTTTTTCTCGCTAGAGACCCGGAGACTGCGTGGTCAGCTTATCGAATTGTTCAAAATACTTGTCGGCTTTGACATTGTATGTAGACTACAGTGATATTTACCAGATTAGCCAGAGCAGAACAAGAAATCACGGCTGCAAACTTGAAGTGAAGCGTTACCGGCATGATCTGCGTGGGAAATCTTTCACATATAGCATCTGCAACCATTGGAATGCACTTCTAGTGGAAGATGTCAACAGCAACGCTGTTGAACAGTTCAAGTTGAAATTGACAAAGTCTTGAAAAATAGGCGTTTGGAGACTTGAAGCGTGGCGTGAGTGCTCTTCTAGAGCATCAATAAGACCCTTTAGAGGACTGCACCTGCTCAAGAGTTCACTTAAAGGTACCCTATTTGAATGGATCGAAAGGTCTACTAGGGTACCTCTTTTCCTTGTTACCCCTTGTTAACCTCTCTTTCTCTCTTTCTTTATATATATATATATATATATATATATATATATATATATATATATATATATATATATATATATATATATTGGTTGGTATGAAAGAGATAAAAACCACGAGAATATGTATATATACAGTTATATATACATATATCCTCTCATGTACGTACTCGTCCTTTGCTACGTATAAGTACGTTCACTTCGTATGAGTATTCCTTTGGTTACGAGGTATAAGAGTGTGAATTTACTACAGGGGCCGATAGCGTTTAATGAGTTTACCGAGTTGCAGTTCAAACATATATTTAAAGAGTGAAAACCAAAAATATAATTTTAATAAGTCACTAGTAAAATATACATACATACGGGAAATGTATGAAATGTAAATAAGGTTGTTTTGGTTTGTTTTTTTTATTAGAGCTCATCTGGCGACTGCCTACATGGGCATTAGTCGCCGTATTAAAACTGCCTAGTTCTAGGCTACTTTAAAATCAAATTAACGAAGAAAAAAAAAACAAAAACAAATGCAAAAAACAAAACAAAACAAAAAACAAACCCTGCTTAAATAATAGGGAGAAGGCCGGACTCCCCCAAAAAGTCAATAAGTCCACCAGTCGATGTGCAGGCACTCATCCCGAGTACAAGGGACAGGCGGTAGCGACCCCGCCCATCCCAGTACCGGAACAGGTGTCGTGCGCGAAGATCCCTCAGACTGGGACATTCGACAAGAATGTGCCGAACAGTCTGGGGGACGACGCAGTCGTTGCAATAGGGCGCAGGCGAGCGCACCGTCAAATAGCGATGCGTCACATGAGTGTGCCCGATTCGAAGACGACAGAAAGCAACCTGAAGCCACCGCGGCGCAATGGCACGCAACTTTAAGTTCCCTTCAACCGTCTCCCATCTTCTTTGCCAAGCAGTCCAAAGAGCTGCCCGTATAAGAGCGAAATGCTGGTCCGGTCACAGAGTCCTCGCGGACTCTTTGGCGCCCTCAACGGCGCGCTCATTCCCCGCAATTCCTACATGTCCAGGAACCCAGCAGAAGATAATCTCGACATACGACAGGCTCGCCAAAATCGTGGCGTCACGGATTTCGCGAACCAGGGGATGCGGAGATTTCAATGCCCCGAGAGCACTCAGGGCACTTTATGAGTCGCTATAGATCACAATCCGGTCTCCGAACCGGGCACGTCGCGTAATCTCCCGTACCGAGTGGTGTATTGCCACCAGCTCAGCCGTGAAGACAGACACAGCGCAAGGTAGAGCCCCGCTGACTTCAAACAGAGGGGATACGGCGTGGAAGCCGACCCCCTCTTGGGCCTTGGAGCCATCCGTATACACCGGTACGGTACCAGCGTAACACGATGTGTGCTCCAAAAAGGTCAAACGCAATACTCCCTGCGCAGTACAAGCTTTGGGAGCAGAGGCGTGACGACAAATAGCCAAATGTGGTACCCTCCAGGGTGACGTCCTGGGCAGAACCAGGGGCGCCACCGGCCCAAGAGCTATATCTACCTCTCGAAGGAGTTTCCTGACCCTAAACCCAAAGGGCTTAGGGTATGACTGGCGTCCTTTGGCGGCATAGGCACCATCGAGATCAGCTGCGGATGCAGTGAGAGCTGTTGGCAACTGAGGGAGGCGCCGGCTCGAGCGTACAGGCGAGTGATGCACTGCACGCGGCGCAAAGTGGGTGGCATCTCCCCAGCATTGACCAAGAGGCTCTAAATAGGGGAAGTGGGGGAAGGCATCGGTCGCAAGGCGAAGGCCGGTGTGGTGGATCGAATCCACCTTCCGCAATAAACGCTCGGCTGCGGATGCATAAAACTCACATCCGGAGTCGAACGTCGAGCGAACAAAGGATCGATTAAAAAGTAAGGCGGTAGCCCTATCAGCGCCCCAAGCGCTGAACGTCACGGAACGGAAAATGTCCATGGCGCGGGTAGAAGAGCCCCTAAGGCTGCGAATATGAACCTCCCAGGTGAGGCGTCGGTTGAATACAAGACCAAGGAAACGGTGCAACTCAACCACATCCAGGCGCACCCCATTAAGAAACAAATCTGGGTCAGGGTGAGGCCGTGGATGGCAGCAGAAGTGCACCACCTTAGTCTTGGCTAAAGAAAACCAAAACCTGTGCGCTTCGGCATAGCGAGAGACGCAGTTCAATGCCTGTTGGAGTCGACGCTCCAGAGTTGGCATCTGGGCCGCGCCAAAAAACATCAAAAGGTCGTCCACGTAGAGCGTAGCGAGAACATCTTCCGGCAGCACCGAGGTGATGCCGTTTATGCTCAGGGCAAAGAGTGTGACACTGAGGACACTTCCTTGCGGGACACCCTCTTCCTGCTCCTTTGGGCCAAAGAAGGCTCCCCCAACCCGTACGCGGAATCGACGATCTCGCAAAAATTCACATATAAAAATTGGGAGGCGTCCCCTCGCCCTCAGCGTGTGGAGAGTTTTCATGATACCGTATCGCCATGCGGTATCATAGGCCTTCTCAAGATCCGACGTGAAGTGGAACTCACGGAAGCTGCACTGTGCAGAAGAAAGATAGCCTCCGCTGTCCAGGAAATAGACTAATCTAACATTTACCAATTTCTCCATCAACTTGCACACGCAAGAGGTTAGAGAGACTGGGCGGAAACCGGTCGGAGTAGAGTGATCTCTCCCCGGCTTGCGAAAGGCGAGCACAGTAGCGATTCGCCAGAAGTCTGGGAGAAGACCTTCCACCCAGATCCTGTTAAACAAATCTAACTGAAAGGCCATGCCTCACTCACCCAGGTGTCGATGCATGGCGTACAAGACATCGTCCGAACCATGGGCGGTGTCCGCGCACGAAGCGAGAGTGGAATGCAACTCACTCACATTAAACTTGTCGTTGAAGGGTTCTCCGCCTCTTAAGGTAAAGTCCAGCCGGCGGCCTTCCGCGACATCACGACGTGCATTGAATGCTAGCGGAGCAGCATTACGGCTAAAGAATGCGGAAAAAAAGGTCGCTAAAGATTCCGCCACGGACGCGGGGTCCGAGATTGCGGTCCCATTCTCCTGGAGAACGGGTGGGGGGTCCTGCGAGAACTTGCCCCGAATCCTTTTGACTCGCTTCCACACTTCAGCTAAAAGGGTCTTCCCGTTAAGTGAAGACACGTATGCCCGCCAAGAAGAGCGGCGGGCGTGCTTCGAAATATTCGGAACCTAGTCCTGCCCGACGAAATTCACCGACAGTGAAATCGTTCGGGCGGCGCTTATAGCGCTTGTAGGCATAACGCTTCTGTTTGAGGGCCGTCTTACACTCGGCTTACCACCATAGGAGTGGTCGGCGTGCAAAACGGCCAGACGTCCTAGGAATATTAGTCAGGCCCACGGCGATGAGTTTGCCGGAGAAGAACTCAACGGCCTCATCTACCGACCTAAACTCCTCGACTGAGATAGGGAATTCAGTCATTTCCTGAAATGCAGGCCACCGCGCCCGTGCCAAGCGCCACCGAGGTGGGCTCTCAGGCGGCAATTGCCCTGAAAATGATATTTGAATGGGAAAGTGATCACTACCATAGAGGTCATCGACCACCCCCCAATCAAAATCAGGCTGTGCATCCGAAGAGCACAAAGATAGGTCAAGGCAAGAAAATGAAGCGGTTCTCGGACAGTGATGCATAAACTCATCCACGTTTAGGCACCAATCTCAACTCTTCGATCAGATCGGCAAGGACTTGTCCCCTAGGATTTATGGAGTAATCTTCCCAGAGAGGATGCCTGCCGTTCAGATCTCCAAGCAAGAGATAGGGCCTCTGCAACCGTGCCACGACGCGGCGAAAGTCCCCCGCGTCGAAGTCAGCTGACGGTGGAATATACGCAGAAATCAGAGTATACCTCCTATCCAGGTGCAGCTGCACAGCCACTGCCTGAAAGGAGGTATCTAAAGAGAAAGGAAGAACGGAGACATCATGCCGGGTGTAAACCGCGCATCCCCTAGCTCAGCCATCACGCGGTGGTCGGGTCGCAAGACCATTATACCCCGGAAGGGCGGGCAGGGGGCACGCGCCTAGCATGGTCCTCCAAGTTGGCCCGGAGTCCACGGCAAATCCATTGAAGGAATATGCCCTTCAGGCCTAGCTCGGAGGAGACGCGGGAGCCCTCCTCTAACTGAAGACCCTCACGGGAATGGCCTTACGCTTCCCGGGGGCAGAACCCCAGGCCATGTTAGCCGTACAAAGCGCTGAAGGCACTGTCGCATTCGAGGACTTATTGGGGGAGGTTGGGCTTGCCATGCGAGTCTTTTCCTTCCTTCGCCTCGAAACCTTAGGCGGGCGTTGCGGCTTCGGAGGCGGAGGCATTCTTTTTGAGGAACCACCGTCTCCGAGCTACTCACTCCACCTCGGGGCGTGGGCGAAGGGGCCGAAGCTCCTTTGTTGCTGTCCTCCTTTCGGGGAATAGCTTTAGGAACCCCGGAAGATGGCCTAGCGACCATCTTCAGGGGTGTTGCCTCCTGTGAGTCTAACCACTCGGTGGAGGCGCGTGGCCGTTTTGCCTTACGAGAAACGGTCACGCTGGGGGAAAAGGGGGGAGCCCTGGTTTTAGCCGGGGCTGGGTATGAAGCCTTTTTGCCGCCAGCTTTACCAGGGGAGCGCCGAGGTTGGGTAGAGCCCGCAGAAGGGCTCCAAATAGGCGCGGAAACAACCGCGCTCGTTGGCCTGGATGGGCCAGGAGCAGAGGGTGCCTTTCTAACTACTGAGGCATATGACGTCCCAGGCAGAGCCGGGCGCTAGGACCAAGTCCTTTGCCTCGCGGAATGAGAGTCAATCCTGGGCCTGATCGGCCAGGATTTCTTTCTCAAGGAGATATGCACCACATTGCTTCAAAGAAGCAGGGTGTGGCTCTCCGCAATTGATACACTTGGCCACACACGATTTGGACTTATCGTATGCGACCTTGGAGCAATTTACACAGACTTCGGGTGACCCCGACTTTGCACGTCTACATGAGCGATTCGTATGGCCGAAGCGGTGACAGTAATAGCACCGCCACGGCAGTGTCACGAATGCCTTCACGCGGTAGCTGTACCAACCGGCACGCACCGACTCAGGGAGCTTGTCACAGTCGAACGTGACGAAGAGTGTAGGGGTGGGTCTCGAGGCCCCTCCCTGTTTTCTCATCACACGTTCGACCTTGACCGCCCCATGGTCGGCCAGCTCTAGAGTGATGTCCTTAATGGAGTAGTCAACGCGTTCCCTCGCATAAACTACTCCTTTCACGAAGTTCATGGTAGAGTGCGGCGTCACACTCACCGGGGTGCCAAGAAGTGTCCGAAGAGCACTTATCTTGGCCGCCTCGGCGCGATTCGCAGCATTCGCCAGAAGGCTCCCGTCCGAGAAACGGGTTACCTTCGGCTCTCTACCAATTGCACTAGCTAATCCTCTCCTCTGATGGATCATGTTGCCCTTGGACAACATGGTGCCATCAGTGGAGCGAAAAATGAGGAAGCGTTTGAAGCCAGCGGGCTGGAAAACGCCAGGTAACCTCTGAATGAGGAGCCCCGATGTCATCAAGGCTCCGCCCTGTGCACTTTTGGTCTTTGTCATGGTCAGGAGCTCCGTACCCGGGAAGGCAGAGGGGCCGGATGTGCCGATCTTGGCTTGGTCGCTTGCCAAAGTGGCAGCAGACCCATCCGTCACCGTAGCCCCCACAGATGGAGAGGAGCGCCGAGTCTTTTTGGTCTTTCTTGTCTTGTTATTCTTCTTTTTAGGAGAGGAGGGCGGGGAATGAACCCGCTTCTCACCCCCGCTGGTAGAAGCCCCCAGGCCAGATGGACCGGCCTCAGCCAGGTCCTTCTCCGAAATGGAGAAGGTCCTGGTGGTTGCAGGGGCATCATCCGGAGGAGATCCCTCCTTTCCTTGTACTGCCTGAGAATCCCCAGCCGTTTGAGGAGGGCCTTGCATAAGGGCGGATTCGTGTTCGGTGCTTGGCGCCGAGCCCAGATTACCCCCCATGGAAGGCCCTACCGTCTGAGGCTGGTTTTCCTCAAGGACCATGTCTATCACAGGAAGGGCCTCCAGTTGGCCATCCCCTCCCAGGACATCGCAGGTATCCTTGGCAGCGTAATAAGTCTTTAGTGGGGAGGCATAGGCCTTGACCCCGGCAAGGTTTAGTATTCTTGCCAGCAGGTCTTTGGAGGGAAGCGACCGAAGGGGCCTGGCTTCCCTCTCTCCCCTAAGGGGGTTTGCCCTACCGATCCGCTTGCACGAGGGGCGGGCGGCAATGGGCTGCCTGCTGGCTTTCTTGGCAGTCCCCTTAGAAAGCAAAGGAGAGACTTCCGCTGGAGATAGGGAGGTGCCCGAAAGCACCTCTAGAGAAGGGGGTGAGGGGAAGTCCCCTACACCCATGGGCGTAGGAGAGGAGTAAGCCTCCTCTCCGGTTAAAGAAGTATGGAGGGTCCCCTGCGCAAGCACAATGGGGGGGGACCTCCATTTTCTTGGGGAAGTTGGGGGTTGGGTTTTTTTATTTACATCATTGGGCATGGTGACCCTCTTTTTTTTACGGGACGCAATCGCTCACCACCTATTGCAGTAGCCCACACTGCAAGAGGTGCTTACAAGCCCGGCAGAGCCAGGCGCCACCATTCGGGACCACCCCTCCCGCCTGGTGGCCTGGCAGTCCATCGGCATGGCGGCTCCACCTTGGACACGGCGTAAAATTGATAGAATGTGAAGAGGAGAGGGAAAGGGATATGAGGAAGGTATAGTTGGGGATGAAGCAGGTTGTTAAAAAAACCCATCACGAACCGGAGCTCAGGGATTAGGGAACAATGTCTTCTCCCCCCTCAGCCGCGATCCGGGGTGGTTGGCTTGAGAAGAAGGTCAGCATCTACCCTGTGAAATTAGAGGCTGACCAGAGAAAGTTGTGGGAGAGGTTGTATGAAAAGCGACGAGGTAGGGGAGAAATCGGGCTATCTGAAGGAAAGAAGAGAGGCTAAGCTGGGGCCGGACGGAGCGCTGGATCCCGTCAGCACGGCGGCCAGGATGGCAAATCGCCGCGCCCCTTACGGGGTGTAAATAAGGACAATACTGACCCGATGTAGATTATTGGCAATCGGATAAAGTTAATTACTTGTTAAGGAGCTTTTAAATGGGTTAACATATATAAGTTATACAGAGGAAATATTTATATGTCGGAATTGGGTATATTAACTGGAGAGAGAAGCAAGGGTCGTTTTACTTTAAAGGGGTTACCTCAAGGAAGGAAAAAATCCTTTAACGAGTCGGCGCGGGGAAATGGAGACGGAAAATGGTCGTGATTCTCTGCGGAATATCCAGATGGTGACGAGGACCAAAAGGGGGGGCGGTGGGCCCTAAGACGAGTTCACGATCTTCCTTGAAGACGGACGATAGCACCTCTGCTCCAGAGAAGTGCAACCTAAAAAATCGCGACTCTGACGCGGCTCGGCGCGAAATCTCACAGGGCAAAATGGAGATCCTTGAGGGGGTTTTCCAGAAGAGACGCGAGTAATCCGGGCCAGTCATTCGGTCATGAAACGATTCGAGTCCTGTTCTAAACAGAGTAAGCCTTCACAAAAGAGATGGATCTGCCTGGTGAGATCCAACCTCGATGGTATAAGCGAATACCAAAGACTTGGGGAAACAGACACACGATCTGAACCGAAGGCAACCGGTTCTCAAACTCAATCTCCTGATATTAGAAAACCCAGGGTATTTATATGACGGCCATTGTTTTTGTTTCTCTTCGTTGGCATACTCAGACGACTGGCTGACTACTTCCAGCAGCCAGATGGATTAGCATCTGTCACCTGACCCAAGTTTTAATGGCCTTTATGATGTGGATGGGAAACTTTCGGCTAGCAGTTTCCCGACTACGGAGATTAGCACTTCCTCGGCGAGGTAAAAGCTTATAGCGCCCACTTTAATTAACTACACCTGTGAGCCGCTGATGTATATTCAAATTCTTTCTTCTTTTCTTTTTCTCTTTGTATTCAGAGATTATTCCAGGTGGAGTTATACTTAGGACACATATAAAGGGAAGGAATTCATGAGCCACAAAATTTATACCAGAATTACGAAATTATAACTATGAGAAAAGACTAGAAAGACTAAATTTATTCAAACTAAAAACAAGACGTTTGAGAGGTCAATTAATAGAAGTATTCAAAATCATGAGAGGAATAGATAATGTACACTATTCTACTTGGTTCGAACTTAACACAAATTATACGAGAAATAATAGCATGGAAATCGTTTCGAAACATTTTCGAACAAATTTATGTGGGAACTTTTTTTCTTAGAAAATTGTAAAATTCTGGAACCAGTTGCCTGAAGAAGTGGTGTCCAGCAGTTTAGTTGACACTTTTAAAACTAGACTGGACAAAATAATGGTAAACTTTAGATAAAAAGTGACAAGACATTGTATGTATGTTGATAAAAACGAAAAAAAAACATGTTCTAAGTTTAGATGAGTAAGACATAATAACTATTACGGTTTTTAATTTGATTCTGCATCTATATAAAATGGAAATACGTTTCTGTCATGTTTTACCAATACAAATATTCCTGGATATGTATATGAATAATTATTCTTTAAAATATGACAAAAGTTTTGCATCTGCAAGCGGTACTAGCAGTGTCCAATAAGACAATAGAAAGTTTTTTTTAAATAAGAATGGAACGAATAGATAGATCTAATAGATAATAAGCGACAAAAAATTTCCATGTTAACAAAAAGAAAAAGAAAAAAGAGCATGTTCTAAAATAAGATAATTACGAAAAGTCAGATTTTTGTCTTTGTATATATTAGTATTTCCTGCTTTCCTTTTAAAATTTCCTGGATGTGTCTATTTTGAACCCTGCCAGGTATATATTTTCACTTTTCCAAGAACGGAAACGGGTGGGAAAGGTGGGTGGGGAGAGACTTCCTCTTTACTATCTTATTACTTATCTGTAGTATTGTATATCGTTAGAATTTAGGATAAAATTATAGGTACTTCCGTTGAAATGGACCGAATGGTCTCTTGAAGTACTTACTTTCCTTGTAACACACACACACACTCACTTACTCACTCACTCACTCACTCTTTCTTGCTCTCTCTCTCTATCTCTCTCACTCTCTCTCTATCTTTCTCTCTCTCTTTTATAATGGTGTCTGAATTATAACGGTTGAATTTCATTTAAAATATTGGCTTGGAAGGGTAAATTCTATAAGTAATGTGATTTAAACTACTTTCATAACAAGATTAAATTAATAACTATTTTTTTTCAACATTATATGACGTTATTTGGGTATTTTATATTCAAATTTATTATTCATAAATGTAATATTATGTAACTAAAGCTTAAGGAATAGTCTCAAAAAGTTCCATAAAATTGAATTTCTGATGCAATTTTCTTAACAATTTAAAAATTGCGAGCCTTCTAAGAGCGAATTTTCTCTAGCATTGAGGATCTTTTGAGAACAGTATATATATAAGCTTTACAAGAGGTTAAACACACAAAGAAAACCCATGTTCTCTTAATTATATGACATTTGTGAGTTACTCGTAAATAGCTTTTGAACTAAAATTTCTACTAGAAAAAAAATTCTTAGCACTTTCCCAAACCTATTTGATATAGTTCAATCTGATGCATCAAAACTGATCCAGAATCCCGAGGACCTTCATTTCTTGCAAACTCAACAAGAACATGGGTGACTGCTAACTATGACTAGAATAGATAAGTTAACGCTTTAGAAAAAAAGGCGACGTTTTGAAAAAATAACAAATGAGAAAAGGAGAAAACAAAGATGCCCTTAAGAAATAGCAAGCTCATCAAAAACTGTGGATTTGACTATAACCAATGATCCATAAATAAAATACAGCGTGTTCTCCCTCTTCTCATGATTCTGATTACTTGCGAACTGTTTGAGGTACAACTAGAGGACCTTCAATTGCAATAAAACAAAAGTTTATCATGACCCCAGACCTCTGCACCACCATAGCCATTAAAGTAGCCTAAAACTATGACATGCTCGTTTCTTGCTTTACTATTAAATGTAGAGGTGGCTTTGGATTGGCTTTCAGACTTCACTCGCTGGTAAAAGCGCTGATATTCAATTTAAAGAAGAAAGAGTTTTTCAGTACGATAACCAGAGAAATGTTCATCTTAAGTTAAGTTTTGGCTTATGTGAAAAAATATATGATACGACTGAATCTTATTTGTGCACTATTTCAGGAAAGAAAACCCTTAACTTAATTATTCATTCTATGTCATATGTAGTAAGCAAAAAATACGCAGTTAAAAAGATTTCACTATATAAACTAGTTTATTAAGTGACTGGCTTCCATCTTTCTTTTAAAAACAATGATAATAACCTCATCTGAGTGGCCAGGGAGAGGAAGAGTGCACTCCTCTGTAAGATCTCCGACCCATTATAGCCTCGCCAGAATCAGAATGGAAGGTGTGAGTGAGAGGGAGGTTATAAAGTTCAGGATAGAACAGCTATATTTTTTTATGGCGCCCATCTGGCGACTGATACCAAGGGCATAAGTCGTCCTAACTAGTTTTAGCCTTTCAATAGACTACTTTAAGATAAAACAAAACAATCTACTAAAAAGAAAAGCAATTTAAAAATAAGCAAAAAGAAGGCAGACTCAGGTTTCGGGGTGGAGTCTCGCATCCCTCTGGCACCGGAATAGAGGACTAACATCAAAGAGAGTCAAAGAAAATGGAGACCAGCCTTCTCGAGAAAGTTGTATAGTCCACATGACTCAGTACACGAACTGGTCCTGAAAAAAAAGGGAAAAGCAGTAGCGACTGTGTTCGTTCCGGTACTAAGACAGGTAACGTGTGCAAAGATTACCCAGACTGGGACATTTAACAGGAATGTAATGGGCATTCTGAGGCACAAGGCATTCGTTGCACTGAGCTATAGGGGGGCGGTACATCCAAGGTCGGTGCTTCTCGCGAGTGAGCTTAATTCAATATTATTTTTAAAATGGCTTCCATCTGGCGACCGCCACCAAATTCATAATTAGTCTGTAGGTGTAGCCTATTACTAAGCATCATTAAAAAAAAAAAAAAAAAATTAAACACCAAGCATAGAAACGATAAAACAGCAAGGAGACAGAAGCACCCTCGGGTGTAGGGGCAGTACCCCGCCCCACCCAGGGGACCGGAGCATATAATTAGCAAAGCAGTAGCCCTATCAGCACGCCAATTGCTGAGCATCACGGAACAAAGAATGTCCATGACGCGGTAACAGGAGACTATAAGTCTGTAAATATAGGTCTTCCATGTGTGGCGATGGTGCATAAAAAGACCGAGGAAGCGCCGAGGTGATACTGTTGATGTGCAGGGCAAAATTGTGACACTGAAGACACTTCGCTACGGGACGCCCTCTCCCTAATCCCATTGAGCCGGAGAAGACTCATTCCACCCGTACACGTAATCAACGATCTCGCATAAATTGAGAAATACAAATTTGGCATCATGTGCAAGGTCTCTGTGATCCCGCATTACATGCGCTCTCATAGGTAATCGCCCAGGTAGATTTTTCTTTTTTTTAATTTAGGAGCCCATCTGGCGACAGCATACTTGGGCATAACTGGCCGTACTCACTACAGCCTACGTATAGGCTATATTAAAAAAACAATTAACAAAGATAAAAAGTCGTAGACTAAAAAAACAAAACAAAGCAAAAAGCTAACAAGAAGGAAGCGCACTCCAGCGTCGGGGGTAGGCCCACCTCTCCCCGGGCAGGAGCATGCGACCCACAAAAAACAGTCAAAGACAGTGGAGTAGTCCATCATACTACAAAAGGACGCATAGTCTGCAAATCGGTGTGCACGAACAAGTCCCGAGTAAAGGGACAAGCGGTAGCGACCAGACTCATCCAGGTACCGGGACAGGTAACGTGCCCGAAGATCACCCAAACTGGGACATTCAACGAGAATGTACCGAACAGTCTAGGGGATAAGGCAGTCGTAACAGGAAGGCCTAGCAGAGCGCTCTATCAAATGGCGGCACGTCACACGAGTGTCTCCATTCCGGAAACGACAGAAAGCAACCTCATGCCGGCGCGGCATTAGAGGTAGCTCAATGGGAACTGTCACGGCGCAATGGCACGCAACTTTTTTGTTCCCCTCAACCGTCTCGCATCTTCTTTGTTAAGCAGCCCGGAGAGCTACCCGTATTCCTGCCGTGTAGTTGGTGTGAAGAAGAGCGAAACGCTAGTCTGGTCGCCAAGTCATCGCAGACTCTCTGACGCCAGCATCGGCGTGCTAATTCCCCACAATTCCTGCATGTCCAAGTACCCAGGAGAAGATAATCTCGACATGCGCCCGGGTCGCCGTAAGCTTGGCCTCACGGGTATCGCGAAATAGGGAAAACGGAGATTACAATGCCCCAAGAGCACTAATGGCGCTTTGTGAGTTGCTATAAAGCACAATCTGGGCACGCCGCGTTGTCGTAGAATAGGCTCTCGACGATATGCTATATATCTATTCTTTGTGGGGATTATTCTATATTCGAGTGCGGGGTTTATTCAGATGGCCGAGTATTATTCTATGTTAATAAATAGGCCTAGAGAGGGCTTATTTATCTTAAATATACTTAAAAAGTGGAACGGAGCCCAAGGATAAAGAATATTGCAAGCATTAACAAAAATAGAAGTTTATTAATTAAACTAACAATAACAAAAATAACACATGTAAAATATTTTCATGAACGGCGATTAAAATGGGAGATGCACATGAAATGAAAAGGTCATAGGATAAATTTGACTAAGCGGTGATTAAGATTTGGAGGGATTTAAATGACGAAACAAACAAGAAGGGGAAGGGTCAACTAAATCCGGGTTAAAGCACGGAATTACGTTGGCAACAAAGTTAAATAATTAAATGCAATTCGTAGCTTACGTATTTATAAGGTCGGCGTGCAGATGAAGGTGATTTAAAGGAATCGCTTCAGTCCGACTGTCAAATTCCTTTCCAGGAGGAGGGGTTTTTAGGGGTTTGTCCTTAACGAGGGGATGAGGACAGAATTCAAGGAGTGGGATCAAAGTGGGGCTCAGAAGTACGAGCTACCTTTGAGACAGGATAACGGAGACGTTCTGGATGAACAATTGAGGTTATTGGGGGAACCAAGCGTTCTCTTGAAGAACGTTAAAAGGGGGAATTAAATTACTACTGACGTAATATCAGGGGAGCGAGAAACGTTTCTTGTCAAACGGGCTCGAAGAACAATGACTGTTCTGAAGTTGTTCTCCTCTGAACAATAGAACAACAGGGGGGCCCTGTTGACTTGGCGTCTCGAAGGGCACGAACCTTGGCACTCAAGGATATTGTCCTCTTCTGGACAATATGGGGGTTCTTGAGGTAGAGAGTTCCTAGGTGCACAAGGTAGACCGGATCGGCGTGATGCCTGACGAAGATAATCGGGATCTGATTCAAATGCAAAATTCTATCGCATAAATACCCGGAGCCAGCCCCCTGCGGTATGGGGCAATGGGGGACTTCCATGGAATGTTCCGCTAGCGATTCGAATACTCTTATCTTCCACTAAGCCTAACTCAATCTAGCCAGATCTACACCTGCAGGCAAACGGGGGAATGAACCTCCTTGGTTAAACTTGGGCGGGGGTAAAATGAGATTCGGGAAATGTTAGGGCGATAAGAACGCCAGGCTACTATTTTTCGCAGGATACACGTGGAAAGCATGAGTACCACCAATATGTGATTGAAGTGAGGCGCGACAGCTTCAGGCAATTCTATCACACGCGTAATCTGCCGTACCGAGCGAGATATTGCAACCAGCTCGGACGTGAAGACAGACGCAGCGCCTGGCAGAGCCCAGCAGACTTCGAACAGAGGGAATCCGGAATGGAAACCGACCCTGTCTTGGGGCTTGGACCGATATGTATACATTAGCACGGTTCCAGCGTCACAAGAAGTGTACTACAAAAAGACCGAATGCATACTCCCGGAGCTGTAGAAGCTTGGGAAGCAGAGGCGTGGCCAAAAATGGTCGAAGGTGGTACCCTCCAGGGTAGCGGCCTGGGCAGAACGAGTAGCGCCACCGGACTAATAGCTATACCTAGCTCTCGAAGGAGTTTCCTGGCCCTAAAGCCGAGGGGCTTAGGGTATGAATTGCGTCTCTCAGCGGCATAGGCACCTTTAAGATCAGCTTCGAATGCAGTGAGAGCTATTGGCGACTGAGCGAGGCGCCTGGTTCGCGCGTAGAGGCGAAAAATGCACTGTGCTCGGTGTAGAGCGAGTGACATCTGTCCAGCATCGACGAGTAGGCTCTGAATAGGAAAAGTGCGGAAGGCACCGGGCGCCAGGCGAAGGCTGGTGTGGTGGATTAAGTCCACCTTCCGCAGCATACGCTCAGCTGCGAATACATAAAACTCGCATCCGTAGTCGAGCTTCGAACGAACAAAGGATCAATAAAAAAGTAAGGCAGTATGTGCAAGAGCCCCTTAGGCTGCGAATATGAGCCTCCCAGTTGAGGCGTCGGTCAAATAAAAAACCAAGGAAACGGTGCGATTCCACCAATTCCAGGCGCATCCTATTCAGAAACAAGTATGGTTCAGGGTTGAGCCGCGAATAGCGGCAGAAGTGCGCCAACTTAGTCTTGGTCACGGAAAACTGAAGCTTGTGCACTTCGGCGTATCAAAAGACGCCTTCCAATGATTGTTGGAATCGAAGCTCCAGAGTCGGCATCTTAGCCGCGCCAAAAGAGATCGAAAGGTTGTTCACGTAGAACGTAGGGAGAACATCTTCCAACAGGATCGAGATGAAACCTTTGATGCTCGGTGCAAAGAGTGTCACACTGAGTACACTTCCTTGAGGTATACCCTCTTCCTCCTCCATTGGACTGGAGAGGGCTCCCTCCTTCACCCGTACCTGGAATTGACAAATCTCGCGAAAATTCAGATATAAAGATTAAGAGTCGTCCCGTCGCCCTCATCCTGTGGAGAGTCTCCCTGATACCATATCGCCATGTGGTATCCTAGGTCTTCTTCAGATCGAGAAACTTTGTTGCGCAGTGCTGTCTACGAAGGAAGGCCTTGCAGATGGTATTTTTCAGTCGGAGCAGAGCATCTGACGTGAAGTAGAACTTACGCAAGCCGCGGTGTGCAGAAGACAGATAGCCTCCGCTCTCCAGAAAGAATGCTAAACTAACATTAACCAAAATCTCCATCAACTTGCACACGCAGGAGGTTAGAGAGATTTGGCGGAAACCTGGGGTGGGGGTAGAGTGATGTCTCCCAGGTTTGTAAAAAGTGCGCACGGTAGCGATTCGTCAGGAAGCTTGGAGAATACCCTCTACCCAGATCCTGTTGAAGTCTAACAGAATGGTCATGCCTCGCTCACCTAGGCGTCGAAGCATGACGTACGGGACATCGGATAGACTAGGGGCTGTGTCTGCCCACGAAGTAAAAGCGAAACGCAACTCACTCATATTAAACCGGTCGTTGAAAGGTTCTCCGCCTCTGTAGGTAAAGTACAGACGGTTGCCTTCCGCAAACCACAACGCGCATTGAATTCTGGCTGAGCAGAATTCCGGCTAAAAAAGGGGGAAAAAGCACCCACGCTAAGCACCCCTGGGCGCGAAAGTGATCCATACCATGGAGGTCATCGACCATCCCCGCCCGAAAATCAGTCTCTGCATCTGGAGAGCACAAATTTAGATCTAGACAGGAAAATGAAGCAGTTCTCGGGCAGTGATGCGTAAACTAATCCACATTTAGGATACCATTCTCCAGCTAGTCGATCAAGTCGGCAAGGACTTGACCCCTGGGATTAATCGTGTAGTCTTCCTTAAAGGGGTGTCTACCGTTTAGATCGCGCAAGAAAAAGGCCCTGCATCGAAATCAGCTGAAGGTGGAATGTACGCTGAAATAACAGTATACCTTCTATCCAGGTGCAGCTGCACAGCTACTGCCTGAAAGGAGGTATCTAGAGCAAAGAGAAGAACGGAGACATCATGCCACGTGAAAATAGCCCATCCTCCCGCCCAGCCCCAATCCCGTGGTGGTGGGAGAGAAAAACTTACACCCTGGCAGGGTGGGTAAGAAGCATGCGCCCAGCATGGTCTCCTACAAAAAGATAGCTTACGGGAAACAGAAGGAAACGAGCCGCTGCAGCTTCTGACAGTTGTCACAGAGCCCGCGGCAATTCCATTGGAGGAATATTCCCTCGCGGCCTAGCTCGGAGGAGACGCCGGGGCCCTGTTTGAATAGAAGACCCTCATGGGAATGCCCCTACACTTTCCGGAGGCAGAACTTCGGGTGCTGTTGGCCGGACAATGCGCTCTAGGCGCTGTCGCCTTCGAGGACTTATCGGCAAAGTTTGCGCTTGCCAGGCAAGTCTTTTCCTCCTTCCGCCTCGAAACCTTATGCTAGCGGGACGACTTCAGAGGCGGGTTTCACTCTTATGGAACATCCACCGTCTCCAAGCCACCCATTCTACCACTGGATGAGGGTGAAGGAGCCGAAGCTCCTTTAGCGCTGTCTTCCATTCGAGGTGCAGCTTTAGTAACCAAGGAGGATGGTCTAACGTCCAACTTCCGGAGTGTTGCACCTGTGAGTTTATCGACTCGGTTTATAGGAGTCAGGAGCAAAGGGTGTCTTTCTTAACATTAAGGCATACGACGTCCCAGACAGCAAACTGAGTTCGCCAGGACCATGTCCTCGCGAAATGAACGAGGATCCAGAGAATGAACAGCCTTTATTTCCTTCTAAAGGAGAAACTTATAAATACTTTGCTATGTTAGATTACGGTGTCACACTCACCGGGGTGCCATCAAGTGTCCGAAGAGCACTTATCTTGGCCACCTCGGAGGGATCCGCCGCATTTGCCAGGAGGCTTCCGTCCAAGAAACGGGTCACCTTCGGCTCTCTACCAATTACACTACCTAATGCTCTCCTCTAATGGATCATGTTGCCCTTGGCCAACAGTGGAGCGAGGAACGAGGAAGCGTTTGAAGCCAGTGGGCTCGAAAACGCCAGGTAGCCTCTGGATGAGGGGTCCCGATGTTATCGAGGCTCCGCCCTGCGCACAAGGGGTATTAGTCATATTCAGGTGCTCCACACTCGGGGCGGTAGAGGGGCGGATATGCCAATCTTGGCTAGGTTGCTTACCGAAGTGGCAGCAGACCCATCTGTCCCTGCAGCCCCTGCGGTTGGAGAAGAGCCCCAAGTCTTCTTAGTCTTTTTCCTATTTTTATTCTTTTTAGGAGAGGAGGGCGAGGAATGAACCCGCTCCTCCCCTCCGCCGGCAGTAGCCCCCAGGCCAGATGGACCGTCCTCAGCTAGGTCCTTTTCCGAGATTGAGAAGGTCCTGGCAGTCGCAGGGGTACCGGTCGGACGAGATCCCTCCCTTCCTTGTACGGCCTTGGAAATCTAGGACGATTGAGGAGGACCTTCAATAGGGGTGGATTTGGGTTTGTTCCTTGGCGCCGATCCCGGATTCGCTCCCATGGAAGGCCCTACCGTCTCAGGCTGGGTTGCTTCAAGGACCATGTCTATCTCAGAAGGGGCCTCCAGTTGGCCATATCCTTCCCAGGAAATCGCAGGTCCTGTTGGCGGCGCTGTCAAAAGTCACGTCTTAAGAGGCACTGGCCTTGACCCCGGCAAGGTTCAATATTTTTGCCAGCAGGTCTTTTGAGGGAAGCGACGGAAGGGGCCTAGCTTCCGTTTCCCCCCGTTAGGGGATTTGCCCTACCGAGCCGCTTCAATGGGGACGGTCGGCTATGTGCTGCCTGCTGGCTTTCTTGGCAGTAACCTTGGAAAGAAAAGGGGGGACTGCAGCTGGAAAGAGGGAGGTGTCCGAAAGCACAAGCACAGGAGGGGGCCCTTCATTTTTTCTGTGGAACTACCCGAAGGCGGCTCCCACGATGGAACAGGGCAAATTAAGGGGAGATTTTTTATTTCTTTATCTTTGGGCATGGTGACCCTAAATTTTTTGGGGGATGCATACGCTCATCACCCCTCGCAGTAGCCCGCCCTGCAAGGGGTGCGTACAGGCCTGGCAGAGGCACCCCTCCGGCCTGGTGGCCTGGCAGTCCCTCGGCATGGCGGCCCCACCTTGGATAAGGCGTAAAAAAATAGTTGGTAACGTGAGAAGGAAAGGGGTAGTGAGGAAGGTATGTGTGGGGATGAAGCAGGTTGTTAAAAACCCACCTCCCAGACCAGAGCTCAGGGGTTATGGAACATTGTCCCCTTCCCCCTCAGCCCCGATGCGGGACGGTTGGCTGAAAGGAAGGTCAGCATCTACCCTGTGAAATTAGAGGCTGACCAGAGAAAGTTGTGGGAGAGGTTGTAGGGGATAAATGCAGGCTGTCTGAAAGAAGGAAAAGAGGCTAAGCTGTGGCCGGACGGGGTGCTGAGTCCCGTCAGCACGGCGGCCAGGATGTCATATCGCCGCACCCCTAATGGGTCTTAAATTTTTCATAAACAAAAATGGCATAGAACTATGGTGTCAGAAAATGATGGAGAGAGAGAGAGACAGCGTGTGTGATCGAGTCACGAGAAGGGGATTTCGAGCGAGGAGCTCTGCTTCCAGACCGTCAGCCAACTTCCGGAGCGCTAACCCGCCAGAACCGACTCCTGTTAATGGTGTTGCGGGAATCGTCGAAGAGGCGTGACGCTTTCAGACGGAGCGACTCTCCTCGTGATCTCCTCCCGGTCCTTCTCGGGTAATTATTGTCATTATTATTGGGCCTCGTGCGGCTAAGACTCACCTCGCAGTCACCTCCTGCTTTCACTCACGTAATTAGTGTACATATTGAGCCTAGTACGGCTAAGAGGAGTCCTACTTGTCATTTCAATTTGATTCATTTAGTAAAAGGTGTTAACTAAATTGTCTGTATATTATTCTGTAAGTGCATATTGTTGTTTGCATAAGATTAAAAGATAATTTTGTTCTCCTGTTTAAATCCTCCAACCACCAAAGTCTAATTAAATAGCAGCAATACGGGCCAACGATTAATTAATTCTCGCCATTTAAAATCGCAACGCACTCGAAGAGTAAATCTTTTCCTAATTTGGGGTTGTCGTCTCCCCTCTTCTGCATCTTTGGAGGGAAGCCAAAAGGTTCAGGTTCAGGTTACTTGAATTCTACGACATATAGGTAGGTACAGATATGTTGGAAAGCTATCTCTTTCATCCAGGTACCCTGTACTACTAGCCTCTAATCACCATTTAAAAAAAAAATTGTTGTCGTAGAGTGCCACATCAAATCTAATTATATTGGACTGTTTGCAACCTGCAATCTTGTTAGTTAGGAATTTTAGGTTCACAGAATAAGACAGACTGTCCGCACAATCCTTAGCAACTGCATATACTGCAAAAGTATCATGCCAAACAATACACAATCACTACCACAGTTCCCATGATCAAAGTAAAGACCAGTTTCAGCAAACCTTTTGAAAATACTATAATAGATTATGGTGGGCCTTTCACAATAAAAAGCAGAAGTAGCAATACTGTGAAAACTTACATTATGTTGTTCACATGTTACAATACTAGGTTCACTAGTTTGCACTTGCGTTATGATTTAACTCACCTATTTACTACTTAAAATGTTTTAATAGTTACCTCTATCACTGGTTCAACAGCCAAGAGGTTAAAAACTACCACGATAGTAATGAGATTGAGTAGCCCTTCACTGCCAGCTATTCACCAAGAACATTTCGGTCAGCTGACAGACTTGTAGGCCTGGTCAAAAAATTATTGTACACTTCTTTGGAAGGTAGAACCATTCGGTAGAATAATTTTAATACTGTTATAAAAGAGATTCAACATGCAATGAACTCAAGACCCTTAACTTCCTTTAAGTTGATATTTGGTCATGATATCATCAAATATAACTTTGTAACCTAATTGGTACTATATCCGATCCTAATTTGCAAGGAAATTCAGATAGAGAACATAAAGACATTAAAATACTTTAAAGTGGTCTCTTCTCAGGCGCAAGCCATCAATAAGGAAGTGGATGGAGGAGTATTTGTTAGTTATCAAGGAAAAGGAAACTGAATAACATTAAACATAATTACTAAAGTTTCCCAAATTGGTGATCTTTACTTATTAAATTAAGCCTCACAGGTTCGCAACATCCTAGTTCAACAAACTAGTTCAGGTAACCATTCCAAGAGGCATGTATACAATATCTATCTTCTTAAATAAATATTAACCCGAAGATATTAATAAATATAAAAATTAAAATCAATCAAATATATCTCAAAGTCAAGAGAATGAAAGGGATATAAGAGTAGCTGCTCAAAGACAACATCATCGGATAAAACTGCTGACCTTATATAGATATTTAGATGTTAGTTTAACGTAGTTCATGGCGAAGAGTTTATATAGCTTTAAGGTCATACTTTATTTCTGCGTCATGTTATTCATACAATTGTTTTTACTCTCAGGGGTGAGTATTAAAAATTAGTAATTGCACTTAAAATAGGTCTTCAAAAACTATCAAACTTTAAATGATAAGTTGTCTACATTTAATTAAATTTTCCCATAGTGCAATTTAAATAATACAATGGGCTGCTAATAATAACTTGTACTTTGTTGCTAAGCAACCACCAGATTCCATAAATAGCTGTCAGTCACTCCAGAAATTAGGTGGCACAAGCATTGCCGGAGGAAATCTCTTTAACCATTCCCAGTCCAAGAGTTCCAGTCATAAAAGTTTATCTTGAGCCAACAAAAGGGACCAACTGAAAAGGGGCTCTAACTATTCTAGGATTAAACTCAATAATGTTATCAAAACCAGGGAAGGTAAGCTTCTTTAGTAACTTTTAGTATTCTCCAATTTTTCTCTAATTATCTTTGTTTAAGAAAAAAAAAGGTCGAGTTTTTAATTACCCAGCCCATTTTCTCATTGGGCCTCTGGTAGCTTTAAGGACTCATCCAATCATTAGCCTAAAGCAAATTAAATATAAAATAAACCTCCAATTAACCTTCAAAATAATATATATAAGTGCTTCTATTTATGTCAAGATAGTCAAGGCTCACAGATTCCCATGCAGAACACTGTGGCGAATCAGGGACCAACAAAGAAAAGCAAATTTTTCATTCCACGACTGAATCAAGCCACCCACCACAAACAGGATTACGCGAGGATCCTCTCTAGATATACCATTTTGAGCCTGGATTTCAAAGGATTACCGTGGCAACTGGATTAGTCACGGTGTGATGTAGGGATGCATTCGAATTCGCCATCGGTTAAAGGGAAACTGGATTGTGTGTATCAAAGGCTATGGTTGGATATTTGTTCGTTTTTTAGGGCAAACAATATAAGCCTTTAACAACAAGGTTGATAGACGTGACTGAGGGTGGTTGGAAGGAGTGTTGAAGAGGAATTGGGGAAATGGCAATCCGTATGTATGTTAGAAATAACTTTGAGGGGAAGAATTTAAATGCATATTTATTTTTGAGTTGGGAAATGGATTTAGTAGAGTTTTAACATTCAGTGCAGTATCCCTGCGCCTCCCTTTAACAACAAGGTTGATAGACGTGACTGAGGGTGGTTGGAAAGGAGTGTTGAAGAGGAATTGGGGAAATGGCAATCCGTATGTATGTTAGAAATAACTTTGAGGGGAAGAATTTAAATGCATATTTATTTTTGAGTTGGGAAATGGATTTAGTAGAGTTTTAACATTCAGTGCAGTATCCCTGCGCCTCCCTTACTCTCGGGCGTACTTTTGCTTATTCCTTCACAAAATCTTAAAATATAATTGTGGGTGTTTGGGGAAAAGGTTCCAGATTTTATCCGAGGTCTTTGACAATGGTGAATTCAGTTTAATGGGGGCATCCGATCTATGGGTCGGTACATAAGTCGCTGTAAAGTCGACCTAAAGTGAACAACATCCAGCACCTAACTATAACCGATGTGGCTTAACATAGTTCATCTGAAAGGTAATTTTTCCATTCGGCTCAAATTCATGTTGAATGATGTAAACTGGCTCGTAAAATGACCCAGATTTGATAAATTAAGGGGGAGGGAAATAAGGGCACTCTCGTTGGATTTCGGACGTCGAGGTTCCACCCCAGCAAGCGCGGGCAGAAAACATTTTGCGGCGTCATAAGGTAAGCGCCCATTAAGCGGAGACGTTGATACACACGCGTGATTACGTAGCTCTACACGTAACATCATGCACATAGCCAATCGCAAGGCCGCTACCATTTCCTTCTCGCCATAACCGCACAGCATATGCCCTGGCCCCTCTGTCCTGGAAGCTTTCCGATGGAGTACTAGTGTCCCTTGTAGGGCGGTGCCCGGTAAGGGGCAAAGCGATGTTTTTGTGACCACCCTGTTGACGTGGTTCAGCGTTCCTTCCAGCCTTAGCTTAGTCTGCTTCTCCTTCTTCCGCTAACTCTTACCTTGTCTTTCTGTACCAACTATTTAGAAACCTTGCCTCAGTCCTTCCATCCATCCTTTTTCACTCCGTCACTTTCTCTACCTTTTCATTGCCCCCATTTATGCTGCACATGGACCACATCAATCACGACCACGCCACCTAAAGGACCTACCCTCCGTAGGGGTGTATTTTTGTGTGGCCTGTTGCAACCAGTAAGAGCTGCACATCATTTCGGCCTGAGTGCAAGTTAGAGAAGCCCTGTTACTGTGTTCACCTGAAGTCTGTGATGGGGCCTAAGAAAATTATTGGTGTACTCCACCCCTCTCGCTCCCTCCCAGGGATACTTTATTTGTTTGTGACTATGCCATCAATCTTTTCCGTAATTTTAACCAAGAGGAACTGTTCTCACCTGGGCAAAGTTCAGTTGGCTAGAACTAGTTCTTGAGAAAAGTGCATGTCATCCTGGGATCAGCTGACGACGAAGTATGATAATAAAAGGTGATCACCTATCCTATCTGTTAGTGAACCAACCTATTTTTACCTCTCTTAATTACGTATCCCGGCTAGTATAGTGGTTAACGTGCTGCCTGGCAATCGCTGGGTCGGCAGTTCGAATCTCCGTCCGGATTCTTTTAAGCTGACTGTCGAGGAATAGGTCCCCTCCCTAGAAGATACGTATATATATATATATATATATATATATATATATATATATATATATATATATATATATGTATCTTTTGGTTGGGAGAAAACGGCAAGGCACTAAAATATGTATATATACAGTTATATATACATATGTCCTCTATTTACCTACGCGTCCTTCGCTACGTACAAGTACGTTCGCTTAGTAAGAATAATGCGTTGATTACGAGGTATAAGAGGGCGATTTACTACATGGACCGATACCGTTTAATGAGTTCACCAAGTTGCAATTCAAGGGTATATTTAAAGAGTAAAAAACAAAATATAATTTTAATAGGTCACTAGTTAACATATATATACGGGGGGCAGTCAATAAGTTTTGCGAATCGGTAGGGCAAAACAATGGAAGGGGGATCGCTGCTTGTGGGGGTGTTAGGACAAGTTATGACAAGTCAGGACCTGCAGCCGCACGCTCCTGCCTCATCTATTTAAGAAGCAGTAGCTGATGGCAGATCGTCAGTCACAAATTTTTCAATAATGATCAAATTTTTGGCCAAGGAAGGCAAGAATGCAAAAGAGATCCATGAAGGCATGGTTGCAGTGTACACTGACACCGCTTCTTCCTATGCAACCATTGCTCGCTAAAATAGGGAGTTTTGCTATGGTCGTGAGTCCCTTGAAGATGCCCCCGTACAGAGCAGGAGCTAGGCCCTTAACAACCGGGATACTTGGGCTTTCAAAGCGGGCTCCAGGTGGGGATTTAGATTGATCTCTTGGGGAGGGAGTCTTTATACGATTCGGGGAGCAACGAGAGTGGGTAGTCATTGTCAGATTCTACGCAAACTGTCTGGACTAGGTTAAGAGGTTCGGAGAGATAAAAGGCTTCCATCACTGCCTCTTCGTCCAGGTGCGGCGGTGGTAACGTTTGAGCATGTTGACGTGAAACAATTTGGTACCGGAGGGCGTTTGGATGAGGTAGTCCAGGGGGCACGGGCTTTGAGGACTAAAAAGGGGCCTTTCCATTGGGAAAGAAACTTATTTGTCTCCGTGGGCAGGAGAAGCAGGACCTCGTCACCGGGGGCTTGAACCGTCTTTCTTTTGACTTAATGTCAAAATGGGTCCTGTTATAGGAGCGGAGGATACATAATGAGCGCATAGGGCAGGGGTTAGGAACGGAGGCGGAACGGAACAACAATTTACCCTCAACGAGGTAGGAGAATTCCTTGTGACCAGGAACATATTTGCTCTCGTTGGTCCTCGAATTTTCCCACAATGGCTGTAGGGAAGGACACACATTCTGGGCCTTACAAAAGACTCATTGTTCAGAGTCTCGTACTCGTAGGGGGAAAGTGGGTTCTAAAATCACGGGAGGTGCCTCATTCTTTATGGCTTGGGCCCTCGTGATGGCGAGCTGAGCAACGGGACTAGGGGAGAGCTGCGGGCTCTGGCCGATTAATATGGTGCAGAATTTAATAGGGTCTGCTAAGGCGAATATTGGCGGAATATTGGCGATCGATGAAACAACGGACCACTGGGAAGCAGTTGGCTCGTCCCAAGTAGTCCTGGACTACTGCAAATTTATCGTGGTCGGGGCTGACTGGGGGCAGCAACTTTTCCGATATGACGATGCACGTGCATCTCTTCCCTTTGACCAGAGTTGAAACACGGCAACCATTAACCAATCCGGTTTCAAATATTAGCCCACCGGGGGAGCTCTTGTTAAATAAAAAAATAACTTGAGGTCCTGGGGGGGGCTATTCGCTGGTGGGGAAGCAGGCGTTTCGGGGTAATCAGACGGAGGAGAAAGAGAGACGCTTACTTGGTGGACTTGCTGGCTGGGATCAGAACGGAATTGAGAATTTTGGAGACAGTTCGTCCACACATGCCCAGGGGTTCCGCAAGAAAAACAAGACGATGGGTCGTCTGGAATAATCTGACGCAGGGGGATTAAAGACGGGTGGCTGAACATCCCTAGGTTCAGACGGTAGATGATATTTCGGTTTGGAGGAACCTGGGACTTTTACGAATTTGTGAGCGTTCTTCAGGTGCAATTCAGGGAAGTGGCCTATACTCTTATGTGAGGGAGGATGACTCTTCTTGAGATCTTTGGTGTAGAGATTATGATTGGCCACGTGCAAATCCGCTTCTTGGGTGCATTCTTTGAAGGAAGCAACTCTTTGGTCCTTCACAAATGCATGGATTTCAGAGAGCAGCGTAGTCATCTATTGAGCCCGCAAAATGAAGTCAGACAGAGACTCATAGTCGCTGTTTACCTGGGCCGAGTCCAACCAAAACTGCAGACTTCTTCTGAGGGTGAATTTGAACTGTTGGTAACTCTAGCCAGGTAGCAACCTTGCCTGACGAAATTTTGCCCTGTAGAAATCTGGATTCATGTTGATCGCAGCCAAGAGTTCCGGCCTAAGGGTCGAATACTCGAGAGTAGCCTCGGTGGGTAGCGAAATAAAAATATATCGCATCTGAGTATTAAGGAGAGGCAAAAATCGTGCGACTCCATCAGTTTATATATCCCAGTGATTTACTTCAAAAATCTTTTCGAAGTGAGTGAGGTAAGCACTGAAATCCTCACCGTCCTTAAATGATGGGAGCTTTAAAGCGAGGAGGATCTAAGGGAGCTTCATTCTAGGAACTAACTGAGGGGGTTTCTAAGTTATTCCTATTTAACTCCATTCCATGGTGCCTCACACTTTTTCTTTCTTCAGCTTCTCTTCTTTCCTCAGATTCTCTTCTTCTCTCCTCAGCTTCAGCTTCTCTTCTTTTCTCCTCAGTTTCTCTTAGTTCTTTCTTCTCTGCTCTTTCGTTTGTTTCCTTATCCTGAATATAGGCAACTAGCTCTTTACCAGAGAGACCAAGCGTCTCACCCTGTTGCCTAAATCTCTCAAAGGACGTCATCTTGTTTCCTTACGCGAGCCTTAGCCACTCGACGCGTTCAAGAATCTTACGGCAAAGAAAATGAGGCTCTCGCAATAGTTCCCAAAAATTCTAAATGGAATCTAACCCTTGTAATCACACACACGGAGAAAAGCAATAAATTATAATAAATATACTAATTACTATATGAGTACCTGATAAGGACCACTTAATCCAGCATGTGGATTACAAGGAGGGGAGTTTGAAAGATTTTCTCCCAAAACACACACAAAAACAATGGCTTGTTACTAAATATGGCTTCACGGGTACCACAAAAGACCGATTACTCAAAATAAAATAAAAAAAATTATAAAAAATTTATTTTCCTATCTTTAAATAAACTTGACCCAACCTGGTAAATGTTTTATTAATTCAACTGAGAGACAAAATAACGAAAGGGATCCTCAATTAACCCAACTAAACCTGACCCCAGAATTTATTAGATATATATATATATATATATATATATATATATATATATATATATATATATATATATATATATATAGAGAGAGAGAGAGAGAGAGAGAGAGAGAGAGAGAGAGAGAGAGAGAGAGAGAGAGAGAGGAATAGGTCACTTCCCTAGACAATACATATATGTATCTATTGGTTGGGAGGAAACGGATAAAGCCACGAAAATATGTATATATACAGTTATATATATACATATATCCTCTAATGTACGTACGCGTCCTTCGCTACCTACAAGTACGTTCACTTCGTAAGAGTAATCTGTTAATTACGAGATATAAGCGTGCGATTTACTACCGGGGCCGATAGCGTTTAATGAGTTTACCAAGTTGCAGTTCAAGGGTATATTTAAAGAGTGAAAACCAAAATATAATTTTAATAAGTCACTAGTTAACATATCTATACATACAGGAAATATAGGTAATGTAAATAAGGACAATTCTGACAAAATTCAGATTAATTGACAATCAAGTAACGTTAATTACTCGTTAATGAGCTTTTAAATAAGATACTATAAATCACTTATACAAAGGGAATATTTATATGTCGGAGAGTGGGTCGATTAACGGGATGGTCGTTTGCCTTAATGGGATCACCTCGAGGAAGGGAAATCCTTTAGCGAGTCGGTGCGGGGAAATGGAGGCGGACAATGAACGTAACTCTCGTCCCAATATCCTGACGGTGACGACGATGAAAAGAGGGCGGACCAGAAGACGAGTTCACGATCCTCCTTGAAGACGGACGATGGCACCTCTGCTCCAGAGTAGTGCAACCTCCAAAAACCGAGACTCTGACGTGGATTGGCGCGAAATCTTACACGGAAAACTGGAGATCCTTCAAGGGATGAAGGACGGGGGGATTACAGATGAGACGAGAGGAATCCCGGCCAATTCTTCGTGGACGAAAATGATTCGGGGCTTGCTCTGAACAGAGTAAGTCTTCACAAAAGAGATGGATCTGCCTGGTGAGATCCAACCTCGATGGTATACGTGAATCCCAGGAACTTGGAGAAACGGACACACGATCTGAACCGAAGGCGACGGGTTCTCAAACTCAATCTCCCGATATTCAAAAACCGATGGTATTTATATGACGGCCATTTTTTAAGTTTCTTCTCGTTGGCAGACTCAGATAACTGGCTGACAGCGTTTGTCGCCTGACCCAAGTCTTAATGCGTTTTACGATGTGGGCGAGAAGACTACGGAGGTTAGCGATTCCTCCGCAAGGTAAAAGCTTTTAGAACGCCCATCTTAATTAACTGCAGCTGTGAGGCAGCCGACGGATATTCAAATTCTTTCTTCTCTTTTTCTCTTTGGGTTCAGAGATTACTCCACGTGGAGTTATACTTTCGAGACAAAGAGAGGGAATGAATTCCTGGAACAAATTAAGGGGATATTCTTCTTGGCTTCCCTTTCTCTTACACTGTTCAAAGGTGGTACTCACCAGACCTGCCTTCTGGAAAGAAACAGATGCACTAGCAACCCGACAGCTACACCGCGCTTTCAGAGTTTCCTAGTCTTAAGCCAGTGAGAGCCGAAGGCAACGGAGGAAGACACGAAGAAGTAGACGCTCTAGAGTTAGCATCTTTGCTTCACAAAAAGATATCGAAACGTCATCCACGAAAAACGTAGCCAGAATATCTTCGGGAAGCGCCGAGGGCATCCTTCTTCCTGCTCCATTGGGCCAGAGTAGGTTTTCCCCACCCTTACACGAAGAGACGATTAATCTTGGACAGCGACAACCTACTTTTTTTTAAACAAAGTGGTGCGTATCTCCCGGAAAAGAAAATCCTGGCGGTTCAAGCTGCGGATCGTCTCTCATATTGAGAAACTAAGGACTTGGTCCTGGCGCACCTCCACCACCACGCGATTAGGAATTGGCGATTTACAATCAAGGTGATGTCTCCATTCTTCTATTTGCTATAAACATTTTCTTTCATTCAGTAGCAGTGCAGCTACACCTGGATAATGTATATTATTTTTCTGCCTACATTCCTCCGTCAGCCGACATTGACACGGGAACTTATTCCCTGTCGTGGCAGAATACCGAGGTCTTTTCGACTGTTCGGGGATTTGTACGGTAGACGCCCACTCTGTAGAGACTACTTAATCAATCCCACGGGTCTGATCCTTGCCGACCTGATCGACGAGCTGGAGATAGGTCTCCTAAAGGTAGATGAGTTTCAGTATCCCATGCCGAAAACGGCTTCATTTTCCTGCCTTGATCTTTCTCTTTGATCTCCGGATGCACAGCCTGAATTTGGGTTGGAAGTAGTCAATGACCTCCATGGTATATCCTTTCATTCCTGTGTTGATGTCACGCAAATATTTATCTTCTCCTCCCCAAGCTCTCTGGCTGTGTGCCTCACCAATGTTTTATCCACATATGACACGATTACTCAACAGCTATCAGGTAACTTCCTCAAGCTCAACCATGTCAAAACCTAGGGCCTCTAGACGGGCATCTCAGCAATCTATGTGTGGCTCATCTTTAACCGAAAAGGTTTCGAGATAGCCATCCCTCCCTTTCCTACCTACCTCATCGATTATTGTAACCCTTATCACTGGAGCGCCCAACACTACAATTTGTCCCTTTCAACTTGTCTGAAATTTGCGGCAAGAGTTCTCTGTCGAGGGCGGTTTCCTGTGCCACACCTTTATCTGTGAACTGTACTGGCAGCAAATTCATTAAATTTCTAACTACTTCTAAAGTCCTTCTCACATTTATAGTCCTTAACACTGGAATGGTCTGTCTCCTTGCATACACCCCTCTTCCTCACCCGGCGCTTTCAAGCGGGCACTGAAAACTCACCTATTCCTTCAGGCTTTTACCTAGTGGATGGACGTGTGCCCTGCGCAGGGAGGAGATTTATAGTTTATTATGTAGGTGTAGAGCATCCTCCTCATATTAAAGTTCAGATCAGATTGTATGATTTTGTGTGTCAGTCCTTCCATTAAAACCAGTCTCAAACCTTTCTCTAGGCCCCACATGCCAATGTATATACTATTTAGAACTTTTGGTATCTTTTATGTTACTATGAGTGATCCCAATGCCTGTAGGATGATCTACGACCATATTTTCAACATCCTATATCTTAGCCACTTCCTTTACAAATCTTTTCTTTCAATTTTTTGGCGGGAAACGAACGCGTTTCTTTTCGCTCTAAACGTTGAATTTTTTTTATTAGAGCTAATGTCATGATAGTGTTTACATATTCTATATTTCAATTGATGGCCGTAATATTTTTGATTTTACAAGGTAATCTGTAAATCATCTATTAATAATTTTTATAGTACTTTTATATGAAATTTAGTAATGAAATTGGATCGTAACTTATAATTTGCGACCAAGGGTTTCAAGTTGCAACAGAAACATGAATTTAGCCTCATTAAAACTGACCGGATAATACCTCATAATACCTCGTGTTACTATACGAGTATGTATTGTAAAGATTTCTTTCTGACGTCCACTAGTTTAACTATCATTTTTCTATATATATCTTTGTTGCAATTCTTTTAAGTAAAGAATTTCATTTTGTTTAGATTTCGTAGTTTTGTGTACTTGTTTGACTTGAGACCTTGCCTGTAAATTAGATTGCGCTATTATTTTATCCTTTCTGCCCTCTTTTTTATTTCGTTTTCCATCGAAAGTGAGGTAGGGGCCTTCTTTGGTATACATAAGAGTCTCGTCTATTTCGAATTAAGCTGATGCGATTTTACTCAGTCCTTCATCTATTGTTGCTTTTAATCTTCTTATTTGTGAGGTTAGAACATATGCAATTAGTGCCGCTTCGGAAGCTTGCTGCGTAGTCTGTTTCTGACTTCTTGTTCCTGATTGGGAACTGTATCAGGTTTTGGTTTAGTATCACCTTTATTCCGATATGATCTTCATATGGGATTGTGACTAGTTCCATATACATATTAAATGGTATATTGGGACTGCTTACAACAATAATATTTATCTTCGTTGCCCCGTTATCGATAATATTTGTAGGGAAGTTCGGATACACTTGTTTGACTCAATTCATGTTCAACTGTATTTCTAGATTCTTCCTTATTATATTCTTACCTCTGTAATAATAGAGCAGTTTTTGGAGGTTTCTGGAATTAAATATTTCCCTACTTGTGTGGATTAATAGATCATTTCTGCGAATAGGTAGGTTGGTACAACGCTGCTATAATCAAAGGAGAGATTTAAATTGGTTTGGTGATTGCTGTATCTGCTTCGTCTATTTGCCCTTTTGTATTCTAGGCCTTTTCTAATTAATTGCTATTGAAACTTTTTTATTGCGTTATAGTAAAAACTTTTATTAATTCTTCTTTATTTTCCGTGTTAAAAGATATAACATCTGGAATCTCTAAATGTTTCCGCAGGTTTTGTTTCTTAAGCCTTCTTATTGATGGGTAATATTTTTTAGTTTACCTGTTTCTTTGTTCCATATTTATTTCGAGTACTATCTATTGTTGATAACACTGGTCTGCGTCAAAAATGTACCTTAGGTTTTCTGTAGTGTTTCTTAATAAAATTGAGCTCCTAAATCCGAATCTGGCATCTGTTCTTCTCTATCAGGTCCAGTTTTTGCGATACAAGGGGTGATCATAATTTTATAGTTGATACATGTCCTATATTACATCAGAATTTCAATAGTTTTTGCACTACTGTATTCCCAGTAAATTTTGTGTACATTTTGTAATTATGTTAATAAGTTTATATTTTTTCAGGTTAGAAATTGCTTAACATTATAATAATAATAAGGTTGGTTGAGTTAAAAATGAACAGAAAATGTAAGAATAGCTCCGACAGATTTTGCTATGTTTACGGCAAAGTGACTTTTTCCGAGCAGCAAAGTACAATCCCTCCTGTAATTAAATCTTTGTATCATGCATATTTTAGAGTAAGGCTAAGAGATCAAGACAAAAATTATGCACCACATATCTCCTGCAAGGATGCTACATAAGTTTAAGACGCTGGAGTCAGGGCGAACAAAAGTCTCTCTTTTGGTGTTCCCATGGTGTGGAAAGAGGGCAAAGACCACACTACGGACTGCTATTTTTGCATGAAAAATCTTAAAGGTGGGCATTGTATGAAGTATTTAAGCTTCCTGTATTATACTGGCTCATGAAAATGTCATTATTATGCATAGACCTAGCATAAAATTAAAAACTAACATAGTTCACTTCAGCATGAACATATCTTATACTAAACATTTCTGTACTATCTGCAACTCCAAATCAATTCCTTTATGTAATATGCAATTATATTTTTCACAGGTATAAATAAGAAGAATAAACATAGTGTGGCATTTCCGGATGTTCCTTCTGCCATCAAACCCCTACCCCATGGTCCAGGAATTCCTATACCTTCTTCCCCGGAACATATAGAGGTCCATGAAGAGATTAATATGGAAGTTGATCAAGATTATGACACATCTGAGTCTTATCAGGTTTTCAAACATGATATGGTCACAAGACCATTCCCTCAAGTTCAGTTAAATGACTTGACCAGGGATCTGAAGCTTTCAAATGAGAATGCACAACTTCTAAGCTCTCGACTTCGTGAAAGTAATCTTCTCGCTAAAGAAACAACATTTTTTTTTATTACAGAAATAGAGAACAAGAGTTTCGAAGCTATTTTTTACAGCATTCTTCCAGCTCTTTAGTATACTGTACCAATATTAAAGGACTTGTTGAGGCCCTTGGCATTCCCTACAACCCATTAGAATGGAGACTTTTCATAGATTCCTCCAGTAGAAGTTTAAAGGCTGTGTCACTGAATATTGGTAACAAGATTGCTTCCGTTCCTATAGGCCATTCAATCCAACTTACTGAAAGTTATGAAAATATGAAAAAATTGCTGGATGCAATAAATTACTCTACCCACAATTGGAGGATCTGTGGTGACTTAAAGATAAGATCATTTTACACTTGGCATTTCTAAGCTCTTTGATATTGACATTTTCATTTTTAATTGTTAATACTTGTATACACCTTTTGGTCAACTTACATTTTACAAGAATGCAAATCTGGAAATCATGAGTCATTTTTTAGTTATACTTTTTTGTTGAAGTGTGTCCCTATAGGTTAATGCATCCTTTTGGGTTAATGGGGAACTTATCGTAATTGAGAAGGTATACAACATAACTCAAAATAAGATGTAAATATATCCAATTAGTTCCAATACAATGATTTAATGCATCGGCATACTGGATTTTTCAGTACATATTCATATTCTTATTGTTTTAAGAAATATTACTTTGAATTTGTTTTTAGAAATATTACACTTTGAATTTACATACCCTGTAAAATTTCTTTTCAGGCGGTGTCTCTTATACTTGGGATGCAAACAGGCTACACGAAGCATCCCTGTTTCCTATGTTTATGGGACAGTCGTGCAGATAGTATGCACTATGAGAAGAAGGTTTGGCCTCCACGAGAAGCATTTATAACTGGATCAAATAATGTGATAGCTGAACCTTTAGTGCCTCCTCACAAAATACTGCTTCCTCCACTGCATATAAAGCTTGAAATAATGAAAAATTATGTCAAAACCCTTATTAAAGAAGGCCAAGCTTTTAAATTTCTTCAAAAATCTCCTCAAATCAGTGACACTAAGCTCCATGCGGGAATTTTTGATGGCCCTCAGATCAGGAACTTGATGAGAGATCAGCAGTTTGATGCATCAATAACGGACATAGAAAAAGATGCCTGGAAAGCTTTCAAAGCTCTAGTTAACAATTTTCTAGGCAATAAAAGAAGCCCAGAATATGATGGCCTGGTCAATCAGCTCCTAACAAGTCTCAAACATTTGGGAGCTCGAATGTCTATAAAGATACACTTTTTACAGTCCCATCTGGATTATTTTCCCGACAACTGCGGGGATTACAGTGAAGAAAGATTCCACCAGGACATAAAAACAATGGAATCCAGGTACCAGGGTAAATGGGACGTAAACATGCTTGCTGACTACTGCTGGTGTTTAAAGCGTGATGCACCAGATGAGAGGCACAAACGAAAATCGTCAAGGGCGTCCTTTCTTGGAAATTATAATTATTTTCTTTATTATGTTGCATTTTTTAATTTTATGTTTAATTAAAAGGATTATAGTTTACATACGTTTATTCTTGTTTCTCTGATATAACAATAATAATGCATTATTATATAGAGAAAGGTTTTTAAATTTTTTCCAGATAAAATGAGGTAATCTCAATGAAAATGGTGTATTCTGTACTGAGAAAATCTGACCTGATTGAACAAAAATACATTCATTTTTGAGCTCAGAAGGTTTGATTCATTAAGAAACCACAAAGAAATCATGAGGAACATAAAAAAAATTTTAAACGCAGGCCTGTGTAATCATACATGGATAATCAATTGTCTTTTATCCATTTGATTTCAAGGATACTGGCAAACATTAAATATATAAATCCTCTTATCTGATTAGTTTTCCAAGAGGAGTTGTGTTCGTTATGCTTCCATTTATTGATGGTGGTGATATGTTTGAATCATGAATTGATGTTCAGCATTTGAAATCGGCTATAAAAGCGTCATCTATCTTTTGCTTTTCTACCTTATCTATAGATCAACGTCGGAAGACTTTCTACCCATCTACCGTCCTACCTTATTTGTTTCCCTGCAATCATTCTATCCTCTAACTCCAAACTAATCGGTGCGGCTCAAGGATGTACCTTTCTTTGTACCTAGAGGATCAGCACATCCTCCCGACATCAGTACACGCAAGGATGGACCCTATACAGAGGAAATCTCCACTCTGGGTCCAGGACTAGGGGAAGCTGGTGCGTGCCCTTGGTCCTTTTATGCGGCCTTTTCCAATAGCTACAGTTCGGGCGTTTCCTCCTTACACCCTTGAGCAGTTTCCTTCAGGCGACTCGTTTAGTGATGGGACCCTCTATACTTTCTCAGGGAAGGGCTGCGTCCCCCTCTCCATATGCCAATAGTTCGGGGGGTTCCCCCTTACTTTCTTTTGTAGAGCTGCCTACAGACCACTTTCCACTTCCTGCTGCTCCCCCTTTTCTCCCTCAGGGGCCAACAAGTATACGTCAAGGAAGAGAACGCGCCGCAACGTTCTAGGCGGCGTGGCCCCCTGGGACTATTGAGTGTTTGGTGATGATTCATAGGCCCTATGCGTCCCCGGTCTGGATACCCGACACCTTAGGGGTAGGGGGGTGCCTACTTGGAAGCACCTCCTAAGGTAGAGATGATTTCAACGGTGCTCCCACCCTATATGGTAATGTCTCTTTTGGGGGAGAGCCTGGGTTCCGTGCCAGACAGCACCACTTTGTGGGTCCTCATCATGCGACACGGGGCCCTAAAGACTCACAAGGAGAAGAGAGACGTCCACCTCCACCTGCTGGCCCCTTGTTGGGCAACATCTCCATTTCGAAGAAGGATCTATCCTTGGCTGGTCCTTCAGGCGGTTCCTCTCGCCGATTTCCTCTCCAAAAAAGAGTAAGAATAGGAAGTCAAAGAGGACTAGGGGTTCCACGCTCATGTTGATTTCATACTTTCTACAAAACAAAATAGTGTATTTCTAAAAATATTTGGTGATTTCTAGTAACTCATTTCTTATGTTCGATAAATTCAAGAGTTTTTAAGAATAAATAAGTTCTCTCGTATCCACGGTTCCCAGAAATGCGAGTCAAATTTGATTTTCAATACGTTTCATTGACTTTCTATGCCTTTCAGTTTTTTTATTTTCTTTTGTTTATGTTTACGAAAACAGTTTTCGTCCACGTAGCATCACCACAGAACAAAAGACAAGAAAAAGAAAAACGGTGCATTTTTAATCTCACAGTCACAAAACCAATTTTTTTTTATGAAGGTCTGAATTGAAACTTTGAATGTACTTTTATAGTTACTACTACCAGGCTGGGATATTTTTAATGACCTTAAACAGTTTGAAGAGAAACTTTCACTTGTTGAATTTTATTGACAATTACCCTTTTAATTTTTCTTGGGTAGTCAGCCAAGATCGAATTATTTAAATTTATAAAGAGACAATGGCACAGGGTTGAAATATTCTGAAAAAAATCAAAATTATAAATGGTGTGCAGCCATTATAAATTTAGTAACAAATGTCAATAAGATTGGCGATTGTCCAAATAAAATAACATCATTTACTGACAAATAAAAGAAGTTATAGTTTATATAAATTAGCACAAACCACTCCCACAATCATTCCAAAGAAACTGAATGGACCTGCCCAGACGACAGTGTTCTCAACTCAACTTCTGTAGGTACGATTTTGGAGCATGACGGAATGGCAGCCAATCCATCGTTAACCGGAGCTCCCGCGGAGGTTGAGTAACCCATAATATTCTTGTTTTTGTTCTTTGTCTTTTTCTTTTAGGGAGAGAACGGCGCGGAGTTAACCCACTTCTCTTTATCCCTCTAAGGAGCCACTAAGCCAGGATGACCAGCCTCAACAAAATCTTTCTCCGAAATAGAGAAGATCTAAGCTGTTAAAGGGGCACCAGCCGGGAAAAAGGTCCCTCCTTTCCTTGTGAGCCGTCTGAGAAGCTTGCACATGGATAAGTTTATGATCGATGTTTGGCCCTGAGCCCGGTTTATGGAATATCCTGCAGTCTGTGGTTAGATCACCTACGGGACCATGTTTATCTCATAGGCGCCTTCACGTGGTCATCCCCACAAGGTATCACAGTTTAAAATGTAGGTCTGCGGGACGTTAGAGGGCACGAACACATGGAAACTGCTCCCCCCCTTGTACTACTAAGGCGGTTGGCCCTATCAAGGCGCTCCCAACGGGAACGGTCGATTTTTGGAGCCTTGACTTCTTTCTTTTCAGTCACCCGTGATGGGAAAGAAGGCACTGGTGCTGGTAGGGAGATGAAATTGCAAGATGTAGTCTGTAAAGAAGGTGGTGTGGGGTAAGCTACCGCACTCGTAGCCTAGGAGAGAAGTAAACCTCCTCTCCGGTAGAAGGGGGTTGGAGGGGCTGCTGGTAAAGCAAAGAAGGAGCCACGACCTTTATACTTGTGGAGCTGCCCAAGAGAATAATAATAATAATAATAATAATAATAAGTCTTGTGTAATGCGCTCTTCAATGCCTGAGGCCTTCCCAGAGCGCACGTTGTGCTGAGATGAGAATGGAAATTCAAGAGGGGGAGAAGGCAATTCTGAAAAGATGCGTTTTCAGGAGAAGCTTAAATGTGGTAAGAGAGGGAGAAGACCTAATTTCAGCAGGAAGAGCATTCCACAACTTAGGGGCGCAGATTGAGAAGCAGCAGTCCCCCATTGAGCAGAGGGATGAACGAGGAATATTCAAAAGAGGTGCATGTGATGACCGAAGGCGAGGGACAGGGCGTGGCGAGAGGGCAAAAGAGAGCTAAGACGGGGCCTTGTTGTTTAGGGCCTTAAATTTGAAGAGAAGTATCATGAAGTTAGTACGGGATCTGACAGGGAGCCAGTGCAGTTCATGCAGCAAGTGTTTCGAGGAAAAGAAGCGAGGGTTACGGAGGATAAGACGGGCGGCATAGTTATGTACAAGTGGAAGGGGTCGGAGAGGGGAGGATGGCAGATTCACAAGCAGAGAGTTACAGTAGTCAAGGCGTGAGGTGATGAAGGCATGAACAGCAGTCTCAAGACTTTGGTGATCAGAGTGGGAGCGAATGCGAGAGAAGTTACGAAGGAAACATAGAGAGGATTTGCTGACATTGCGGATATGAGGCTTAAAGGAGAGAAGCTCATCAAAAACAACACCCAGATTCCTAACGCAGTCAGAGAAAATGATAGTAAAACCACCCAGAGTAAGCGAGAGAATGAGAGATTTAGATTTTTTAACAAGAGCAGGGGTGCCGACGAGGAGAGCCAGTCAGAAATGGAGGAGTAGGCAGCCAGGAGGTCAGTAATAGAGTAGGCAAGAGACGTGGGGGATGAGGAAACAAAAATTAGAGTGTCATCAGCATAGAGGTGGAAGGATAGACCGAGATTACGGAGAGAGGAACTAAGAGGGAGAAAGTATATACGAAATAGTAGAGGACCAAGGACAGAGCCTTGTTGCACTCCAAAGCGAATGGGGGTAGAGTCGGATGAAACGTCGTCAATCACAACGGATTGGGTACGAGAAGAGAGGTAAGAGCGGAACCAGTCAAGCACGGTGCCTGATATGCCGAGGTAAGAGTGGAGACGATCAAGTAGGACGATATGGTTAATAGTATCAAGGGCAGAGGAGAGGTCGAGTAGAACGAGGATGGAGGCACAACCCCTGTCCACGGCTCTTCGTAAGCAATCGGACACATTGAGAAGGGCGGTTTCTGTGGAGTGACCTGACTTGAAACCAGATTAATAGGTTTCATCAATGTTACAGGTCACCATGTGACTGTTGATGCGTGAAGCAACCACTCTCTCCAGAACTTTAGAGAGGAAAGGAAGTTGCGGAATCGGGCGATAATTGGAAGGGTCAGTGGGGTTTAGTTGAGGCTTTTTAAGAATCGGAAGGATGTGGGCATGTTTGAAGGAAGCCCTAAGGTTTGCAAAAGGGAAGCCGTTTTGCCGCATAGCGATAGTGAGAGGGGTGCCTCGCTTTTCCTCGTCTTCCCCAACACCTAAAGAGGGCAAGGCCGCGCATGGAGGCGAATTTCTATGCGCTATTACACTATTGTCTTCGCTCGTAACCATTTTGTAAGAAATAGAAAAACAGGGACATGCATGATAGATACTATGAGCTCCAAATAACTTGGGAGGTTAAGGAAAAAGTCAAGTCTCCATGGGATCAGTAATTCCAGAATGTGATCATTTACACATACTCGATCCACGGGTCGAGCGTTGATGGTCTTTCCCAATCCGGCCCGCCATTCAAGCAACATTGTCATCGAGCTTTAACCATAAAGGACGGTGTCGGCATAGCTAGCATAGATCTATATTAGAAAAAGGTACAACCCCATACCTAATACTCGACCTATCCAGCGGCTTTTGGCTCTTGCAGCAGGCAGGGACCTCATGGGATTCACTGCCACTCGATTAGGAGTCAGAAGAGGAGGAAAGTCCGCTGGGCAACCAGAACCTCTCTGGATAGAAGAGCAGGTTTAAGATGAGGTAGGAGGGTGTGTAATAAGGAGAAGGAAATAAAGGCAGGTCTACGAGCGAGTATTGCGGGTGATCACCTATTATTATCATACCCAAGTGCTACGTGGAACCAGGATGGCATGCAGTCCATCCAGGCACTCTAGTTAGCGGACAGCCTCTGTCCAGGTGTGAACGCTCCTCTTGGTACAGAGTGCTGGTAGAAAAGGTTGAGGGGATAGCCGTAATAATAATGAATAATAATACTTAATAATAATTAGATGATGATAATAATAATGCACAATAATAATAAAATAATACACCATTATAATTATACACAGTTATGATAATATATTTTTTAAATAATTTTAACAATAATATTAATGATAATAATATTTAATATTACTAATAATAAAAAGAAAAGTAGTGCTGAGAGGGGCGACGGGAAAGCACACGCACAACTTTCCCAGGCTCAGCAGAGTTCATGTCAACCTAGTGACAGGGCTTCCTGCACTGAAGATTGGAGGACGTGAAACTCCTCCGGATACCAAGTGTAATAGGCGACACAGCGTACCTACCTGAGGGATCGGGTCACACTAAACAGCTGCGCGCTCCCATCGAGTCGTCAGAATCACAGGAGGCAGACTCGTCGAAGGTGGTCGTGCGACTCTCTTCGGGAACTCAAAAGGATTTCTCCGAAAGGAGAAGAGGCTAATCCCAAGCTAGCATCAGCTCCCAAGACGAAACCCAAGGTTGGTTCGAGCGAGTCAGACACGCGTGATCCTCCAAAAGAGGGACTCCAGCCTCCGACTGTCAAATGTTTCAAAGGGCATAGAGAAAAAGACTCAGTTCGAGCCCAAACTTCAATAATAAGTCCTCTTAGGACGTCAGGACGTCGCACCGCCCACTTCCGTGGTAGTCAGCTGAGTGTGTAACGACCATCAGACTGAAGCAATATGCCTAGATGCGCTATATGCTCTGCCGGAATGATTTCATCTTCAGTAAATCTTTCGAGCTAGGACTAGATTCTGATATGTCTCTAAGCACAGCAGCTGCTCCTCTTTGCAGGCATACGTGTCTTTACTTGACAGAAAGATGCCTCGTACAGAAGCGTGGAAGCGAGTCAAAAGGATTTAGGGCAAGTTCTTGCAGGACCCACTCCACCTCTACGCCCGCAGGAGAACGGGACCGCATCTTGTACCCCGTGTTCGAGGGGCGGAATCTTTCTCCACATTCTCTAGTTGGAAGGCTGCTCTGCCAGCATTCATTGTAAGACGTAATGCACCTGAAGGAACCCACTCTACTTTACCTTTCAACCACAGGTTTAGGCTGAGTGAGTTGCGTTCCGCTCTTGCATTGTGCACTGACATAGACTCTGGTGTGTACAATCTTCTGTATGTCATGCATTGAAATCTAGGTGAGCGAAACGAACTTTTTGCCAGATTTGTTCAAGATCTGGAAGTGGATATCCTCTCAGGCTTTTGGCCAATGGCTAGTGTACTCGCTTTTCAATATAACCCCGGTATTTCATCCCAATTTCTTTGAGTTGCTACGTATGCAAGTTGAAGGGAAAATGGCTAAATGTTATATTAACTATTTTTCTTGATAGCCTATCCAATGCTCTCCTCCGGCTGAAAAATGCTAGTTCCACGACGGTGTTTTTTGGTCTAGAGATTGCCTCTGGTAGCGCATAGCGATGCAGTATCATAGATACCCACCACACTATAGGAGCAGGGGGACGCCTCCCATTTATTATACTTATATTTCTACGATATCGTCAATTTCGCGTACTAGTCGGTGAGGCTATATCATGCTCAATAGTTGAGGAAGACGGCGTCCCCCATGAAAGTGTCTTCAATTTCATATCATTTTCAATGAGTATCAACAGCATCATCTCCGTGCTGCCAGAGGGCGTTCTCGCTATGCTTTACCTAGACGGCCTATGATCTCTATTGGTGCGGCCGAGATAATAACTCTAGAGCGTCGACTCTAACAGGTATTCAACCGCATCTCTCACTATACCGAAACACTCAGGTTACGGTTTTACTTGGCCATGATATAGGTACTAGACTAGTGTCGCCATCCTCTCCTCACCTTTACCAGAACTGGTTTCTAAATTTGGTTCGCCTGGAAGTGGTGAACTCTCACAGTTTCCTCGGTCTTGTTTTTAGTTGCATGTGACACTATGTCGGTTGGTAGGTAGGTCTGTCCGTCGGACCCTGTTTTGCTTAATATTTGGTAATAACATTGTAACTATTCAGCCGATTCTAACGAAATTTGAAAGCATTATGTTATTTTACATTCTCTTTCGAATGTTATAACTGACGGAGTTCTCCCAAGGTTAACCTGGGAATTATTTAAAGTTTTGTAGCTCGTAAGGTCATTTATCAGAATAAGTGAGAGCACGCGACTTTAGTCCTCAGACCTTGTTGACCTACGACTCACTTGAGTGGCCTATATTAGCAGCCTTACGGGTTTCCCCTACCCACGCACGACGCGGATATTTTTCTTCCTATGACCTTTAGCACTTGGGGCACTGATAGGAATACCTTTCTCATTTGGTATCCTTGAAGCAACGAGCGAATGTTGAGATTATCTTCTGCTGGATTCCTGGACATGTAGATATTGCGTGGAATGAAGCTGCCAAAAAAATTCGCAAGGACTGCGCGACCAGAGTAGCGTTTTGCTCTTCCTTACGTTGACTAGAGGCAGAAATCCAGTTAGCCCTCCTAGCTACCTAGCAAAGTGGATTGGAGACGGTCGCATGCTCCCATGCCGGTAGAAGCGGGCTTCTCTCACCCAGACACACGCCGGAGCTTGACTTCTCCTTCTTAATTTGGCTTTGTCTTGATTAGTGTGTATTGTTTTGTCCTATTTTTTTTTGTTTTTAATGAAGCCTAATAATAGGCTAAGAATTAATTACGGTGACTTATGCAATTTATAGCGATCGACAGATGGACGCCATAAAAAAATCTAATCCTATCCGTTTTACCTTATAATTTAGAGTTACCCAGCTCTTAGGGTTCTCTTCCTTTGTCGGCGAATCAATAACATACCCTCCCCCCGGAAGAGTTAATTCACTTTGAATGACTCTTCCTCTTTCACGACCTGTCTGACTTCTCAACTTCCCCCGAAAGGGGAACGAATCCAGGAACATCAATGGCATCTTTTTCTCCTTTATCCTCCCTACCATCGCCGACTATATCCGCTCCTTTATTGAAATTCTCTATTTTACTTCTTTGTCAATCTGAAATGTGCCCATAGACAGTTGCGTAAGTGTATATATATATACGTGTGTAGAGATATACAAGTCTAAAGATATGCGTGTGTTCATATCTACGTGTGCGCACTATTTTGTAAGACCAAAGAGAGAAAATCAAAGAGGGTTTTATATCGCAAATTGAATAGCGAGAGGAGAAGCTTTGGATGCCATGTTTGGGAAGGGAACGCAGCTCTCCTTTCAGTCTCCATGTGCGTTTTCCAGTCCAAAGAAAAAGTCTCGAAATATTTCCGTTAAACGGAGCTCTCTTCAGCCTAGTGGATAAGAGGGTTCGATTGACGACAGGAGCAGACGCAATAAATTTCGACTTCCGTACGGAGCTGCCACCACCCCTCAGACGTTCGTCGGCTTTGAGGCAAGCGCGCAGACAGCCTAGGACACGTACGTTTCCATATCCGTATAAAGAGAAATACAACGAATACTGCTTCTTATTTATCCTTCGTTTATCCCACACGCACAAAAATCATCACTATTCGGTCTCGAAACCTGCCAAAGAGTCTTCCACGACTCGAAAAGGCGGCTCTCCCTTAGGCCCTGAAGGGTTCTTTGCTCGCTTAATGGTGGTAAAACTGACCCTCCATGGTTCCCTCGAACTTGCCATAGAATTTAATTCTGATCTTTATGTAAATTTCATCATCCGTTCAGGTGGTTTCTTCGGCTGGAAAAGCTTGACTGCAATCCGTGTTTAGATTTCAACCTAAAAATGCTCAACCCATTCTTTAGCGCCCCAAGTAGGTGACAAAAGCTATGTATCTTCCAAACTTTTCACTTCTCCTAACTCCACCAATGTATTAAATTCGTTTCAAAACTTTCTAGTTTGTAAATCCCTATTATTTTCCTTTTTTCATTAAATTCTAAGTACCCAGCCAAAGCAAACCAAGAAAATGAGACCCACACAACATTTGCTTCTTTTCTTTTATTCAAAGTCATTTTGCAGATTAAATAGTAACGCACTTCAATTCTGGTAAAATAACTTTACTTGAATTAAGCTAAAAATTCCTCTAATAATTAAAATGTATAGCCAACAGCGACGAAAATGAAGTCTTCTAGAAACGCTCTTTTTTCCACTAATAACATTTATTCTCTTAATTATTAAAGGCACTTTTCTTTTTCTTCAAAAGATTAAGCTTCCTAAGATAGAGATATTTTTCTTTAAATCTTTTAAAGCAGCTTTCATGGCCTGCTTTTATGTTCTGAGGCTATCTTCAGATTGAAAGACGCCAGCCATCTTATAGCCTTCCGTAACTTGGTTTTATCATATAATATATGCATATATACTCCTAATGGCCTCATATATTTAATATTTTGGGTAATACTATCACAATTGTGATTAAAAAGGAAATTATTAACTTAAGTCATCCAATAGCTGCAATGAGTTATTTTCATATAGTTTCATTTACTACGTTAAATTATCAAAGTATGAATCCTTGACGTGAACACCTTTTGCAATGAGTCGGATAAACTAGGCCTTATTGCAACTCTTAAATGTTTATAGCCTATGGCCGAGCGTGCATTGATGGGAAACAAGGAGTAATCGTCGAACTTAATTAATAGATATATTGAATTAACTCACTGCCATTGTTTAACCAATTGGCCGAAGGTGAGGGATATATTTATATGCAGGAAACAATTCATTACAAGTGGTTAAAACGTTGCAGAGGGTTGTTTTTCTAGGAATTTAAATTAATTTCGAGACGTGCTCAAAATAATCTCTGAAACAATATAATCTATTGAGGGACACTGTATATATTCCGCTCTTCATTTTCTTTTTGGATCACTTATTATTAATATCTATCGATCTATTTTCTATAATGTCTATAGAGATTGTGATATAGAAGGATATCTCGTTGTATTTCATCATCTCATTAAATTTACCAACTGATCAGAGGAATCTTTATTTTCATTCATAGAAAGCGTGTCTTTTATGTATCTACTTTAGTGCAAATAAAGAGAGCGTTTTGTAGTGAGCCAAACTCAGCTTCGGTATTCGTGGTCCTTAAATTGGCTCAGGCAAAACTAATGGGCTGTAAAGTATCCAAGTGAGGTTCAACAAATCTTCTCGATTTCAGAACGTTTCAGCATTTTAGTATCCCTCTCTCTCTATCTACCCATCGCTCTCTCTCCGTCTCTCCTTCTCTCCTTCTCTCGCTCTCTCTCCTTCTCTCGCTATCTCTTTCCCTCTCTCGCTATTTCCCCTTCTCTCTATTTCTCTAATGTTGGAAGCAACAATGTGTTAAACGGAAAAACTACACTGCATCAGAAAGCATAATAAAATACTAAACGAAAATGGTTAAAAGAATCAAATCGAAAACAGAATGGAATAGTTGTTTGCATACTACCTAGGATATATGAGAAATATGAAAATTTAAGCCAAGCTATTGGGATAAACCAACGTTTTAATGATATTTACAAAAAGGAAAATGTTAAATTTGTTGATTTCTGACTTTTATATATGCGCAACGACATGTATAGTCAAGATTGGATCCACCTATGCGGAAAAGGAAAGAAAACCAATGGAGAATTGCTACAAATAAACTTAAGAAACCTTTTGGATAATAAACCTCCTGTATTGTAAGCACAAGTAACACAGGGAAACTGCCAAGGCACATACACAGAAGAAATCGGATAAGTACTTTAAAAGCCATATTATTCAGTGCGAGGTCAATTAGAAACAAGTTTTTTCAGAGTTTTGAACGTTAGTATCAATTAAGAATTACGAAACTATCGGTAGCACTGCCATTCGAGGGTTTTTATTTTCAGAATTTCAATTACAGGAATACAAATTATTTCATAAAAATTGAGCCGAGACAGAGGGTAGAGGCGTCCTCTTGTACGTGCATGAAAATTTGCATCCTATAGATTATAGCATTCGTTGTCTCTTCTTTTAAAGTAATAGGAATTAAACTAAACCAAAAAATGAATTTATGCCAATTTGGTTTACAGGAAGCCCCATCAACTTCGGAAGGTAGTGTCGAGGTATGCCTGTGAAGACTCGCTCCACGCAAGGGCGCATACACAAGCACGGGCAGATAGCCGACCCGAGGCCGTCTGTGATATACTTTGAGGCAATTAATACAGAGTGCGATTTACGGCTGACCGGGATTTTTTTAACGGCTTGCCAAGTTGCAGTTCAAAGGATATATAAAGAACAAGACCCCAAAATATAATTTTAATAAATATATAATAAATGGGGGAATATATATTTATATACAAAAAAGGGGGAACAAATTACTCGATAAAGATAGTTAATGGTGACAATTTATAATATGACAGAATTAAGCGAGAAGAGCAAAATTAACGTTAACTCGAACAAGAGATATTAATTACGATTGAACCGGAAGTCAAATCAAAAGTGGATGCGGGTGACGATTAACGAGGTAATCAGGGGATTACAGCACAAGATTGCTTTATCTGGAAGCGTGGTGGTGATCTGAGGGGGAAGGGGGACCAACGGCACAGGTCTTCGAGAGGATACTTCGGGGAGTCCTAACGAGGAGGACTCGTAGATGGGGGTCTTGATTACTTCCTGTTGAAGAATAAGATTTTATCTGCTCCAGAGAGATGGAATCTCAACTCGAGACTATTCTGCGGATCAGCAGGGAGTCTTGAAAGGGGTCCAAGATGAGGGGGGCAGCACCATTCTCCAGGAAGAAGGGGGCTAGGTACCTTTCCTTTGAACAGGGGCCAAAACTTCACAAAGGGAGATCTGCTAGTGAGATCTTACGACGAGGTACGACTCTAATAGGGGTTCGGGACTTCGATGGGCAACAGAAAACGGTCTGAATGGATGGACTGGCGGACTCTCAATCTCCTCGAGGAATGGTGGATTCCGGATTAAATAGCCGGGTGGCTGATCCGATAGATAGCGCGAGGGCTTGGCCGTCCCTAGAGGATTCTTGACGTCAGTCTATGTAAACTCACTTCGAGAAAATGAGTCGGATCGACAACGGAATTTGCCTCATGATAAGGGGGTAAGGTTAGTACGGCTGCTCTCGTGGGGGAATAGACATGCCTGGGAAGCATGGGGTGAGAACTCGGCGTTATTGCGGGTGGCTGGGGGGCGGGGGAGCGAGGAGCGTTGCAAGGCAAATGCAGCTTGGTCGGGTGACTTCAGTGCGGGTTTGCTACCTTGATGAAGATTCTAAACTTTTCACGCCAAGGAGCACGTGGTTTAGAGCGACGGGGCTGAAAGTGGTATTCCGAGGGGGGCTTCCTTTCACGCTGGTCTTTCGAGTGCATACTCTCACAGGTAGATAATCAATTTTATGAATTCTTAACCAACATCAGTAAAGATAAGCCATTGTTGTTTATTGGAGATTTTAATTGCGCTAAAGTAAACTGTCCTTTGAAAACTGCCGATTCAAAGGGAGAAGGATTTCTTATTTTTATCGAGGAAAATTCCTAACTCAGTGGGTAAGAGAACCAACAAGAAGTGAAGATATTCTGAATTTAGTATTAACATCAGGCAATGAATTAATTTCAAATCTAAATGTACGAGATAAAATTGGTCATATTGATCATAATCCGAATTGAATTTTAAATTAATATTCTTCATGTTAGAAAAAAATGTCAGCATTACTAAACTAAATTTCAAAAAATATAATTTTGCTTGGCTAAGGTAGAGGTTAAGCAATTGCACTTTAAACAAGGAAGAAATTAATAAAGCATGGCATGAATTTAAAAACAATCTAAATAAATAAACCTCAATTCATAACATTAAATGTTAGTAACGCCAAAAATGTGAATGAACCTAAATGGTTATCTGCTAAATCAATAAAATCATTAAAGACAGAGAGAAAGCGTATCAAATGCAATATATAATCTAACAAGAGCATAGAAAATAGAAATCATGATATAGAATTGTGAAGAAAAGTTAAAGCTGAAACCGAAAGAACCAAACGAAATGAGGAGATAAGCGTAGCTCTAAAAAATCCCAAGGAGAATTTTGCTTTAGTAAATAGTAGAAAAGCGTTAATAATCAACATTTGGCCCAATAAAAGATATTTTACAATTTAATGGTATTGATGTAGTTAATATTTTAAATGAATACTCTACATAAGTGTTTACAAAAGAGAGTATGATTAATAATCCAATACCAACTATTAAAAGGCTGGCAATAGACCACTTAAATCAGTTAGATCACCGTCAACACTTTAAGAAAGCTTATTGGTAAAATGAATAAATATAAATCACTGGGAGTTATAAAATAAATCAAAGTTCAAGTGGCTGAACACCTTACAAAGATCTTTAATTTATCGTTAGAAAGTGGAATCGTTCTTCAAGTCTGGAAGTTAGCAAATGTAACGCAATATTTAAAAATAGATCGAAAGAGCTATCTAGTAATTATCGCCCAATAAGTTTAACTTCAGTAGTTGGAAAATTGCTCGAAACCTGTATTTCTGAGAAATTAGTTGAGCTTTTAGAAAAAATAAAATTATTAAATGATTCTAAGCATGGCTTTAGGACACAAATTTATTAGATTTTTTCCACTATATTAATAACAAGTATGACAATAACAGATCAGCTGATATTTTTTATTTAGATTTTCAAAAAACATTTGATAAAGTAGCGCAAATAAGTTGAGGTCTAAAGTAAGAGCCTTAAAAATTGAGCGAGAAATAGCAAATTGGATTGAGAATTGGCTCACTGATCGTAAGCAGAGAGTAGTCATTAACTAACAAGCGTCAGAATGGACTCCTGTGACTAGTGGTGTTCCTCAAGGTTCTATCCTTGGATCTTTGTTTTTTACTATGTATGTTAATGATTTAGATTATGACGCTTTAAAAAAAATCTTTATTCGTAGATGACTGCAAGTTAGGAAAAGGAATAATAACTGAACAGGATGTTTTAGAATTTCAAAATGATATTGATAAGATAGCACAATGGTCGGCAGAATGAGAAGAGCCCTTAAATCTTAATAAGTGTAAACTTAATGCATGCGGGATATAAAAATCCAAGAGCAGAATATAAATTTTTTGATCAAATAATTACAGAAAATGATAATCAAAAAGATCTTGGAGTCTATATATCAAATGATGTTAAGTTTTCTAGGCAGTCTATTGAATTTAAAAAGAAAGCATTAAAGCATCTAAACTATGTTCATATATCATGCGTGAATTTAGTTTTAAAAGTAGAACTACAATTTTAAATATGTATTACCACAATATGTAAAACCACAATTAAAATACTGTGTCCAGGTCTGGTTACCTTACTTACGAAAGGATATTGACAGATTGGAGAAGATACAAGCTAAGGCCACAAATGTTGATACCAGGATTACGAAATCATAATTATGAGACAAGACTAGAAAGGGTAAACTTATTCAGTATAGAAGCAAGACGATTGAGAGGACAACAACTAGAAGTGTTTAAAATCTTGAAAGGAATATATAATGTAGACAGAATATTCTACTTGATTCGAACTTAACACAAATTATACAATAAATAATAGTATGAAAATCGCGCCAAAACATTTTTGAGCTAATTTATGTGAAAGACTTTATCCATACATACAAAATTGTAAACATCTGGAACCAGTTACCTGAAGATGTGGTGTCCAGAAATTCAGTTAACACTTTTAAAATTAAACAGGAAAAAATAATTAGAAACATTAGAAAACGAGTGACAAGACATTGTATGTTGATAAACGAGAAGAAAAACCAATGTTGTAAATTAAGATTAGTAAGATGTTTTATTTATTATCATAATTATTATAATTTATTTTAATATATTAACAAGCACATACATGATCACCTCCCAAAAAACGGGCCTGCACACACTTTTTTGATATATCCTTCATTCATTCACTAATGACCCTTACTTTGCAGAAAATGACAAAAGGAATGCCTGTGAACACAACTAAATCTCAGTGGGAGCTCTAGCAAAGAATATACTGCGTTAAAACATTACTACAAGATAGGCTCGTTCAAGAAAGTGCAGGACACTTTCGTGCATCATTCCGAATGTGAAAAAGCCCCCTCCAAGAGCAGAATTCAGGACTGGGTGGACCACTTCGAGAACTATGGGACAGTGGAGAACCTCAATGCAGCCAGTGACAACCGTTTAAGCCATTTAGGACGCCCCAGGAAGCGTACAGCTGAGCTTGTCGAGAGCGTGAAAGAGTCAGTTTAGCAGAGTCCAAAACGGTCTTTGAGCAAGCGGAGTCAGTCCCTCGGTATATCCCGTAAGACTTGCAGGAGAGTGCTATTAATGGTTGTAAGGCCTACCCATAGAGAATACAGATGAAGCAGACCCTTACAGCCTCAGTCAAGAGGAAGAGAAAGGCTATGGTAGTCAAGATACTAAAGAAGATTCAGGAGAACTCAACTTTCCTTAACCTCCTTTGGACCTCAGATGAAGTTCACTTCCATCTTTAAGGAAAGGTAAACTCGAAGAGAAATGTCTTTCGGGTGACCTTCAGATCCAATGAGGTAGCCATCAAGCCCCTACATTCCCCTAAGTGCACGGTATGGACTGCAATCTCAGTCAGTGGCATCATTGGACCATTCTTCTTCGAGGAATCTGGCACGACAGTCACCAAGGAGCAGTATGTTGAGGTCCTCAAAACCTTCAAGAGGGAGCTGCAGACCCTGTTGCCGTCGATTATGGAGAAGTTCTGGTTACAGCAAGATAGAGCAAGCTCTCACACCTCAAATCTATCCCGATATTGGCTGAAAGAGAACTTTGGTGGGCACCTCACATTCCACACCTTAGCCCCCCAGATTTCTTTCTCTGGGGCTACTTTAAAGAAAGAGTGTACGCAGGGAGACCCAGGACCATCATGAAACTCAAGGAAGCTCTCTGTGGAGGAGATCAGAGCCACTAGTCGGTCAGTTTGTAAGGACGTCATGGACAACTTTGTGCTGCGCCTCAAGAAATGAACAGAGTTAAATGAAGGTCATCTCGAACACGTGCTCTAGAATAAAGAAGAAAAGTCCAAAGACTCTCATGTTTTTAAATACAATAAACTAGCTATCACCAAAGTGTCATTCAATCCTTGCTGACAATTAAAAACTGATGCATATCGAAAGTTGGGGCCCGTGTTTGAGGGGTCACCCTGTATAAATATTTAAGTTGAGCTTCCCTAATAAAAAAAAGTGGATGTGTAAATTTCTCAAAATATCCTATAGAATTGTTAGTATCTGTACTCAGAAGTAGTGGAGTCAAATAGTTCAGTTGACTTTTAGAATTAGACTGGACCTAGTAAGTAAAATTATTAAATGTGACAAATAATTGCACCTTGCTAAAGTTTAGATAAGATATTATTAATATCATCACTATTATTAGTAGTATCTGTTTCAATATATTAAAAAGCTATTGCATATATGATTATGTCATATTTTCTTGATAAAAAATCCTATGTTTTACATTCTCTTTCTAATGATATAATTGCGAAGGTCCTCCCAAGGTTAGTCCGGCAATTATTGAAAGTTTTGCAGGTCGTAAGGTCATAAATCAGAATAAGTGAGAGCACGGGACCTTTTGGTCAGTAGACCTTGTTTATGTATATATTAATGTGTTTCTGCCTGCCGTTAAAATTTCCTGGTCGTGTGTATTTTTATTCGCTCCGTCAGATGGTAACCACGTTACTTTTCAATGAGATTTTGAAAGTTTTGAAGGTCGTAAGGTCATATGGATATAAGCCATAATAATTAAGAGCACGCGACCTTGTTCAACATTACTAGGTATATATTTCACTTTTCCAATGCCAGAAACGTGTAGGGAAAGAAGTGGGTGGGAGAGACTTTCCCTCCACTATCATATACCGTTTCCTAGGTCGTGTCGATATTTGGAATCAAAAGGAGCCAATGATCACTCAAAGTTCTCATACCTTTCTTGGAACTCAGCCTACACTCTCTCATTCTATCTCTTATTTTCTCTTTCTCTCTCTCTCATCGTGTCTCTATCACCACGTCTCTCTCTTGCTTTCCCTCTCTCATCGCGTCTCTCTCCTATCCTCTCTCGTCCTCTCTCTCTTTCCTCCCCTCGCTCATCATCCCCCTCTCTCACCCGTTTCTCTCATCCTCTCTCTCAGCCTCTGCCATGAGTTCTTTCCTGCTCCTTCTCTCTTATCCTCTATATCTTCCATATCCTCTTTCTCATCGTCTCTCTCGTCCTTTATCTCATCATTATCTCTCTTATCATCTCTCTCAACCTCTTTATGATCCTCTCTAATTCTGACTCGTTGTTTGACTCATTCTCTATCTCTAATCTTTACACTCTTATCCTCTCTCTTTTTCTCGCCTCTCTCAATCTCTCTCTATTTTTCATCCTTTATTTTTCTCTCATCATCTTTGTCTCACCCTCTTACTCTCAACACCTCTCTCTCATTCTCTCTCTCTCTCTCTATCTCAGCCTCTCTCTACCTCCTCCTCTCTGTCTCACCCCCTCTCATTGAAGCGGAGAAAAAGGCCCAAAGGATGCTAGGCTATATTAAGCGCCAGTTTGGTTATCGGAACCAGGAGATTGTACTGTGCCTGTACAACTCACTTGTCCGACCGCACCTGGAGTATGCCGTACAATTTTGGAGTCCTTCATTGCGAAAGGACATCGCGAGATTGGAACGCGTACAAGCCAGGGCAACCAAGCTGATTGCCTCTATCCCACATAAATGTTATGAGGATAGACTAAGGGAATTAGATCTGTTCTCGCTGGAAACCCGTAGACTGCGTGGTCAGCTCATCGAAGTTTTCAAAATACTTCGAGGGTTCGACAATGTTGACTACCGGGATATTTTCACACTGAGTGAGAACAGAACGCGCAATCACGGCTTCAAACTTAAACTGAAGCGTTACAACCGCAATCTGTGTGGAAATTTTTTCACCTACAGTATCTGCGGTAAGTGGAACGCACTTCCAGTGGAAGTTGTCAACAGTGAATCTGTTGACCAGTTCAAGTCAAGACTAGACAAGGTCTTAAAAAATGGCCGTGTAAGGACGTAAAGCATTTGAGCAGAGATGTGCCCACTCGACTGCTAGTCCAAAGGTACTCTCTTTGAATGGACCGTAAGGTCTTCTAGGGTACCTTCTTTCCTTGTTACTCCTTGTTACTCCTTGTTACTCTCGTGCACTCTCACTCTCTCTATATCTATCTTTCACTCTCGTGCACTCTCTCTCTCTATCTTTTTCCCGTGCACTTTCTCTCTCTATCTTTCTTTCGTGCACTTTCTCTCTCTATCTTTCTCTCGTGCACTCTCTCGCTCTATCTTACTCTCGTGCACCCCCTCTCTCTCTCTCTTTCTCTCTTTCCTGCACTTTCTCGATCTCTATCTATCTTTCTCTCGTGCACTCTCTCTCTCTCTCTCTCTCTCTCTCTCTCTCTATCTATCTATCTCTCTCTCTATCTCTCTCTCGTGCTCCCTCTCGCTCTCCCTCTCTATCTATCTTTCACTCGTGTGCACTCTCGCTCTCTCTCTATCTTTCGCTAGTGCACTCTCTTTTTCTCTCGTGCACTCTCTCTCTCTTCCTCTCTCTCCGTTTGGGCACTTAAGCCGATGAGCAGAACTGTGCCTGCTCGACTGCTAGTCCAAAGGTACCCTCTTTGAATGGACCGTAAGGTCTTCTAGGCTACTTCTTATCCTTGTAGCTCCTCATCCTTGTAGCTCTATTCTTCTCTCATGCACTATTTCGCTCTCTCTCTCTCTCTCTCTCTCTCTCTCTCTCTCTCTCTCTCTCTCCCTCTATCTATCTATATATCTTTCTCTCCCTCACTCTCTCACTCTCTTTATCTTTCTTTCCTGCACTCTCTTTCTCTATCTCTCTATCTTTCTCTCCTGCACCATCTCGCACACTCTCTCTCTCTCTATCTTTCTCCCGTGCACTCTTTTGCGCGCTCTCTCTCTCTCTATCTATCTTTCTCTCGTGCACTCTCTCTCTCTCTCTCTCTCTCACCCTCCAACTATCTTTTTCTCGTGCACTCTCTCGTGCAGGTGCTCCAATTGAAGCCACTGCAGTAATTCTTTGGACCAATTCGAAGAAAAATAAATGAAGAAGAAAGAAGAAAAGGCAGGTAGTAGCTGCGATGGAGGCACCAGTGAGCATCCGTGAACCGACCAAGATGAGCACATCGGCGCCGGCAGTGGAGGGTTCACCAGAGGTTAGGGGTGCGAGCTCGAACGAAGGAGAGGTTCAGGAAGTAACGAATAAAAAATAAAAGTGGTAAGAAGAAGAAGAAGAAGAAGCACAAGAAGTTCTCCCCTGCTGCAGAGGACCCCTTGAGAACCCTAAATCGCTTTGCTATCCTGTCGGACGAAGGCGCGCAATGCGTAATGGTGGGAGACTTGCAGCTGCGAGGCCTTCAGTACCACCTGGGTGGGAGGGAAGTGCCACAGATAGAAAATACGATATCTTCCCGAGAGGGATAACGAGGCGCTACAAGACGAAGTCAGGAATGTACATAATTTCTCTAGGAGCTCCCTACTTGCCTCATTGGTAAGTGGAAACGACCTTTTCCTTAGAGAAAGTAGAGTCGAGCTAACGGAACATATAGTCCAGACATCGATGAAGATTGCAGAGGATCTTCTCTCAAAGACAAGCAATGCCATGCTCGTGGGGATGCTACACAGGAAGTTTGCTACAGCGCAAGCAAATAGCAAACTTCTTGGCATTAAAAAACGTCTAGGTCACCTTTGCGCCTTGATCAGAGTTAAGTTTGTAGACCGACTCGACAGCGTTCCCGAAAAGATTTATTTTTTAACGCGAGATCGATACGGAACAAGTGGGACGAACTTGTGGCTGTATTGGCCTCCGATAACCGAATAGATATCATGGCGATCGTAGAAACGTGGATCCATACTGACAAGCGAGATTTCGAGGGTGAGTTTGCGATCCCTGGTTATACAAGGTTTCACCGTGACCGACCTTGTCTAGAGAGCGACGGAGTTTTGGTATACGTCCGGAACTGTTTCCCCGCTGTCGAATGCAATGTGAGATCTGGTCACGAGATTTTAGGGCTAGACATAGATTGTACCAGCTCCTCTTATCGAGTAGTGGTGGTTTACAAGCCGCAAAGACAGTCAGAAGAGTTAGACTCAAGCCTGTACGCAAAGCTCAACAACCTGATAAATAGTCGCACGAGTTTGGTCATTGGTAACTTCAACTGCGGTGGTACTTACTTGAGGAACTGGACAGGCATGTGGAAGGGAGAAGATTGATCGAGTTCGCTCAGGATAACTTCCTCACACAATGGGTCGAGGACTCCTTGTGACTCTCTCTATCGTTTTCTCGTACATCCTCTCGCTCTCTCTCTCTCTCTCTCTATCTCTCTTTATGTTTCTCTCGTGCACTCTCTCGCTCTCTCTCTCAGTATATCATTAAGGGGACTGCTCTTGAATCCACCGACACAGAGAAGGACTTGGGTGTAACTATAACTAGTGATCTCAAGTTCTCCAAGCAGTGTATTGAGGCGGAGAAGAAAGCCTGAAGGATGTTAGGTTATATAAAGCAACAGCTTGGATATCGGAACAAGGAGATAGTACTGTATTTGTACAACTTCCTTGTTCGATCGCACCTAGAGTATGCCGTACAATTTTGGAGTCCTTCGCCTCGAAAGGATATTGCAAGATTAGAACGTGTGCAAGCCAGAGCAACCAAACTTATTCCCTATATCAGACACAAGAATGATGAAGATAGATTACTGGAATTAGACTTGTTCTCGCTGGAGACCCGGCGACTGTGTGGTCAGCTTATCGTAGTATTCAAAATACTTCGAGTCTTTGACATTGTACTCGTAGCTTACAGGGATATTTTCCAGCTTAGCCAGGGCAGAACAAGAAATCGCGGCTACAAACCTAAACTGAATCGTTACCAGCGTGATCTGTGTGGTAAATTTTTTACATATAGCATCTGCATCACTTATGACGCACTGCCAGTGAAAGTTGTCAACAGCATCTCTGTTGAGCAGTTCAAGGCGAGACTAGACAAAGTCTTGGAGACTTTAAGCGTGGCGCGAGTGCTCTTCTAGAGCATCAATCTGACCCTTTAAAGGACTTGCGCCTACTCGAGTGTTCACTCACAGGTACCCTCTCTGAATGGATCGTAAGGTCTACTAGGGTACCTCTTTCTCTCTCTCTCTCTCTCTCTCTCTCTCTCTCTCTCTCTCTCTTTCTCTCTCTCTCTATTTCTCTCTCTCTCCTCGACTCCCTCTTTCTCCTGCACTCTCTCTCTCCTCCTCCTTTCTCTCTCTTCCGCTCCTCTACTCTCTCTCTCTCCTCCATTCTCTCTTTCCTCCCCTTTCTCTCTCTGGTCAACAGTGAATCTGTTACAAGGAGTAACAAGGAAAGTAAGTACCCTAGGAGACCTTACGGTCCATTCAAAGAGGGTACCTTTGGACTAGCAATCGAGCAGGCACATGGCTGCTCAATTGTTTTGCGTCCCTAAACACCCACTTTTCAAGACTTTGTCTAGTCCTGACTTGAACTGGTGAACAGATTCACTGTTGACAACTTCCACTGGAAGTGCGTTCCACTTACCGCAGATACTGTAAGTGAAAAAATGTCCACACAGATTTCGGTTGTAATGCTTCAGTTCAAGTTTGATGCCGTGATTGCGCGTTCTGTTCTCACTCAGTGTGAACATATCCCGGTAGTCAACATTGTCGAACCCTCGAAGTATTTTGAAAACTTTGATGAGCTGACCACGCAGTCTACGGGTTTCCAGCGAGAACAGATCTAATTCCATTAGTCTATCCTCATAACATTTATGTCTGATAGAGGGATTCAGCTTGGTTGCGTGGCTTGAACGCGTTCCAACCTTGCGATATCCTTTCGAAACGAAGGACTCCAAAATTGTACGGCATACTCCAGGTGCGGCCGAACGAGGGAGTTGTACAGACAAAGTACTATCTCCTTGTTACGGTATCCAAACTGGCGCTTAATGTAGCCTAACACCCTTTAGGCTTTCTTCTCTGCCTCGATGCACTGTTTCGAGAACTTGAGGTCGCAAGTACGAGTTACACCCAAGTCCTTCTCAGTGACGGTGGATTCAATAGCAGTGCCCTTAAGGATATACTGAGATTGGGGGTTTCTGTGGCCGATATGCATCACTTTGCATTTCTTCACGTTAAAAGGCATTTGCCACGTGTCCGACCACTTCCCAATCTTCCCAAGATCTTCCTGCAGGCGGGCAGTATTTCCATCCTTTGCTTCGTTCATACCAATCTTGGTATCGTCGGCAAATTTGGAAATCTTGGCAACCATGTCACCGTCCATGTCGTTGACGTAGATGATGAATAGTAGTGGTCCCAGGACAGAACCTTTAGGCACCCCGCTAGTAACGGGCATCCACTCAGAAGACTGTTCATTTACCACCACCCGTTGCCGTCTGCCACTCAGCCAGTTCTCGATCCAGCCGGCTACCTTTCCTCTATGCCCAGCGCTTGCACTTTCCGGAGAATACGGCGGTGTGGTACTTTTTCAAATGCTTTCTGAAAGTCTAAGTAGACCACATCCACCGCCTTGCCCGATCGTGCACACTGAAAACGAAGTGGAAGAATTCCACAAGGTTCGTAAGGCTTGACCGTTGCCTTCGGAAGCCGTACTGGGAACTCCTCAGTAGCAGGTTTGACTCTAAATACGACGTCACTTTGTCCACCATGATGCTTTCCATGAGTTTACCAGTTCAAGTTAAGACTAGATAAAGTCTTGCAAAATCGCCGTTAAGATCAAATATATAAATAAGAAATACAGATAAGAATAAGAGACAAATGAAATAGATGAGGCCGGACTCCTCCAAAAACTCGTAAAGTACCAAAGAATTGTTAAATGAGCCAGTCTCGAGTACAAGGGACAAGCGGTAGCGAACCCGCTCGTCCCGATACCGAGACAGGTAACGTGTGCGAAGATAAGCCAACAGAGAAATTCAAAAGGAATGTGCCGAAAAGTCTCGGAGAAAACGAGGTCGTCACAATAAGATGCAGGCGAGTAATTCATCAAATAGCAGTGAGTCCCGCGAGTGTCCAAATCGGAGACGACATAATGCTACCTGAAGCTGTCGCGGCATTAGTGGTAGGCCCATGGGAACAGACGTGTCGCAATGGCATGCAACGTTAAGTTGCCATCGTCCCGCTTCCATCTTCTTTACAGGGCTGCCCCTATTCCTGCCATGTAGTTGGTGTAAAGAAGAGCACAACGCTGGTCTGGTCCCCGAATTCTTTGGTGCCCTCAGTCCTAGCAATTGCTTTATGTCCAGGAACTAAGCAAAAGATAATCTTAACATCTACTCGGCTCGCTACAACAATAGCATCACGGATATCTCGAATGAGAGGATGCTGAGAAACCAATACATGGAAAGCACTCAGCGTGCTTTGTCAGTCGCCATATATCACAATCCCCTCTCTGAAAAAGGTACCTCGGGTCACCTCCCGTTCCAAGAAGCAGGATTTCAACCGGATGGTTGAAAAGACAAAGCCAGCGCCTGCCAGGGTCCCGCTAACTTCAAACAGAGGGAATAGGGCATGGAAGCTGCTAACCCTTCTTGGGACTTGGAGGAATCTATCTATACTGGCCAGGTTCCAGCGTAAGAAAGAGTGTAATTCAAAAAGACCTGAAGCAATACTTCAGAGGGTGTAAAAGCTTTGGAAGCAGAGGCGTGGTGACAAATAGTCAAAGGTGGTACCTTCCAGGGTGGCGTCCTGAGCAGAACCAGGGGCGCTACCTGCCCGAGAGCTACAAGGAGCTCTCAAAGGAGTTTCCTGGCCATAAATTAAAAAGAGGTAGCGTATGACTGGAGTCTCTCGGCGGCATAGGCCGTCCATATCAGCTGAGGATGGAGTGAGAGCTGTTGTCGACTAAGGACACTTTCCTGCAAGACACCCTCTTCCTGATCCATTGGGCCGGAGAGGGCTCCCGCCAGGGGTACGCGGAATCTACGATATCGCATAAATTCAGCTACAAAGATTGGAAGGCGTTCCGTCACCCCCATCATATGGAGAGTCTCCATGATACCGTATCGCCATTCGGTATCATAGGCTTTCTCCAGATTTAAAAACACCGTTGCGTTTTGCTGTTCACAGAGGAAGACCTCCCAGACGGCATTTTTCAGTCGGATCAGATCATCCGATGTGGAGTGGAACTTGCGGAACCACACTGTGCAGAAGACAGATGGCCTCCGCTGTCCAGAGAATAAACTAATCTAACAGTTACCAATTTCTCAATCAACTAGCACACGCAGAAGGTTAGAGAGATTGGGTGGAAACATACCGGGGTAGAGTGATCTCTTCCTGGTGTGCGAAAAGCGAGCACAGTAGAGATTCGGTAAGAAGCTGGGAGGATACCCTCTACCCAGTTCCTGTTGAACAAATCTAACAGAAAGGCCATGCTCCGCTCACTAAGGTGTCGAATCATGGCGTAAGGGACATCCTCTGGACCAAGGGTAGTGTCTGAGCAAGAAGCGAGAGCGGAACGCAATTCACTCAAATTAAACCTTCGTTGAAGGGTTCTCCATCTCTGGAGGTACGGTCAAGTTGGCGGGTCTCGCTGACATCACAACGCGCATTTAATGCTGGCGGAGCAGCACCCCGGCGGTAGCGACCTAGAAAATAAAATTTAAACTGGAAAGTGATCACTACAATGGGGGGCATAAAACACCCTCCACTCAAAATCTGGTTGTGCATTCAGAGAGCATAAAGATAGATTGAGGCATGAAAATGAAGTGGTTCTCTGGCAGTGATGCGTAGACACCGATGTCTAGCTCGTCGATCAGGTCCTCAAAGATCCCTGGGATTAATCGAGAATTCTTCCCAGAGGGGGTGTCTACCGTTCATATCTCCGAGCTAAAGGAGGCCTTGGAAACCGTGCAGGAAGTACACAGCGTCAAACTCGACTAACAGTGGAATGTACGCAGAAAGAACAAGATACCTCCTATCTGGGTGTATTTGCACTATAACTGCCTGAAAGGAGCCATTTAAAGCAATGCTATGAATGGAGACATCATGCTGGGTGTAAATCGCACACACTCTCCCTGGGCCATATCCCGTGGTAGTGGGGTCGCAAAACCCTTATATGCCGGGAGGGTGGGCAGGGGACACACGCTCAGCATGGTCTCCTGCAAAAAGATAGCTAACGGGGAATGGGAGGATACGAGCCTCCACAACTCCTAGCCACCCCGGAGTCCGCGGCAATTCCACTTAAGAAATATGCCCTCCATGACTAGCTCGGAGGAGATGCAGGGTTCTTTTTCGAAGATTAGGCCCTCACTGGAATCACCGTACGCTTCCGGAGGCAGAACTCCGGGAGTTGTTGGTCGGAAAATGCGCTAAAAAGACTTTTGCCTTCAAAGGCTTATCGGGGAAGGTTGGACATGCCATGCGAGTCTTTTCCTCCCACCGCCTCGAAACCTTAGGAAACCAGTGTTACTTCGGAGGCAGGAGTCTATCTTTTGGAGGATCCACCGTCTCCTAGCCACCCAGCCTACCACTGAAGAGCTTTAGGATCCCTGGAAGATGGCCTAACGACCAACTTTAGGTGTGTTGCCTCCTATGATCCTAACAACTCGGGGGAGGGGCGCGGCCCTTTCGCCTTACAGGAAACGGTCATTCTGGGGGGAAGCGCCAAGGGTGTGTAGAACTCTAGAAAGGGTTCTGAATGGACATGAAAATAACCGTGCTCTTAGTTCTAGAAGGCCAGAGCAGAGGATTTCTCTCTTAACATTGAGAAATAAGACGTCCTAGGCAGAGCAGGGCGCGACAAAACAAATTCGTTAGCCTCAAGAAGTGAGAGGCGATCCTGGGCATGAACGGACAGGATTTACTTCAAAGTGATAACCATAATAGCACCTTCCCGGCAGTGGCACAAATGCATTCACACGGTAGCGATACCAACCGGCACGCACCGACACAGGGAGCTTATTACAGTCGAACGCGACGAAGAGTGTATGGGTGGGTTTGAGGCCACTCCCTGTTTTCTCATCACACGTTCGTCCTTTCCGCCCTGTTTTCTAATCACACGTTCGACCTTTCCGCCCTGTTTTCTAATCACACGTTCGACCTTTCCGCCCTATGGTCGGCCAGCTTTTAAGTGATTTCATCTATGAAGTAGTCCACGAGCTCCCTTATATAAACTACTCCTTTCACGAAGTTCATGGTAGAGTGCTGCGTCACACAACGGCGTGACTTCATGTTTCCGAAGGGCACTAATCATGACCACATCGGAGGGATGATTCGACACATTTGCCCGAAAGCTGCCGTCCGAGAAACGGGTCACCTGTGGCTCTTAACCAATCACGCTAGCTAAAGCTCTCCTCTGATAGATCATGTTGCCCTTAGCCGCATTCTGCAATTAGTAGAGGGAATAACAAAGAAGCATTTGAAGCCAGTGGGCTCTAAAACGCCAGGTAGCCTCTGAATAACCGTCCCAGATATAATCAAGGCTCCGCTATGCGGCCTTATGGTCTTAGTTTTGGCCCCTCCACCCGGTGGAGCAACGGGGTCGGACGTGCTGAATTTGGCTTAATTGCTTACCGAAACTGCAGCATACCTGTCCGTTCCCAAGTCTCCCGTGGAAGGAGAGGATGCCCGAGTCTTTTTAGTCTTCTTTCGGTTTCTTTTTATTTTAGGAGAGGATGGCGGGGAATGAACCATCTTTTCCCCTCCACAGACCGGAGCCTCTAGGCTAGATGGATCGGCATCAGCAAGATCCTTCTCGGAAATGGACAAGGTCTTGAAAATCACAGCGGTATCAACCGGGGGAGGAGATTATTTTTCTCCTTTTAAGGCCTCGAGGGCCCGAGCCGTCTTAGGAGGACCCTGCACAGTGGCGGACTCGGGTTCATTGCTTATCACCTAGCCCGTGTTCGACCCCATGAAAGGTCCGACCATCTGGGACTAGATGACCAGAAGAACCATGTAAATCTCAGCTGGCGCGTCCATGTGGTCATCCCCTCCCTTTCGACCCAAGACAGCAATGATCCGATTCGTGGAACCTTTTTTTCTTGTGTTAGTAGATGGGGGCAGGTTACTAGCGCACTCGCTCAGGAAATTAAGGGTAAGGTGCCGACTGGCCCTGCCATCCCTTGTTTCCCTAAGGGGGCTGGTCCCTTAGAAAGTAAAGGGGAGACTGACGCTGGAGAAATAGAGTTGCTCGAGGGCAACTTCAGGGAATGGGGTGATGGGGAGTATCCTGCACTGGAGCGCATATAAGAGGAGTAATACTCCTCTCCGATCAGAAAAGATTGGAGGGTGCCCTATGAAAATACGAGGGAGGGAGCTCTATTATTTCAGTGGAGCTCCATTGATGGTTCACGGGAAGGTAGAGGGAGAGAGTTTTTATTTTCAAGGTTTTCATCATCGGGCATGGTGACCCTAATAATTAGAAGGGTCGCAAACGCTCATCACCACACGCAGTAGCCCGCTCTGGTGGGGGTGAACAGGGGGCCGGCAGAGCCAGCTGCCACTAGTTAAGGCCACTCCTCTCTCTAAAGAATTGGCAGCCTATCGACTTGGTGGCACTACTATAGGCAGGGCATAAAAATGGATATATAGTGGAAAGAGAAAGATAGGGGGTGTGAAAATGGTGTGGGTGGGGATGGAGAAGGTTGTTAACAACCCACCATTCCAGACCAGAACTCAGGATTAAAGGCACACTGTGCCCTCCCCTATCAACCCTGATTCGGGATAGGTAGGTGAGAGGAAGCTAGTCAGCATCTAGCCTGTGAAGTTAGAAACTGACCAGAGAAAGTTGTGGGAGAGGTTGTAGGGTGAGTGCGGAAGTAGGGGAAAAATGTAGGCTGTCAAAAAGAAAGCGAAGATGCTACGCTGGGGCAGATATGGGTGGATAGACCCCTCTGGAGAGGGAAGAGGGTTTCCTGCAGTGAAGTGTCATCAGTGTAACACACTTTGACCTGAGCTTCAACGGCATCACCTTGGTGCTGCCGGAACTTGTTCTTGCTACGCTCTACGTGGACGACGATCTTTCGATCACTTTTGGCGCGGGACAGCTGCCAACTGGGAAAGGCATTGAACCGCGTCTCTCGCTAGGCCGAAGTAAACAAACTTCGGTTTTCCTTGGCTAAGACTAAGGCGGTGCACTTCTGCCGCCGTCCACGGCTACACCCTGACCAGAACTCATTTCAAAATGGGATTCGCTGGAAGTGGCTGACTCGTACAATTTCCATGGTCTTGTATTTGACCGACGCATCACCTGAGAGGTTCATATTCTCAGCCTTAGGGTATCGTGTATCCGCGCTAGGGATATTATTCATTACGTGACCTTCAGCGCCTGGAGTACTGATAGGGCTGCTGCCTTACTTTTTACCGATTCTTTGCTCGTTTGAAGCTCAACTACGGAGGAAAGGTTTCTGCATTCGCAGCTGGGCGTGTATTGCGGAAAGTGTCACTCGATCTACCACACCGGCCTTCGCATGGCAATCGGTGCCTTCCGCACGTTTCCTATTTAGAGCCTACTTGTCGATGCTGGGGAGCTGCCACTCAATCTGCGCCATGCACAGTGCATTATTCGCCTGTATGCGCAAGCTTGGCTCCTCTCTCAGTCACCAACAGCTCTCACACTAGCTGCAGCTGATCTCGAAGGTGCCTATGTCACCGACAGATGCCAGTCATACCCTACGCCCTTTGTGTTTAGGGCTAAGAAACTCCTTCGAGAGTTCTATATACCTTTCGGGCCGGTGGTGCCCCTGGTTCTGCCCTGGTTCTGCCCTGGACGCCACCCTGGAGGTTACCATCTTTGACTATTTGTCACCATGCCTCTGCTACCAAAGCTTCTACACCGCCGGGAGCATTGGGTTCGGCCTTATAGGATCAGACTTTTGTCACGCTGTAGCCGTATCAGTGTATAGGAATGGCTCCAAGAACCAAGATTGGGTCGTTTTCCACGCTGTCTCACGTATGTTTAAAGTCAGCGGGGCTCTGCCAGGCGCTGCTTCTGTCTTCACGGCCCATTGGCATTCCCTAATTGGCGATATCCTAATCTCCAACGGTTTTTCAGAGCCGGACGAATGTCGAGATTATCTTCTGCAGGGTTCCTGGAAATGTAGGAATTTCGGGTAATGAGCACGCCGATGAGGATGCCAAAGAATCTGCGAGTACTGGGCGATCAGACAAGTGTTTCGCTCATCCTCACACCAATTACATAGCAGGAATCAGGGAAGCTCTCCTCGCTGCTCGAAAATGAAGGAGGGAGAAGGTCGAGGGGAACTTAAAGTTGCGTGACATTTAACCGCAACTGTCCCCTTGGACCTAGCCCCACTGCGGCGACGGCTTCTAGTTATTTCTGTTGTCTCTGAATTGGACACACTCGCGGGACGCACCGCCATTTGATGGAGCTCTTCCCTGTGCCTTATTGCGACGACTGCGTTGTACCTCAGAATGTTCGGCACTTTCTTGTTGAATGTTCCACTCTGAATGATCTTCGCACAAGTTACCTTTCTCGGTAGTGCAATGAATGGGGTCGATACCGCTTGTCTTTTGTACTCGGGACGGATTCGTGCTCACAGACTTGTAGACTATACAACTTTGGAGGAGGCTTACCTCCTCCCCTTTATTTGGCTTTTGTTGGTAAGGACTTGGTCCTGGCGCGCCATGAAATAACTGGGACATCTTATGCCTCAATATTAAGAAAGACACCCTCTGCTCCTAGCTTCTCAAGACCTATAGGCCTTGAGAGGTCGTTTCCACGCCCATTTAGAACCCTTCTTCGGGCTTAACCCACCTCGTGTGCTCCCCTATTATAGCTGGCAGCATAAAGGGTTCGCACCCAGTACCGGCGATACCAACCGGTACGCTCCAAAGTGATGTTATCTATGGAGTAGTCCACGAGTTCCCTCCCCTAACTACACCTTTCACGTAGTTCATAGTAGAGTGCCTTGTTACATTCACCGGCAGGCCATAAAGTTTCCGAAGGGCACTAATCATGGCCCCCCCCCCCTGGATTTCGTTTCTCTACAAATCGTGCTAATAGTGCTCTCATCAGATGGAACATGCTGCCATCATGAGGAGTGAATAACCAGAAAGCGTTTGAAGCAAGCGGCTCGAAAATGCATGGTGTCTCTCAATGAGGGGCCCCAACCGTATTTGAGGCTCCGCTCATCGCACTTGCAACCATGGTCTTGCTCTGGCCCTTTTATCGGCAGAGCATCTAGGTCAGACGTGCCGCCCTTGGCTTGGTCGCTTACCGAAACTTCAACGGATACGCCCGTTCCTAGAGCCCCGGCGCAGGAAGAGGAACCATCAGTCTTCTCAGTTTATTTCATTTTTCCTTTCTTTTAGGAGAGGAGGTTGGGATGGGGATGAATCCATTTCTCTCCTCCGCCGAAAGAAGCCCTTAGGCCGGATGAACCGGCAACAGTAAGATTATTCTCTGAAATGGACACTGTAATGGCTGTTGAGGGGGCACCAGACGGGGGAGGTCCCTTCTCTTCATTTAAGTCCTCTTGGGCACGAGATATCTGAGGAGAAGCTTGCACAAAGGTTGAACCCGAGCTTGGGTTAGACTCCATGCAAGATCCTGACGTCTGAGGCGGAGTCATCTTCCGGAGCATGTCCATTTTAGAGGGGGCTTCCATCTGGTCATCTCCTCCAAGACAGAATGACTCCTATTCGAGGTTCCTTTTGTCTGATTTATAGCCGGTTATACTACAAACGTCGGAGAAGAGGGGAGGGCAGGTACGCTGTAAACTAAAGATACATGACTGGATGACGCTAGAGGGCAAAAAGCGACGGGCCCTGCTATTCCCCCCCCCAATTGGGTTGGACCTATAAAGTCACTCCCACTAGGAGCTGTCAATTTTGGGGTGCCTACGTGCTTTCTTGGCAGTCCCCTGGGAAAGTACAGGAAGGGCTGCCGCTGAAAACTAGGTGGACTCGGCTAAGGGTACCTACAGAGAAGGAGCTGAGGACGAGTCCACCGCATCCGTTGGCGTAGGAAAGGAGTAAGCCTCCTCTCCGGTCGCAGAGGGTTGTAGGGGCCTCTGATAAAGCACAGGTGGGGTTAGCTTCTTTTCTGACTTGGAGCTGCCAGAGAGCGGCTTCGATGTTGGTTAATGTTTTTTTTACTTGTCCATGGCCGTAAGCAAGATTTAATCACCCTTTATCTGATGGCCAACAATGACCACAAGGAAACGGCACTACTGGGCTGCTTTGATAGGCTCCAGTCGCTATCACTGGGAAGGGAGATATTGCATTCGCCTCACTTTCGGGGAAACCCAGGACCAAATTCTACACGTGGCGTGGTAGGCAGGTCGGGATGACGGATCCAACTTGGTGACCAGCTTCTGAGGTTTTAGGGTCACTACTCCTAACATCTTGGCTAAGGAGTCTTCGGTTTTTCAAACCTAATCAGCTCCCCGTCATGATCGGGGAGTTCCGTGGGCAGGAGAACAAGTGTCCACCAAAATGGGTAGAGAAAAGGTGATTTTAAAGTTCCGACAAAAGGTCAGGGGCAAGAGAGTTGGTATCGGAGATAAAGATTATGGGTTAGCGAAGGAAGCCAGCCAAGGCTGGGGCTATGCGGGGCGCTGAGTCCCGTTAGCACGATGGCCAGAGAAACACATCGCCGTCACCCTTAAGGGGCCATGACATTCAAATCTCTACACACCCTTGTTTTCATGTGCAAAGGCCAGGTTGCCGCGAGACAGGCGTGTCTCGAGATTATCTTCTGCTGGGATCCTGGCCATGTGGGAATTGCAAGGAATGAGCGCACCGATGAGGTCGGTAAAGTGTCTGATAGAACTGGGCAACCAACCAGTGTTTCACTCTTCCTCACACTGAGAATATGGCAAGAATCAGGTCAGGCCCCGAGCAAAGAAAATGGTAGACGGCTGACGGAAACTTAAAGTTACCTGTCATTGCCCGTGCGACTGTTCCCATGAACCTACACTCCAATGCCACGACGGATTCAGGTTGCTTTCTGTCGTCTCCAAATTGGGCACATTCGGTGGACACACCGCCATTTTATGGAGCGCACCCTTGCACTTTACTGCAACCACTACGTTTTCCCCTAGACTGTTTAACATAGTCTTGTTGAATGTCCCAGTCTAGAGCAACTTTGCGCAAGTTATATGTCCCATTACTGGGACCAGCAGGCTCACTATCGTTTGTCTCTTCTAGTCGCAAAGGGTTCGTGTACAGATATTTGTGGACTATCTGACTTCTTGGAAGAGGCTCGCCTCCTTCATTTACTTCGACTCTCTTTGCTATTAGTTGCATGATACTGCACGGGAGGAAGCACCCCTTCCCCATCCCCTCCAGAGGCCGGAGCGTGCTTCTTTCTGATTGTCTTTGTTTTGTTTCTTACTTTTTGCGTTAGTTTTTTGTTTATATCATTTTTAATCTAGCCTAACATTAGGATGCAAAACGATTGCGGCGACTTTATGCCCTGGTACGCATCCGTCATATTGGTATTATAAAGAAAAAAATAAAGTAATTTTAAGTTATACCAAAATTTATTCATAGCAACTCACTTTATTAAGACGTGCTCATGAACTATTTATTTGGGTAAAAGATAAATAATTATTAATATATATAAATTATTAATATGAATAAATTTTGAAAAGTACAAAATAGAAAACATCAAAAAATTACTGTTTTAATATAGATCGCTAGATTAGGGAGTCATTAAAAAATAGCGATGGGTTCTACTATTTAAACAATTGTGGGCTCTTCCGGCTGCTGATTTGTTATTCAATGAGGTGTCTCAGATGGACCAGAGACGACCGAACAAAGCGGAGGGAAAGAGGAAATCAAATTTGAAAACAAAGTGAATTTCAATTCAATTCTCTGCGCCTGGATGCAGTCTGAAAGAGAGAAACTTCACAAATAAACTTAAAATCGTTTCAGTCTGCTACTTTAAAAGTTATGATCTGAACTAAGCAGATATAACATTGAGAATCAGCCTAAATGGTCCCATCCACCTTAAACTTCTCTCCTTTTCCTGCTGAATGAACTTGCCTGCATTGCATAATGCTAATTATTTTAATCTTTGCAATAATAAAATAGCAAACGGCCGTATTCTTCTTTACACTATTGCTCTGTATTCAATTCGCTTCATAAGCAGTTATATACCACTCTCGATACTAGCACACGACACATTTTCTTTGCGTTTCCATTATTCCTATAATTTTTACTCCCATTTATTGCAATATTTGTCTTATATTACTTTATATACGTTCTACCGCCAGCATTTTATATTCCCTCCATGAAAAAAGAAATCACTTCAATTCCTCTATCATTATTTATTCATTATTCACCCACTATTTGCAGCTACGAAAATAAAATGAATACTTTTATTTTCTACGTAGAGTCATAGGAGGGGAGATCAATAAGTTTTGCTAATCGGTAGGGCAAAACAGAGAAAGGGGGAAGGCTGTTTGTGGGGGTGTCAGGACAAGTTAGGACAAGTCAGGACCTGCTACCGCACGCTCCTGCCTCGTCTATTTAAGAAGCAGTAGCTGATCGCAGATCGTCAGTCACAATTTTTTTAATAATGGAGAAGGTTGAGCACCGCGCAGTGATCCAATTTTTGACCAAGGGAAGCAAGAATGTAAAAGAGATCATGAACGCATGGTTGCAGTGTACACCGACATTGCTCGCTGGAATAGGGAGTTCCGCCATGGTCGTGAGTCCCTTGAAGATGAGGCCCGTCAGACGAGACCAACAAGGACATTGCAGCCCGTTGAAGAGGATAATCCTCGAAAATCAACGGGTAAAGGTCGAAGAAATCGAGCGAGAACTTGGAATATCACATGGAAGTGTTATCAACATCATACACGACAATTTGGCCATGACCCATTAATGTCTTTGCCCGTTGGGACTCTAGAAACCTCACGAAACCTCTCGCCCCATGATCGACTTTAACGACATCAAAGTTCGTAGGAGCTGCGGCTCCTGTACAACCAAGACCCGGCCGGATTCGAGTCACGCATAGTGACAGGTGATGAAACGTGGGTCCATCACTGGGATCCCAATACCAAGCTCGAAAGCATGGCCTGAAAGCACAGGGGCTCTCCGATCCCCATCAAGTTCCGGACCCAACCCTCAGCCGGGAAGATCATGGCCACCATATTCTGGAATTCTGAGGGAGTTTTGATGGTGGACTATGCGCCTCGTGGAAGGATCATCACACGCCAATATTGCGCAGGGGAACTGGCTGGGTTGAAGAAGTGCATTCGTGAGAATCAGCGCAGCAAGTTGACACGCGGTGTCCTGCTCCTCCATGACAATGGCCCTGTTCACAAGGCCAGAGTTTCCCAAGCTGCCCTGAGCGAGTGAGGGTTCTAGGACCTCAACCATCTCCCCTACAGTCCAGATCTGGTCCCTAGCGACTACTTTTTATTCCGCCAGCTCAAGGCTGAACTGCGTGGACGCCGGTTTGGGGATGATGAAGATGTCCAGCTCGCCGTCCAGGAGTGGATTGAACAGCAGCCGGGAGATTTCAGGTTGTCGGGAATTCGAAGCCACAGGGACAAGTGGCGCAAGTGCATTGAAGTCGAGGGTAGTTATATTGAAAAATAATAAAACACTTTTCCTTATATCTCGTTTCCTTATATCCGAATTGCAAAAATTATTGACCGCATCTCGTACTTCCCCGAAAAATTTTAAATTAGCAGAAGAAGAAAGGAAGGGATCCACCTCCGGACTAAAACTCTCCTTTGCACGATGCTGCACGAATAGGTCAGCAGAATTCCTAAAAATAAAATGCTAGCAATTACTTTATCAAACACCTAATTGAGTGACGATAGTCAGTCTAGCTGCCACTGCGGCAAGTGAGAAGTGAGATCAAAAGGGTTGCAGACAGCACGGCGACTGAGGCCCAGCGGAGTCAAGACAAAGTATTAGGCGACCTTTAAAAGAAGACAGGAATGTGACATAACAATGGGTGCGAAACTCGGCTCTATATAAATGATTATCGTATGTTATTTCATGTTTTGTTGCATTGTTTAAATAGTTTTGTGTTTTAATGCAAGAACGCATTGAGTATTTATTACGTTTCCTACAAACTCATTTAAAGAACTGCAGCCACTCAAACACTTGCTTTAATGCGTTTTTCGGAAAATACGACTAAATCTCTATAGTGACAGCTAGTCTGGAAAACCGAGCACTTGAGACTCTTATTCTTGCGAGCGAGATGCGCAGTAACGTTATTCGAACAACCGTATTTTGTCGGAAAGCAGATGTCGATGATGCTCCTTTCTGGTTTTTCTAAAAACCGGGAACATAATTCTCGTAGATACTCGTAGTATATCTGACAAAGCTTAGGTAGATCCATGTTTGGTGATGTATAATTTAGTTTGTTTGGTATTAAACACTAATCTGTCTAACGAAGAATCTGGCTTTCTTGCCTTTAATCTGTCTTATGAATAATCTGGTGTTTTGGCCTTGAATATTGTAGCATTTTTCTTATTTGGTCCAATTCACTTCAAAATACGTCTTCTAAAACTTCTCATAAAAATGTGAATTAACAAAAGGTAAGCATTGAATTTCAATTCTTGTCTTAGTAAGATAAGCTAGGACGACCATATTGTGAATTGTATGAATAAAAAGTGATTTGATTGGTCAGCAAAAGAGAAAAAGTAGTTTAAAGCGAACCTCCCATTCCTGCAAGTTTACCTCCATTAAAATGGAAGGAAGTTAAGGACGAACATAGATTTCTTGTTGAAGGTTTGTGGAAAATGTGTGAAATCAATAATGTCTTATTTCAGTATTTACTTAAACATTTCTTAAACCATCGAAGATTCTATTCATCTTCCATCAAACTACCAAAATATGTTTGTCCTTGCTTCCATTTTAACATTCCAAAAATTTATATTTTTTGAATATTGTAATTTGGTTCCATCTGCATTTTGCCAAAGAAAAAATGGTGGGTTATAAGGAAAATCCCTTTGGATTAAGTTTATATATTTTTTTAAACATTACATTTTGCTGACTTCTTTTTATATTTTAACAAAGTTTATGTTTCTCAATGTAGGCTCATTTTAAACTGTTCTCTCTTTCATGCTATTCCATCAAATCACTTCCTGTTTATATACAACATAACATGATCGTAGGAATTCATCTTGCTGGGATAAAAGAGTTGAAATTTAATGCTTAGGGTTTTGTCAATTCGCACTGAAAATCCCTCGTACTTGAATAACATTTATCATAAAAACGTCACTGCTTGATATGATTTTATCTAAGCTAATTGTTTTTAGTAGATCCAGAAAAGGATGGTGAAATGTTCAACTTGAGTAATATATGGTTAAATGCAGAGAGAACAGATTATTCATATAAAAGTTACAATTTAGCAATATGAGATTTCAATCCCTTGTCAAAGCTCTAGCAATCCAAAAAATAAAGAACAAAACGAAATGGTTCTTCCGCATTTTTGAAAAAGGGTAATCGGTTCAATTACCAACAAATTAAAATCGATTTAGCCTCTCTTTAGGCAATGTCTGTCGTGATATGACATTACATTACATCAATACCATATTATATCTATGGGGAAGGGACCAATAAATTAAAGGCGAGCCGACATGAAACGGAATGTCACGAGTTTCGACGCGCGAAACAACGAAATAAGAGTGCAACGAGGTCAGGTAAAATTTGGGCAATTGCAAAGCTCAAGGTTAGTTAAAGAGACGTGGACAAAAATATAATTTTATTTACATAAAAATAAGAGAATTAATGGGCAAAATTACATCGGTAAACAAGGGAGGGAATTCTAGTTATGCATCAGACTCTGAAGTTAAAATTTACTGAAAGGGGAGAGGAGTTGGCTTACGGAGGATTCTGGGTGAGACATCAGGAAATGGCTTCACGGATGTCTTCTGCACGTGAGGCGAGGGCGCTTGGAGCTTCTGAGCGGGAAGTTAACGTGATGACGGTTCTCCAAAAAGGGGGGAAGTGGAACTTCCGGTCTAGAGGACAGTATTTCGGCCACTCGAAAACGAGGGTCGAAAGAGAAGGGCTTCCTTCGACAGGAGTTGATGAGTGGAGTCGGAAAAATAGTTCGGTAGCGATCGTCAAATGGAATTACCTCACTGGCTGGGGCTAATTCCAAAAGGAAAATAGTTCATCCGCGACTTTGCTTTGTTGTTATCACCTGACTTGGAGCTAGCGGAATCTTTTGGGGGTACTGGCGAGACTCCTCAACTCTGTGTCTGCCACATGGACGACGAGCCCTATATATATATCCGAGGCTGTCTGCGGGGGTGAGGGAAACAGCGCTACTCTCGAATGGACTTGAATCTTCACGCCGAGGCGATTCTAACCCGCGTAAAGGTGGTTCGTGGTGGACGCGGTTCGAGGCTACCGCTTGTTGAAGGGGGCGGAGGCTTACCCATTTAAGCCTAACCAACTTCTAGAATCTTCTCCAGCGCAAGGACTTCCCTTTCGTGCTGGAAAAGAAATTCCACGTGGAATTCCCCCACAATGTCAAAAGGATGATTTTGCGTGATTGTATAAATTCTCCTTGGCAACGTTTGGTTCGCTGTAGACATTTTGAAGTTAGCCTTTCTGCCAGCAACTAACTCGTCAGTGAAATCAGACGCAGTGGTTGGTAGGAACCCGCTTAATCTAAATAGAGAGAATAATAAGGATGGGGAACTGAACACCTTCTGGAACTTTAGTACCATTGGCGGTGGCAACAAATAGTCCAGGATGGGGCCCTGAGGAAAACCAGAAATGACAACGCACAGAGAGCTACACCGAGCTCCCGAATGAGTTTCCTAGAGCAAAACGCAAAGAGTGTATGGTATTACTGGCCTATCTCGGTGGCAAAGAAATAGTCGAGATCGGCGGCGGATTTTTGTTTGAATTTTTTTTCAACTTTAGGAACCCATCTGGTGCCTGTCTACATGGGCATAAGTCGCCGTACTCGATCTAGCCTATTACTAAGCTATATTAAAAATAATAATTACAAAAAAATTCAAGTAACAATGATCAAAAATTACAAAGGCACAAACCATTAAAAAAAGGAAAAAGAAAAAGGCAAGAGTGAACTGCGCTCCGGCATCGGGGGAAGCCCCCCCATCCCCCAGCGTAGTAACATGCGACTTAAAACAAACAGTCAAATAAAGTTGAGGAGGACAGCCTCCTCCAAAAGTCATAATGTTCACAAGTTAGTGTGCACGAATCCGTCTCGAGTACAAGGGACAAGCGACAGCGACCCCGCTCGTTCTAGTAAAAGAACAGGTAACGTGCGCGAAGATCACCCAAACTGGGACATTGAACGAGAATTTGCCTGAACAGTCTGTGCGAGTGCTCCATCAAATGGCGGTGCGTTTCGCAAGTGTCTTTTTCAGATACGACAGAAAGCAACCAAATCCGTCGCAGCATTGAGGGAGGGGGGGAGATCCATGGAAACTGTCTCGGCGCAATGGAACGCAACTTTAAGTTTCCCATTGACGGTCTCCCATCTTCTTTGCCACGCTACCCGTTGTACTGCCATGTAATTGGTGTGAGGAAAAGCGAAACGCTGGTCTGGTAGCCCAGTCCTCGCGGACTATTTGGTGCCTTCATCGACGCGATCATTCTTCGCAATTTTTACAAGTCCAGGAACCCAGCAGAATATAATCTTGACATCTGCCCAGCTCGCCAAAACCGTGGACTCTCGGATATCGCGAACTCAGCTATCCAGAGATCCCAATGACCCGAGAGCACTCAGCGCTTTGTGTGTTACTATGAATCACAATTCGATCTCCGAACGAGGCACGTCGCGTTATCTCCCGGAAAAGGGCGGTATATTGCAACCAGTTCGGCCATGAAGCTGATGCAGAGCTCCGCTGGCTTTAAAAAGAAGGGAGAAAGCATTAAAACCGACCAACTCCTGGAAATTGGAGCCATTCATATACGCTGGCACAGTTCCGGCGTGACAGGGAGTATGCTTCATAAAGGCAGAGCGCAATACTTCCGGCGCTGTATAAGCTTTGTGAGCAGGGACATGGCGAGAAATAGTCAAAGATAGTACTATCCAGGGTGGCATCATGGGAGGACTCAGGGGTATCACCGGACGGATAGCTATACCTACCTTTCTAAGGAATTTTCTAGCCCTAAAACAAAAGGGCTTTGGGTATGACTGGAATTTTTCGGCGGCATAGACATCGACGAGATCATCTACGGATGCAGTGAGTTTTTGAAGAGCTCATCTCGCGACTGCCTACTTAGGCATAAATTGCCGAACTCAAGATAGCCTAGTACTAGGCTACATTAAAATAACAATATGTAACAACAACCCTCCCCAACAAACAAACAATAAGAATAAAGAAAAAAAGGAAAAGGCCAACAAACAGAAAGCACGCTCCAGCGTCGGGGGGAGTCCCCCCCTCCCTCTTGACGGTCTCCTATCTTCTTTGCCAAGAAGTCATGAGAGATGACCGTATTCCTGACATGTAATCAGTGTGAGGAATAGCAAAACGCTGATCTGGTCGCCCAGTCCTCGCGGACTCATTGTCGCGCTCATTCTCATCACGAAGTCTTTTCAAAAAAGACAGAACGCAATACTCCCGGCGCTGTAGAAGCTTTGGGAGCCGGGGCGTAGCGACAAATGGTCAGAAGTGGTACCCTCTATGGTAGCGTCTTGGGAGAACTAGGGGCGCCACTGGCCCTCGAAGGAGATTCTTAGCATTAATCCCTAAGGGCTTAAGGTATGAATGGTGTCTCTGGGTGGAATAGGCACCTTCGAGATCAACTGCGAATGCAGAGAGAGCTGTTAGCGAATAGGGGAGACGCCGGCGTCGCGCACACAGGCGAATAATGCACTGTGAACAATGCAGAGCAAGTGGCATATTCCCAGGATCGACAAGTAGCCTCTTAATGGGGGAGGTGCGAAAATCACCGGTCTCCAGGCGGATTGATAAAACTAGTATCCGAAGTTGAGCTTCTCGCGAACAAAGGATCGATAAAAAGTAAGGCAGTAGACTAATCAGCGCCCCAAGCGCTGAACGTTACGGAGCGAATAATATCTATGGCAGGTGTGTAAGAGACCCTAAGGCTGCAAATATGAGCCTCCCAGGTAAGGCGTCGGTCAAATATAAGACCAAGGAAACGGTGTGAGTCCACCAATTCCAGGCGCACCCCATTTAGAAACAAGTGTGGTTAAGGGTAGACCACCTTAATCTTGGCCAAGGAAAATCGAAGCCTGTGCGCTTAGGCGTAGCAAGAGACGCGGTTCAATGCCGGTTGGAGTCGACGCTCCAGAGTTGGCAGCTTAGCCGCGTCAAAAGATATTGAAAGGTCGTGCACGTAGAGCGCCGCACGAACGTCTTCCTGGGCAAAGAGTGTGACAATGAGGACACTTCCCTCCAGGTCACCCTCTTTCTTCTCCATTGGACCGGAGAGGGCTCCCTCACACAAGAATGCGGAATCGACGATCTCGAAAAAATTCAGATATAAAGATTTGGCGGCATCCCCTCTTTCCCAACGCGTGGAGAATCACCATAATACCGTATCGATATGCTATATCATAGGCCTTCTCCAGATCGAAAAACACCGTGGCGTAGAGTTGTCTACGAAGTAAGGGCTTGCAGACAACATTTATCAGTCGGAACAGAGCATGCCAAATGGAGGGAAAATCGGGAAAGCCGCACGCTGCAGAAGACATATAGCCTCAGCTGTTCAGAAAAAGGCTAATCTAACATTCGACAGGAATCAGGGGAGATACCCTCTACGCCTATCCTGCTGAAAAAATTTAACAGAAATGCCATGAATCGCTCACCCGAGTGTCGATGTATGGCGTACAGGACCTCGTCCGGACCAGGTGCTATGTTTGCGCAAGAGGCGAGCGCGGAACGCAACTCACTCAGAGTAATCCTGTCGTTGAAGGGTTTTCCGTCTCTGGAGGAAAAGTCCAATTAAAGGCGTTCGGCGACATCGCAGAGTGCGTCGAATGTTGACGGAGCAGCATCCCACTAGAGAATGCGGAGGAAAGCAGTCGCGAAGGGTTCCGCCATGGACGTGTGTTCGAGTTTGCGGTCCCATTCTCCTTGAGAACGGGAGGGAGGTGCCTCAAGAACTTGCCCCATATCCTTTTGATTGACTTTCACATCTTTGCTAAAGGGGCTCTTCCCATTAAGTGAAGACACGTATGCCCTGAAAGAAGGGCACGGCGGGCTTCCAAATATACCGGAAACTAGCCCAAGCCCGACGATATTCACCGAGAGTGAAGTCGTTCAGGCGTCACTTATAGCAAAGGTAGGCATAACGCTTCTGTTTGAGGGCATTCTCACACTCCGCTGACCACCACGAGAGTGGTCGGCATTCGAAATGACCAGATGTTCTAAAAATATTAATCAGGCCCACAGCGATGAGGTTGCCGGAGAAGAACTCAACGACCTCATCATACGAACTAAACTCTTCGACTGAGATAGATAAATCCGTCACCTCCACAAATGTGGACTATCGTGCCCACGACAAAAACCACCGGGGTGGTCTCTCGGGTGACAAAGCCTCAGAAAAGGATATTTGAATGGGAAAGTTATCACTACCATGGAGGTCATCGACCACTCCCGACCGAAAATCAATCTGTACACCCAGAGAGCACAAAGATAGATCAAGGCAAGAAAATGAAGAGGTTCTCGGCCAGTGATGCGTAAACTCGTATACATTTAATATACCTATCTCTAGCTCGTCAATCAGGTTGGCAAGGATTTGACCCCGGGGATTAATCGAGTAGTCTCTCCGGAGGGGATGTCTACCGTTTAGATCCCAATCAAGATAAAGGGCATCGGCAACCGTTCCCCGCCGGCGGATGTCCCCCGCGTTGAAGTCGGCTGACCGCGGAAGTAACAGTATACCTCATATCCAAGTTCAGCTGCAAAGCTACTGCCTGAAAGGTGGCAGCTAAAGCAAAGAGAAAAACGGAGAGATCATGCCCGATGTAAATCGCGCATCTTCCTTCCATTCCCCAATCCCGTGGTAGTGGGGTCGTAAAACACTTATACCCCAGCAGGGTGGGCAGGGAAAACGCGCTCAGCATGGTCTCCCGCAGACAGATAGCTGACGGGAAAGGGGACGACACGAGCTTGCGCAGCTCCTCCCAGTTGACCCGGAGTCCACGAAAATTCTCTCGAAAGAATATATCCTTCAGGCCTAGATTGTTTTGTTTTTTTGTTTTATTTAAAAGAGATTATCTAGCGACTGCCTACTTGGAAGTTAGTCACCGTATTAAAAATTGGACTAGTACTAGGCTGCTTTAAAATAAAATTTAAAAAGAAAACTCTCCCCCTATAAGGGAAAAAAAAAAATAAAATAAACAAATAAACCCTGCTCAAATAAAAGGGAGAAGGCCGGCCTCACCCAAAAAGTCAACAAGTCCACCATTCGATGTGCAAGCACTCGTCCCGAGTACAAGGGACAGGTGGTAGCAACCCTGCCCATCTGGGTACCGGGACAGGTAACGTGCGTAAAGATCACCCAGCTTGGGACATTCTACAAGAATGTGCCGAACAGTCTGGAACGCCACAGTCGTCACAATAGGGCGCAGGCGAGAGCTCCATTAGATAGCGATGCGTCACACGAGTCTTTCCGATTTGTAGAGAACCAAAAGAGACATGAAGCCATCGCGGCATTGGGGGATAGGTCCATGGGAACAGTCGCGGCGCAATAGCACGCAACTCTAAGTTCCTTTCGACCGTGTCCCATCTTCTTTGCCAACAGTCCGAAGAGCTGCCCCTATCCCTGTCATGTAGTCAGTGTGAGGAAAAGCGAAACGCTGGTCTGGTCGCAGAGTCCTCGCGGACTCTTTGGCGCCCTTATCGACGCGCTCATTCCCTGCAATTCCTAAATGTCCAGGAACCCAGCAGAAGATAATCAAAAGATCCGCCCGGCTCGACAAAACCGTGGCGTCATGGATATCACAAACCAAAGGGATACGGAGATTTCAATGCTCCGAGACCACCCAGGGCGCTTTGTGAGTCTCTGTAGATCACAATCAGGTCTCCGAACAGGACACGTCGTGTGATCTCCCGTATCGAGTGATGTATTGCCACCAGCTCGGCCGTGAAGAAAGACGCAGCGCCTGGCAGAGCCCCGCTGACTTCAAACAGAGGGGATACGGCGTGGAAGCCGACCCAATCTCTTGGGACTCGGAGCCCTTCGTATACACTGGCACGGTTCCAGCGTGACACGAGGTGTACTCAAAAAGGTCGAACACAATACTCTCCGCGCTGTGAAAGCAGAGGCGTGGCGACAAATAGCCAAATGTGGTACCCTCCATGGTGGCGTTCTGGGCAGAACCAGGGGCGCCACCGACCCGAGAGCTATATCTACCTCTCGAAGGAGTTTCCTGGCCCTAAACCCAAAGGGCTTAGGGTATGACTGGCGGCTCTCGGCGGCATAGGCACCGTCGAGATCAGCCGCGGATGCAGTGAGAGCTGATGGCGACTGAGAGAGGCACCGGGCTTGCGCGTACAGGCGAGTTATGCAGTGCACGCGGCGTAGAACGAGTGGTATGTCCCCAGCATCGGACAACAGGCACTCAATGAGGGAAGTGCAGAATGCACCAGTCGCAAGGTGAAGGTCAGTGTGGTGGATCGAGTTCACCTTCCGCAATAAACGCTCGGATGGGGATGCTTCAAAATCGCATCCGTAGTCGAGCTTCAAACGAACAAACAATCTATAAAGAAGTAGGGTAGGATCCCTATCAGTGCCCCGAGCGCTGAACGTCACGAAACATAGAATATCCATGGTAGGGATACAAGGGGCCATGAGGCTAAAAATATGAGCTTTCCAGGTGAGGGGTCGGTTGAATATAAGACAGAGAAAACGGTGGGAATCAACCATATCCAGGCGCACCCCACTAAGAAACAATCTGGGTCGGGGTGGAGCCGTGGATGGCAGGAGAAGTGCACCACCTTAGTCTTGGCCAAAAAAATTAAACTTGTGCGCTTCAGCATAGCGAGAGACACGGTTTAATGTATGTTGGAGTCAAGGTTCCAGAGTTGGCATCTGGGCCGCGCCAAAAGAGATCAAAAGGTCGTACACGTAGAGCGTAGCGAGAACATCTTCCGACAGCACTGAGGTGATGTTATTGATGCTTAGGGCAAAGAGTGTGACACTGAGGACACATCCCTGCGGGACACTCTCTTTCTGCTCTTTTGGGCCGGAGAGGGCTCCCCCCCCCCCATCCGTACGCTGAATCGACGATCTCGCAAAAATTCAGATATAAACATTGGGAGGCGTCATCACGCCCCCATCGTGTGAAGAGTCTCCATGATACCGTATCGCCATTCGGTATCATAGGCCTTCTCCAAATCGGAAAACACAGTGGCGTAGTGCTGTCTAGAAAGGGCGACCTCGCAGACTGCATTTTCCAGTCGGAGCAGAGCATCCAACGTGGAGTGGAACTTGCAAAAGCCGCACTGTGCATAAGACAGATGACCTCCGCTGTCCAGAAAAAGGCTAATCTAACGTTTACCAATTTCTCCATCAACATGCACACGCAAGAGGTAAGAGAGATTGGGAGGAAACGGGCCTGAGTAGAGTGATCTCTCCTCGGTTTGCGGAAGGCGAGCACAGTAGGGAGAATACCCTCCACCCAGATCCTGTTGAACAAATCTAACAGAAAGGCCATGCCTCGCTCACCTAGATGTAAAAGCATGGCGTACGGGTCATCGTCCGGACCATGGGCGGTGTCCGCGCACGAAACAAGAGCGGAGCGCAACTCACTCACAGTAAACCTTTAGTTGAAGGGTTCTCCGCCTCTGGAGGTAGAGTAGAGTCGGCGGCCTTCCGCGACATCAACACGTGCATTGAATGCTGGCGGTGCAGCATGCCAGCTAGAGAATGCGGAGAAAGCAGTCGCGAAGGATTCCGCCATAGACGAGGGGTCCGAGATTTTAGTCCCGTTCTCCTGAAGAACGGGAGGGGGGTCCTGCGAGAACTTGCCCCGAATCCTTTTGACTCGCTACCACACCTCTGCTAGAGAGATCTTCCTGTTAAGTGAAGACACGTAGGCCCGCCAAGAAGAGCCGCGAGCGTGCTTCGAAATATACCGGAACCTAGCCCTAGCCCGACGAAATTTACCGACAGGGAAATCGTTCGGGCGGCGCTTATGGTGCATGTAGGTATAACGCTTCTGTTTGCGGGCTGTCTTACACTCGGCCGACAAAAATGGGAGTCGTCAGAATGCAAAACAGCCAGACTTTCTAGGAATAGTAGTCAGGACCGCGGCAATAAGGTTGCCGGAGAAGAACTCAACGGCCTCATCTACCGACCTAAACTCCTCGACTGAGATAGAGAATTCAGTCATTTACTGAAATGCAGGCCACCGCACCCGCGCCAAGCACCACCGAGGTGGGCTCTCTGGTAGCAGTTGCCCTGAAAATGATATTTGAATGTTAAAGTGATCACTACCATGAAGGTCATCAACCACCCCCCAATAAAAATCAGGCTGTGCATCAGAAGAGCAAAAAGATAGGTCAAGGCAAGAAAATGAAGCGGTTCTCGGGCAGTGATGCCTAAGCTCATCCACATTTAGGACACCTATCTTAAGCTCTTCGATCAGATCGGCAAGGAATTGTCCCCTGAGATTTATTGAGTAATCTCCCCAGAGAGGATGCCTGCCGTTCAGATCTCCAGGCCAGAGAAAGGGCCTCAGCAACCGTGCCACGACGCGGGGGAAGTCACCCGCGTCAAAGACAGCTGACGGTGGAATGTACGCAGAAATGATAGTATACCTCCTATCGAGGTGAAGCTGCACAGCTACTGCCTGAAAGGAGGTAACTAAAGTGAAAGGAAGAACGGAGACATCATTTCGGGTGTAAATCGCGCATCCCCCAGCCCCGCCGTCCCGCGGTGGTGGGGTCGCAAGACCCTTATACCCCAGGAGGGTGGGCAGGGGGCACGCGCCTTGCATGGTTTCCTGCAGAAAAATAACTAACGGGACGAGACAAGCTTCCGCAGCTCCTCTCAGTTAGCCTAAAGTCCACGGGAATTACATTGAAGGAATATGCCCACCAGGCCTAGCTCGAAAGAGACGCGGGGGCCCTCCTCGAACAGAAGACCCTCACAGGAATGGCCGTCAGCTTCCAAGAGGCAGAAAATCAAGCGCTGTTTGCCGGAAAAAGCGCTGAAGGCGCTGTCGCCTTCAAGGACTTATTGGGGGAGGTTGGGCTCGCCATGTGAGTCTTTTCCTCCTTCCGCCTCGAAATCTTAGACGGGCGTTGTGGCTTTGGAGGCGGGGGGCCCTCTTTTCGAAGAGCCACCGTCTTCGAGCCAAAAAGCCCACCAGTAGGCGTGGGTGAAGGAGCTGAAGCTCCTTTGTTGCTGTCCTCTTTTCGGGGGACAGCTTTAGAAACCCAGGAAGATGGCCTGGCGCCCAACTTCAGGGATGTTGACTCCTGTGAGTCTAGCGACTCGGTGGAGAGGCGTGGCTGTTTCGCCTTAAGGGAAAAGGTCACGCTTGGGGAAGAAGGGGGAGCACTGGTTTTAGCCGGGGCTGGGTATGAACCCTTTTTTTCGCCAGCTTTACCAGGAAAGCGCCCAGGTTGAATAGAGCCGCAGAAGGGCTCCAAATATGCGCGTAAACAACCGTGCTCGTTGGCCTGGATGGTCCAGGAGCAGAGGGTGCCTTTCTAACTATTAAGGCATAAGACGTCCAAGGCAGAGCCAGGCGCACCAGGACCCAGTCCTTAGCCTCGCGGAATGAAATTCGATCCTGGGCCTGAACGGCCAAGATTTGCTTCTCAAGGAGATATCCACCACATTGCTTCGAAAAAGCTGGGTGCGGCTCTCCCCAATAGACACATTTGGCGACACACGACTCAGAGTTATGGTCTGCGGCCTTGGAGCAATTTACACAGACTTCGGGTGACGCCCACTTTGTACGCCTACAAGAACGATTCGTATTGCCGAAGCGGTGACAGTAATAGCACCGCCGCGGCAGTGGCACGAATGCCTTCACGCGGTAGTGGTACCAACCAGCACGCACCGACTCAGGGAGCTTGTCACAGTCAAACGTGACGAAGAGTGTAGGGGTGGGTCTCGAAGCCCCTCCCTGTTTTCTCATCACACATTCGACCTTGACCGCCCCATGGTCGGCCAGCTCTAGGGTGATGTCCTCAATGGAGTAGTCAACGAGTTCCCTCGCATAAACTACTCCTTTCACACAAAGTTCATGGTATAGTGCGGCGTCACACTCACCGGGGTGCCATGAAGTGTCCGAAGAGCACTTATCTTGGCCGCCTCGGCGGGATTCGCCGCATTCGCCAGAAGGCTCCCGTCCGAGAAACGGGTCACCTTCGGCTCTCTACCAATTGCACTAGCTAATCCTCTCCTCTGATGGATCATGTTGCCCTTGAACAACATGGTGCCATCAGTGAAGCGAATAACGAGGAAGCGTTTGAAGCCAGCGGGCTCGAAAACGACAGGTAACCTCTGAATGAGGGGCCCCGATGTCATCGAGGCTCCGCCCTGTGCACTCTTGGTGTTAGTCTTGGTCAGGGGCTCCGCACACGAGGGGGTAGAGGGGCCGGATGTGCCGATCTTGGCTTGGTCGCCTACTAAAGTGGCAGCAGACCCATCCGTCTCCGCAGCCCCCGCGGATGGAGAGGAGCCCCGAGTCTTTTTAGTCTTTTTTTTCTTTTTCTTTTTTGGAGAGGAGGGCGGGGAATGAACCCGCTTTTCACCTCCGCCGGCAGAAGCCCCTAGGCCAGATGGCCTGACCTCAGCCAGGTCCCTCTCCGAATTGGAGAAGGTCCTGGTTGTCGTAGGGGCACCTGTCGGAGGAGATCCCTCCCCTCCTTTTACTGCCTCGGAGCCCTCAGCCATTTGAGGAGGACCTTGCATAGGGGCGGATTCGGGTTCGGTGCTTGGCGCCGAGCCCGAATTCCCCCCCATGGAAGGCCCTACCGTCTGAGGCTGGGTCTCCTGAAGGACCATGTCTATCACAGGAGGGGCCTACAGTTGGCCATCCCCTCCCAGGACATCGCAGGTCCCCTTGGCAGTGTCGCCAGTCTTGTGTGGGGAGGCACAGGCCTTGACCCCAGCAAGGTTTAAAATTCTTGCCAGCAGGTCTTTTGAGGGAAGCGACCGAACGGGCCTGGCTTCCCTCTCCCCCCTAAGGGGGTTTGCCCTACCGATCCGCTTGCACGAGGGGCGGTCGGCAATGGGCTGCCTGCTGGCTTTCTTGGCAGTCCCCTTAGAAAGCAAAGGAGGGACTGCCGCTGGAGATAGGGAGGTGCCCGAAAGCACCTCCAGAGAAGGGGGTGAGGGGGAGTCCCCTACACCCGTAGGCGTAGGAGAGGAGTAAGCCTCCTCTCCGGTTAAAGAATTATGGAGGGTCCCTTGCGCAAGCACAAGGGGGGGGACCTCCATTTTCTCGGTGGAGCTGCCCGAGGGCGGCTCCGTTGATTCTCTTGGGGAAGTTGGGGGTTGGGTTTTTTGTTTTTTTTTGTCATACATGGGCATGGTGACCCTCTTTTTAATACGGGACGCAATAGCTCATCACCTCTCGCAGTTCCTCGCACTGTGAGTGGTGCTTACAAGCCCGGCAAAGCCAGGCGCCGCCATTCGGGACCACCCCTCCCGCCTGGTGGCCTGGCAGTCCTTTGGCATGGCGGCTACACCTTGAACACGGCGTAAAAAATATAGGTTTTGAAGAGGAGAGGAAAAGGGATGTGAGGAAGGTATGGGTGGGGATGAAGCAGGTTGTAAAAAAAAACCCATCCCGAACCGGAGCTGAGGGGTTAGGGAACAATGTCCCCTCCCCCCCCCCAGCCCCGATCCGGGGTGGTTGGCTTGAGAAGAAGGTCAGCATTCTACCCTGTGAAATTAGAGGCTGACCAGAGAAAGTTGTGGTAGAGGTTGTATGAAAAGCGATGAGGTAGGGGAGAAATCGGGCTATCTGAAGGAAGGAAGAAAGGCTAAGCTGGGGCCGGACGGAGCGCTGGGTCCCGTCAGCATTGCAGCCAGGATGGCAAATCGCCGCGCCCCTTACGGGAAACATGATGCCATCAGTGGAGCGAATAACGAGGAAGCATTTGGAGCCAGCGGGCTCTCAAACTCCAGGTAACCTATGAATGAGGGGCCCCGATGTCATCGAGGCCCCGCCCAATGCACGTTTGGTCTTAGTCATAGTCAGGGGCTCCGCACACGGGAGAGGGTAGAGGGGCTGGATGTGCCGATCTTGGCTTGGTCGCGGGCCAAAGTGGTAGCAGACCCATCCATCCTCGCAGCTCCGCGGATGGAGAGGAGCCCCTGAGTCTTCTTTGTCTTTTTTGTCTTTTTAGTCTTTTTCTTTTTTAGAGAGGAGGGCAGGCAATGAACCCGCTTCTCACCTCCGCCGGAAGAACACCCCAGGCTAGATGGAACGGCCTCAGCCAGGTCCTTCTCCGAAATGGAGAAGCTCCTGGCAGTCGTAGGGGCACAGGTCGGAGGAGATCCCTCCCCTGCTTTTACTGCCTCGGAAACCCTAGCCCTTTGAGGAGTACCTTGTATAGGGGCGGATTCGGGTTCGGTGCTTGGCGCCGAACCCGGATTTCCCCATATGGAAGGCCCTACCGTCTGAGGCTGGGTTGCCTCAAGGACCATGTCTATCTTAGGGCGTGCCTCCAGTTGGCCATCCCATCCCCTCCCAGGATATTGCAGGTCCCGTTGGCAGCGTCACCATTCATGTGTGGGGAGGCACAGGCTTTAACCCCGGCAAGGTTGAGTATTCTTACCAGCAGGTCTTTTGAGGGAAGCGACCGAAGGGGCCTGGCCTCCCTCTCCCCCTTAAAGGGGTTTTCCCTACCGAGCCGCTTCAATGAGGGGCGGTCGTCAATAAGCTGCCTGCTGGCTTTCTTGGCAGTCCCCTTAGAAAGAAAAGGAGGGTTTGCCGCTGGAAATAGGGAGGTGCCCGAACGCTCCTCCAGAGAAGGGGGTGAGGGGGAGAACCCTACACCCGTAATCGTAGGAAAGGTGTAAGCCTCCTCTCCGGTTATAGAAATATGGAGGGTCCCCTGCGCAAGCACAGGGAAACACCTCCTCCATTTTTTGTGGAGCTGCCCAAGGGCGGCTCCGTTGATGAGCAAGGGGAATTGGGGAGAGATTTGGGATTTTTTTTTAAACTTTCCTTCATGGGCATGGGGACCTTATTTGTTTGACGGGAAGTAATAGCTCATCACATCTCGCAGTTGTCTGCTCTGCAAGGGGTGCGTACACGGCTGGCAGAGCCAGGTGCCGCCATTTAAGGCCCCCTTTCCAGCCTGGTGACCTGGCATCCCTTCAGCATGGCGGCTCCACCTTACGCACGGCGTAAAATTGATGGTGTGTGAAGAGAAAAGGAAAAGGGACGTAAGCAAGTTGTTTAAAAAAACATCCCGAACCAAAGATGAGGGGTTAGGGGACGTTGCCCCCTTCCTCCTCAGTCCCGATCTTGGACGGTTGGCTGAAAAGAAGGTCAGCATCTACCCTGTGAAATTAGAGGCTGACCAGAGAATTTTGTGGGAGAGGTTGTATGAAAAGCGACGAAGTAGGGGAGAAATACAGGCTATCTGAAGGAAGGAAGAAAGGCTAAGCTGGGGCCGGATGGAGCGCTGTATCCCGTCAGCACGGCGGCCAGAATGGCAAGTCGCCGCTCTCCTTACGGAGAGGCTTAGGTTGAAGGAGATGCGGGAGCCCTCTTCGAAGAAAAGGCCCTAACGGGAATGCCCGTATGGTTCGCGGAGGCAGGACTCAGGGTGCTGTTGGCCGGATAGATCGCTAGAAGCGCTCTCACCTTCGAGGACTTATTGGGTGAGGTTCGCCATGCGAGTCGTTTCCTTACTTCCTTCGAAGGTACGGGGTCCTTCTTTTGAAGGACTTACCGTTTCCGAGCCACCCAACCCAGCAGTGAGTGTGGGCAAAGGAGCCGAAGCTTCTAAAGTGCTGTCTTCCTTTCTGGGGGGAGATTTAGAAACCATGGAAGACGACCTAACGACCAACTTCAGGGGTGTTGCCTCCTGAGAGTATAGCCTCTCGGTGGAAGCGCGAAGCCGTTTGACCTTGCGGGAAACGGTCACGCTGGGGAAGGGAGGGAAGCCCTGGTTTTAATCAGGGCTGAGTGTGAATCCTTTATGCAACCAACTATACCAGGGGACCTCTTGGGGTGGTTAGAACCCGCAGAAGAGTTCTGAATATGCGGGGAAACGCCCGTTCTCGTAGTCGTGGATGGGACAAGAGCAGAGGGTGTATTTCTTAATATTGAGGAATACGATATACCAGACAGCGCAGAGCACGCCAGGACCAAGTCCTTAGCTTCGCGAAATGATAGAGGATCCTGTGCTTGAACTCCCAGGATTTCCTTCTCAAGGAAATAGACTCTACATTGCCTCGAAGAAGCCACACACGATTTGGACTTATCATGTGCGGCCTTGGAGCAACTTACACAGACTTCGGATAACCCTGACTTTGCACGTCTACACGAGCGATTAACATAGCCGAAGCGGTAACAGTAGTAGCAGTGTTAGTAGAAGTGTTAGCTACGAATTACTCCACGCGGTAGCGATACCAACCACCACACACCGACTTAGGGAGCCTGGCATCGTCTAAAGTGATGAAGAGTGTATGAGTGGGTCTCGAGGCCCCTCCTTGTTTTCTCATAACACGCTCGAACTTGATCGCTCCATCGTCCGCCAGCTCTAAGGTGATTTCATCTATAGAGTAGTCGACGAGTTCCCTCGCATAAACTACTCCTTTCACGAAGTTTATGGTAGAGTGTGGCGTCACACTCACCGGCGTGCCATCAAGTCTCCGAAGGTCACTATTCATGGCCACCTCGGTGGGATTCGACGCATTAGCCAAAAGGCTTTCGTCCGAGAAACTGGTTACCTTCGGCTCTCTGCTCTCTACTAATCACTCTAGCTAAAGCTCTCCTCTGATGGATCATGTTGCCTTTAAACAACATTCTGACATCAGTAGAGCGAATAATAAGGAAGCGTTTGAAGCCAGCGGGCTCAAAAATGCCTGGTAGTCTCTGAATGAGTTGTCCGGACGTTATTGATGCTCCGCTTTGCACACTTGCACTCTTGGTCTTTGTCAGGCACTCCTCACCAGGGAGATCTACGTGGCCTGACGTGCCTATCTTGGCTTGGAGGCTTACCAAAGTGGCCGCTCACGCATCCGTCCCCGTAGCCCCCAGGGATGGAGAGGAGTGCCGTCTTTTTTTCTATTTTTGTTCCTTTTAGGAGAGGAAGGCGACGAATGAGCCCTCCCCCTGCAAGAGCCCAAAGGCCGGATAGACTGGCCTCAGTAAGATACTTCTCCGAGATTGAGAAGGTTTTGGCTTTCACATGGGCACCAGCCGGAAGATATCTCTCTTTTCCTAATACAGCCTTGTAGACCCAAGCCGTCTGAGGAGGACCTTGTCCAGGGGCGGACTCGGGTTCGGTGCTTGGCAGTGAGCCCATGTTCGTCCCCATGCAAGGTACTACCGTCTGGGGCTGGGTTTCTTCAGGGACCATATCAATCTCAGTAAGGGCCGCCATGTAGCTCCCCTCCCCTCACCCAGGACATCTTAGGTCCCATCGTCTCTGGTCTCGTAATAGACGTTGGCACCTATGGGGACCCCCTCTAAGCTAAAAGTTAGACCTCGCAGGTCTTTGAGGGAAGAGGTTGACGGGCCTTGTCTCCCATCGTCCCACCAGAAGCGGTCAATTATGTGCCGCCTACCTTTCTTGGACGTCCCCTTGGAAAGTAAAGGTGGGACTGTCGCTAGAAAGATGGAGGCACCCGAGGGCACCTCTGTATTTTCTCAGTGACTATGTCAATCTCAGTGGGGGCCACCATGTAGCCACCCCTCCCATCCCCCCAGGACATCTCAGGTCCCATCGTCTCTGGTCTGGTAAGAGAGGTTAGCACGTATGGGGACACCCTCTAAGCTAAAAGTTCGAGCCCGCAGGTCTTTGGAGGGAAGAGGTCGACGGGCCTTGTCTTCCATCCTCACCCTAAGCGGGTTGGCCCTATCGTCCCGCTCCCACCAGAAGCCGTCAATTATGTGCCACCTGCCTTTCTTGGACGTCCCCTTGGAAAGTAAATGGGTGACTGTCGCTAGAAAGATGGAGGCACCCGAGGGCACCTCCAGAGAAAGGGGTGAGGGGAAGTTCCCTTCACACGTAGGCAAATGAGAGGGGTAAGCCTCCTCTCCGGTTAAAGAGTTTTTAAGGGTCCTCTACGAGAGCACAGGGGGGTTGGACCCCCATTTTTCAGTGAAGCTGCCCGAAGGCGGCTCCGTCGGTGCTTAAGGGGAAAGGGAAAGAGTTCAAATTTTTAGGTTCTCATCATCGGCTATGGGGACCCTATTCGTTATACGGCAAGCAAACGCTTTTCACCGGCAGAACAAGGTTCAGCCATTTATGACCACACCTTTTTTCCCAGTGGCCAGGCAGCCCTTTGTCATGGCGACTCCACCTTGTGCTGGGCGTAAAATCGATAAAGATGGAAAGGAGAGAGAAAGGGGAATGTGAGGAAGGGTTGGGTTGGACATATCTCTACGTAGCGAGAAAGACGGTTCAATACTCGTTGCAGTCGACACAGTAGTTAGGGTCTGGGCTCCACCAAAAAGATAAACGTTCTCCCCGTAGAGCGTAGGATGGAAATATACCGGCACACCGAATTGATAGTGTTCGTGCTCAGATCAATGTGTGTGACACTAAAGGCACTTTCCTACGGGATACACCCTTACTGCCCTATCAGACCGGAAACGACTCCCCCCACATTACGCGGAATTGACTATCTTGTAGGAATTAATAAGTAAAAATTGTTGGCGTCACCTCACGTCATCGTGTGGAAGCTCTCTATAATACCGTATCTCCAGGAGCATCATAAGCCTTCTCCAGAAGGAAAAATACGGTTGTTTGGTACTTTGGACAAATAAAGGCTAGCTGATAGCTTTTCCAAATCGAAGCACTAAGTACGCTTTCTTTCTAAGTCGCTATAAATCAAAATCCAGTCTTCAAACCGGGAACGTTGCGTTATCTCTCGTACCGAAGCGATGTTTTGCAACCAATTCGGCCGTGAAGACAGAAGCAGCGCCTGGCAGAGCCCTGCTGACATGAAACAGAGGGCATATGGCGTGGAAACCGACCCCCCTCTTGGGAAATGGAGCCATCCGTATAGACTGGCATGGTTCATGCGTGACAAGAAGTCTGCTCTAAAAAGGCCAAACGCAATACCCCCGGCGCTGTAGATACTTTGAGAGTAGACGCGTGGCGACAAAGACTCAAAGGTGGTATCCTCCTGCCCGAGAGCAATAGCTAACTCTCGTAGGAAGTTTCCTAGAACTAAAGCCACAGGCTTAGGGCATGATTGGCTTCTTTCAGCGGCATAGGCACTGTCGAGATCATCGGCGAATAAAGTGAGAGCTGTTGTCGAAGGTGGGAGTCGAAAGGCTCGCCCGTACAAGCGAATAATGCATTGTGCACGGCGAGGAGAGTGTGGCATCTTCCCAGCATCGACAAGTAAGCTCTTAATAGGGGAAGTGGGGAATGCACCAGTTGCCAGGCGAAGACGGGTGTGCTGCAATACACGCTCGGTTCCGGATGGATAAAACTCCGATCCGTAGTTGAACTTCGAAAGAACAAGGGATCGATAAAAGAGAAAACCAGTATCCCTATCAGCGCCTCATGGGCTCAACGTCAAGGAACGAAAAATATCAAAGGCCCTAAGGCTGCGAATATGAGCCTACCATGTGAGGCGTCAATCAAATACAATACCAAGAAAACGGTTTTATTCCAACACTTTTAGGCGCACGCCATTTAGAAACAAGTCTGGGTCAGCGTGGAGCCCTGTATGGCGGCAGAAGTGCACCACCTCAGTCTTAGCCAAGGAAAACCGAAGTTTGTGCGCTTCGACATACCGAGAGACTCAATTCAATGCCTGTTGGAGTCCACGCTTCAGAGTTGGCATTTTGGCCGCGCCAAAATAGAACGAAAGGTCCTCCACGTAGAGTGTAGCAAGAAACTCTTCCGGCATCACCGAGGTGATGCATTTGATTATAGGGTTAATGAATGCGACACTGAGGACACACCCCTGTGGAACAGACTCTTCTTACTCCATTGCCCTAGAGAGGTCTCCCCCCACCCATACGCGAAATCGACTATCTCGCAAAAATTCAGATATAAAGATTAAGAGGCGTTCCATCGCCCCATTCGTGTGGAGAATCTCCATGATACAATATCGCTATGCTGTACCATAGCCTATCTAAAAATCGAAAAATATGTAGGCGCAGTGCTGTCTCCCCAAAAAGCCCTCGCTGACGGTGTTTCCAGTCGGGGCAGAGCATCCCACACGTAGTGGAACGTGCGCGTAGAGGTATAAGAGTTTAGTATTTTATATATATATATATCGAGGCCAAAGAAATAATAATAAAAGACATCTAGGTTTACCTCTGCCCCTCCGATGGTCTCCGGTAACATCGGAGAACGGGCAAAATGGTAAATTTTAGGAGACAGATTCGTGAACTCAGCTCAAAAAAGAGGCCCTTCGAGGGTGTACTTATAAACAATCAACTTAAAAGTGCAAACTTTCCATCTCGTATTACCCTCTCTCAGATCTACAAGACGCCAAACCCGGGAGACCACCCTGAGGTCTCACCTTGCGAGTCCCACCTCCACCTCCCCATTACACCGCGGGAATAATTTTGGTATATAACAGGTTGACCTGAGGAAACGAGGCTTTTTGTTCGTTCCCACCGAAGAGACAAGAAAGTCACCTGGAAAGAAAATTTTTCGAGTTCGAGGACAAAACAGAAAAATCACCGGTACAAAGTTATTGCAAGTTAAGGAGAACTTGCATTCCTTGTACAATACCCAATTGTACCGAGGAAGCTCAGTCTGGTTCGAGCTCCAAGATTATTGAGTATCAATCTACCCAGTTTGAGGACTCCAAATCTTAATCTTAGTTGGAAAAACCCCAACTAGATAGAAAGAAAGAGAAGACAACGATTTCATCTCGTCCGGAAGAAAACGAGGTCAAGATCGCCCAGACCGCCTAAAATTAGAAGGACTTTTCGCTTGAAGTAGCCTCCACCCAACCCAGATCCCTCGTGACGTCACCCATCAAATCAACAGGCTGGTCGACGAACGCCATCTATAGAGCAAACAACCAACTATTGGCGCTACGCCTCTCCGGAACAAAATCTCCGAAGATAGTCTAACTGGTCTCGTGTATTTTATCTCCATTGCCTTATGTAAGTAAGAATAATCCTGTTGTTTATGTCCCTGTGCATAATAATTAGTTTACTGGATATCCGGCTAAGGACGAAGATATTAACTTAAAATTTGTTCCCCTATAAAATTCTATCTCGAATCGAGCCTCGAGAGCTCGCCCAGTAATCCCATTTTTTTTTAGACGTGTATTAGATCTGTATTTTTTTCTTATTTAGTCAGAGATTTATGTTCATTAAAGTCTATCTTTTTAGTAAAAATACTGTTTTAATTATCCTCGAACGAGTTGAAGTGGAAATATTTGATAAAGTCAAGACAGAAACCCCTTTTATTCATTCACTAGAATAAAAATAAAGTTTAGGACTCTTAGAAGACGATCCTCAAGCAATCACTGAAGCACGAAACAACGCCTCAAGTCAAAGTTTATTTGGTTTATCAAAAAAAAATAAAACAAATAAATATATATATATATATATATATATATATATATATATATATATATATATATATATATATATATATATATATATATATATAATATCGGCTAACCCACGACGGTGTGGAAGCCGCAATATGCATAATAGTGGTGGACTCCGCTGTTCATAAAAATAACCTAATATAACATTTACCAATTTTTCCATCAACTTGCATCCGCGGGAGGTTAGAGAGATTGGATGGAAACTGGCCAGAGTAGAGTGATCTCTCACCGGTTTGCGAAAAGAGAGCACGAAGGCAATTCGCCATTAATCTGGGAGGATACCTTCTACCCAGATCCTGTTGAAAAAATATAAGAAAAAGGCCATGGCTCGCTAACCCAGGTGTCGAAACATGGCGTACGGGATATCATCTGGACCATGGGCAGTGTCCGCGGTTAAAACAAGAACGGAACGCATTAAACTCAGATTAAACCTGTCGATGAAGGGTTTTCCGCATTTGGAGGTAAATTCCAGTCCGCAGCCTTCCACGACATCATGACCCGCACTAAAACTGACGGAGCAGCATACCGGCTAGAGACTGCGAAGAAAGCGCTCGCGAAGGTTTCCGCTAAGGAAGCGGGTCAGAAGTTGCGGCCCCATTCTCCTGGGGAACGGGAGGAGGATCCTGCGACAACTTGCCCTGAATCCTTTTGACACACTTACACACTTTTGTTAGAGTGGTCTTCGCATCAGGTTGAAACACGTGTGCGCGACAAAAAGAGCGGCGAATATGCTTTGAAATATACCGGAATCTACTAGCCTTATTTCGAGAAATTTGACGACAGTGAAGTCATTCGGGCGGCACTTATAGCACAGGTAGACAGAACTCTTCTGTTTGAGAGCCTTCTCACACTCAGCTGACCACCAGGGAAGTGGCCGACGTGCAACACGACCAGACGTTCTTGGAATAGTAGTTAGGCCAACGGCGATGAGGTTGCCGGTGAAGAACTCAACTGTCGCATCTAGCGCCCTTAACTCGTTGACTGAGGCACATAAATCATTCAATTCCTGAAATGCGGGCAACTGTACCAATGTCACGCACTATCGATGCGTCTCTTAGGCAGCAGTGGCCCAGAAAATGATATTTGAATGATAAAGTGATCACTAACATGGAGGTCATCGACCATCCTCCGCCCAAAATCAGGCTGTGCATCCGGAGAGCACGAAGATAGATCGAGGCAGTAAACTGAAGCGGTTCTCGGGCAGTGATACGTAAACTCTTCCACATTTAGGATACCTATCTCTAGCTCGTCGATCAGGTCGGAAAGGCCTTGACCCCGGGCATCAATCGAGTAATCTCCCCAGATAGGGTTTCTACCCTTCAGATCTCCGAGCAAGAGAAAGGTCATCGGCAAGCGTGCCAGGACGCGTCGAAGTCGGCTGACTGTGGAATGTACGCGGAAATAATGATATGCTCCCTCTTCATGTGCAGCTGTAAAGCTACTGCCTGGAAGGAGGTATCTAAAGCAAAGAAAAGAACGGAGACATCATGCCAGGTGTAAATCGCGCATCCTCCTGCCCGGTCCCCATCCCGTTCTGGTGCGGTCGCTAAATCCTTATACCCCGGGAGGGTGGGCAGGAAGCACGCGCCCAGCATGGTCTCCTGCATAAAGATAGATAAAGGGAAATGGGAGACGAGACTCCGCGGCTCCGCCCAGTTGGCCTGTATTCCGCGGCAATTTCATTGAAGAATATGCCCTCCAGGCGTAGCTCGAGGAGATACATGGGCCCTATTTGAAGAGAAGACCCTCAGGAGAATGGCCATGCGCTTCACGGAGGCACAACTGAGGGCGTTGTTCGCCTGATAATGCGCTGAAGGCGCTGTTGCCTTTGAAGACTTATCGGGAAAGGTTAAGTTCTCAAATCGTCTCTTTTCCTCCGTTCACCTCTAAACCTTAGGCAGCAGGGTCGGCGGGTTCGCTTCTTTGGATGATCCACAGCTTCCGAGCCACCCAGTCTACCACTAGGTGTGAGCGAAGAAGCTAAGCTACTTTAGTGCAGTCCTAGTCTCGGGGGACAGCTTTAAGAACCCCGGAAGATAGCCTTACTACCAACTTCAAGTGTGTTGCCTTCTGAGAATATAACGACAGGTGGGGGCACATGCGGTCACACTGGGTGAAGAGGTGGGAACCCTAGTTTTAGCCGGTGGTAGGTGTGAACCTTTTATGCCGCCAGCTCTACCGGGGGAGCGCCTATGGTGGGTGTAACCCGCAAAAGGGTTCCGAATGACCGTGCTCGTAGGTGTGGATGGGCCAGGAACAAGTCCTTATCCTCGAGGAATGAGAGTCGATCCTGGGCCTCAACGGCCAGGATTTCTTTTTCAAGGAGATATGCACCACATTTCTTCGAAGAAGCGGGTTGCGGCTCTCCGTAATTGACACACTTGGTCACACACGATTTAGACTTATCGTGCGCGGCCTTGGAGCAATTTACATAGACTTTGAGTGACGCCGACTTTGCACGTCTACAAGAACGATTTTTATGGCCGAAGCGGTGATAGTAATAGCACCGCCGCGGCAGTGGCACGAATGCCTTTACGCGGGAGCGTTACCAACCGACACGCACCGACTCAGGGAGCTTGTCACAGTCGAACGTGACGAAGAGTGTAGGGGTGAGTATCGAGGCTCCTCCCTGTTTTCTCATCACACGTTCGACCTTGACCGCCCCATGGTCGGTCAGCTCTAAGGTAATGTCCTATATGGAAAAGTCAACGAGTTCGCTTGCACAAACTACTCCTTTCACAAAGTTAATGGTAGAGTGCGGCGTCACACTCACCGGGGTGCCATCAAGAGTCCGAAGAGCACTTATCTTGGCCGCCTCAGAGTGATTCGCCGTATTCGCCAGAAGGCTTCCGTCCGAAAAACGGGTCACCTTCGGCTCTCTACCAATTACACTAGCTAATGCTCTCCTCTGTTGGATCATGTTACCCTTGGCTAACATGGTGCCATCAGTGGAACGAATCAAGAGGAAGCGTTTAAAGCCAGCGTGCTCGAAAACGTCAGGTAACCTCTGAATGAGGGGCCCCGGTGTTACCAAGGCTCCACCCTGCACACTTTTAGTCTTAGTCGGGGGCCCCGCACCCCGGGGAGTAGAGAGCCTGAATGTGCCGATCTTGGCTTGGTCACTTACCAAAGTGGCAGCAGACCCATCCGTCCTCGCAGTTCCCGCGGATGGAGAGCAGCCCCGACTCTTTTTAGTCTGTTTCTTATTTTTTTTTATTTTTAGGAGTGGAGGACTGGGAATGAACGCATTTATCCCCTCCGCTGGCAGGAGCCCCCAGGCCAGATGTACCGGCCTCAGCTAGGTCCTTCTTCGAAATAGAGAAGCCCCTGGCAGTCGTAGGGGCACCGGTCAAAGGAGATCCCTCCCCTCCTTGTACTGCCTCAGAAACCCTAGCCGTTTGAGGAGGACCTTGCATAGGGGTCGATTCGGGTTCGGTGCTTGGCGCCGAGCCCGGATTCCCGCCAATGAAAGGCTCTACCGTCTGAGGCTGGGTTGCCTCAAGGACCATATATACCTCAAGGGGGCCTCCAGTTGGACATCCACACCCATATCTCAAGACATCACAGGTCCCTTTGGCAGTATTGTCACTAGTCAGGTGGTGTGGGGAAGCACAGGCCTTGACCCCGGCAAGGTTCAATATTCTTGCCAGCAGGTTTTTTGTGGGAAGCGACCGAAAGTGCTTGGCTTTCCTCCCCCCCTAAGGGGGTTTTCCCTACCGAGCCGCCTTAATGGACAGCGGTCGTCAATGGGCTGCCTGCTGGCTTTCTTGGCAGTCCCCTTGGAAAGAAAAGGAGGGACTACCGCTGGAAACATGGAGGTGCCCGAAAGCACTTTCAGAGAATGAAGTGAGGGGGAGTCCTCTACACCCGTAGTCGGAGAAGAAGAGTAAGCCTCCTCTCCGGTTAGATAAATATGGATGTTCCCCTGCGCAAGCACAGGGAGGTGACCTTCATTTTTTTCGGTGGAACTGCCCGAGGGAATTACAGGGGGGTGGGGTGGACTCATCATTGGGCATGGTGACCATCTTTTTATTACGGGATGCAACATTTCATGACCCCTTGCAGTAGCCTGCACTGCAAGGGGTGCGTACAGGCCTGGCAGAGCCAGGTGCCGCCATTCAAGACCACCCCTCCTGCTTGGTGGCCTGGCACTCCATCGGCATGGTGGCTCCACCTTGGACACGACGTAAAATTGATAGTGTCTGAAGAGAGAAGAAAAAGGGATGTGAGGAAGGTAGGGGTGGGGATGAAGCAGGTTGTTAAAAACGAACCACCCCAGACCGGAGCTCAGGGGTTAGGGAACATTTCCCCCTCCCCCTCAGCCCCAATCCGGACGGTTGGCTGATAAGAAGGTCAGCATCTACCTTGTGAAATTAGAGGCTGACCAGAGAAAGTTGTGGGAGGGGTTGTATGAAAAGCGACGAAGTAGGGGAGAAATACAGGCTATCTGAAGGAAGGAAGAGAGGCTAAGCTGGGGTCGGACGGAGCGCTGGATCCTGTTAGCACGGCGGCCAGGATGGCAAATCGCCGCGCCCCTTACAGGGGAAAATGGCAACAATTAGGAAGCAACGTCCGCTGTCCGGGGGAGGTCCGCCTCCCTGCGCAGTAGTAGCGTGCGACCTAGAAAGAAAACAACAACAACAAAAACAAAACCTAGTTAAATAAAGTGGGAGAAGGCTGACCTCCCCACAAAAATTCTATTAGTCCACCAATCAATATGCACAACTCCAATCCGGGATAGTTGGCTGTGAAGAAGGTCGGCATATACCTTGTGAAAATAGAGGCCGAATAGAGAAAGTTTTGGGAGAGGTTGTAGGGGGAAGTGAGGAAGTTGAGGAGAAATACAGGCTGTCTGAAAGAAGGAGAAGAGGCTAAGTGGGGCCGGACGTGGCGCTGATTCCCATCAGCATGGCGGCCAGGATGGAAAATCGCCGCGCCCCTTACTACGGGGGCAAACAGCAGCTAAATACTATGTATAAGGCCCATTGTTGAGGGGAAAGCTAGAGTGAGGGGAAATGGATGGTGATGGGAGCATGAAGGTGATGAGAAAGTGGAGGGTGAGGGGAAAGTGAAAGGTGAGAGAAAAGAGGAGATTGAGGGAAAGTAAAAGGTGAGGGAAAAGAGGAAGATGAAGGGGGAAGAGGATAGTGAAGGACTAGGAAGGCGAGAGGAACTAAGAAGGAGAGAGAAGTTAGATAACGATTGGAAGTGGTATGAGATTAAGGGAAATATGAGTTTGGGGAGATGTATGAGTTTGGGGGAAGTATGAGTTAGGGGGGAAGTATGAGTTTAGGGGGAAGTATGAGTTTGGGGGGAAGTATGAGTTTGGGGGGAAGTATGAGTTTGGGGGGAAGTATGAGTTTGGGGGGAAGTGTGAGTTTATAGGGAAGTGTGAGTTTGGAGGGAAGTGTGAGTTTGGAGGGAAGTGTGAGTTTGGAGGGAAGTGTGAGTTTGTGGGAAGTATGAGTTTGTGGGGAAGTATGAGTTTGGGGGGAATTATGAGTTAGGGGAATTATGAGTTAGGGGAATTATGAGTTTAAGGGGAATTATGAGTTTGGGGGGAAAAAAGAGTTAGGGGAATTATGAGTTTAAGGAAATTATGAGTTTGCGGGGAAGTATGAGTTTGGGGAGAAGTAAGAGTTTGTGAAGAAGTTAGAGTTTGGGAGGAAGTAAGAGTTTGGGAGGAAGTAAGAGTTTGGGAGGAAGTAAGAGTTTGGGAGGAAGTAAGAGTTTGGGAGGAAGTAAGAGTTTGGGAGGAAGTAAGAGTTTGTGAAGAAGTTAGAGTTTGTGAAGAAGTTAGAGTTTGGGAGGAAGTAAGAGTTTGGGAGGAAGTAAGAGTTTGGGAGGAAGTAAGAGTTTAAGAGGAAGTAAGAGTTTGGGAGGAAGTAAGAGTTTGGGAGGAAGTAAGAGTTTGGGAGGAAGTAAGAGTTTGGGGGGAAGTAGTGTTTGGGAGCGGAATACGAGTTGGGGGGAAGTACGAGTTTGAAGATAGTACGAGTTTGGGGGAATACGAGTTTGGGAGGAGTACGAGTTTAGGGGACTACGAGTTTTAGGGGAGTACGAGTTTTGGTGGAGTGCGAGTGTTTTGGTGGGAGTACGAGTTTGGGGGAAGTACGAGTTTAGGGGGAAGTACGAGTTTAGGGGAAGGTACAAGGTTGGGGGAGGTACGAGGTTGGGGGAAGTACGAGGTTGGGGGAAGTACGAGGTTGGGGGAAGTACGAGGTTGGGGGAAGTACGAGGTTGGGGGAAGTACGAGGTTGGGGGAAGTACGAGGTTGGGGGAAGTACGAGTTTGGTGGCAAGTACGAGTTTGGGGCGAGTACGAGTTTGGGGAGAGTACGAGTTTGGGGGGAGTACGAGTTTGGGGGAAGTACGAGTTTGGGGGAAGTACGAGTTTGGGGGGAGTACGAGTTTGGGGGGAGTACGAGTTTGGGGGGAGTAGGAGTTTGGGGGGAGTAGGAGTTTGGGGGGAGTACGAGTTTGGAGGGAGTACGAGGTTGGGGGGAGTACGAGTTTGGGGGGAGTACGAGTTTGGGGGAGTACGAGTTTGGGGGGAGTACGAGTTTGGGGGGAGTACGAGTTTGAGGGGAGTACGAGTTTAGGGGAAGTACGAGTTGGAGGGAGTACTAGTTTGGAAGGAGTACGAGTTTGGGGGGAGTACGAGTTTGGGGAGTTACGGGTTTGGGGGGAGTTACGGGTTTGGGGGGAGTACGGGTTTGGGGGGAGTACGGGTTTGGGGGGGTACGGGTTTGGGGGGAGTACGGGTTTGGGGAGAGTATGGGTTTGGGGGGAGTACGGGTTTGGGGGGAGTACGGGTTTTGGGGGGAGTACGGGTTTTGGGGGGAGTACGGGTTTTGGGGGGAGTACGGGTTTTGGGGGAGTACGGGTTTTGAGGGGAGTACTGGTTTTGGGGGGAGTACTGGTTTTGGGGGGAGTACTGGTTTTGGGGGGAGTACGGGTTTGGGGGGAGTACGGGTTTGGGGGGAGAATGGTTTGGGGGGAGTACGGGTTTGGGGGGAGTACGGGTTTGGGGGGAGTACGGGTTTTGGGGAGAGTACGGGTTTTGGGGGGAGTACGGGTTTTGGGGGAGTACGGGTTTTGGGGGGAGTACGGGTTTTGGGGGGAGTACGGGTTTTGGGGGGAGTACGGGTTTTGGGCGGAGTTCGAGTTTGGGGGAGTACGAGTTTGGGGGAGTACGAGTTTGGGGGAAGTACGAGTTTGGGGGAAGTACGAGTTGGGGGAAGTACGAGTTTAGGGGAAGTACGAGTTGGGGGGAAGTACGAGTTTGAGGGAAGTACGAGTTTGAGGGAAGTACGAGTTTGGGGGAAGTGCGAGTTTAAGGGAAGTACGAGTTTGGGGGAGGTACGTTTTGGGAAGTATGAGTTTGGGGGAGTACGACTTTGGGGTGAGTACGACTTTGGGGTGAGTACGACTTTGGGGTGAGTACGACTTTGGGGTGAGTACGACTTTGGGGGGGAGTACGAGTTTGGAGTGAGTACGAGTTTGGGGAAGTAGGAGTTTGGGCGGAGTACGAGTTTGGGCGGAGTACGATTTGGGAGGAAGTTTAATTTTGGGGGAAGTAAAATTTTGGGGGAAGTACGATTTGGGGGAAGTACGATTTTAGGGGAAGTGCGAGTTTGGGGCGAGTACGAGTTTGGGGCGAGTACGAGTTTGGGGCGAGTACGAGTTTGGGGCGAGTACGAGTTTGGGGAAAGCTCGAGTTTGGGGGAAGTACGAGTTTGGGGGAAGTACGAGTTTGGGGGAAGTACGGGTTTGGGGGAAGTACGAGTTTGGGGGAAGTACGAGTTTGAGAGAAGTACGAGTCTCGGGGAATACAAGTTTCAGGGGAGTACGAATTTTCGGGGGAGTACGAGTTTTCGGGGGAGTACGAGTTTCGGGGAGTACGAGTTTCAGGGAGTACGAGTTTGTGGTGAGTACGAGTTTGGGGTGAGTACGAGTTTGGGGTAAGTAGGAGTTTGGGGGAGTAAGATCTGTGGGGAAGTATGAGTTTAGGGGAATGAATGAATGAATAGTGCATTGAAAATTTAAAAGCTGCGTAGCCCAGATGGACTATCTCGCAGCCAAATTCACTTATGGGCAGTGAATTTAAAATTATTATTTTTAAAATATTGCCATATTAAAATACATAAAAAAGCCGAAATGTCCTTGGGACCAAAATTAGTTTAATAGGCAATATTAAGTCAGTTAAAATCTTTTAACAAAAAATAGACTATTAAAAAATTCAACAAAATGTAAAAACATAAACTATGAATAGATCAACAATAAATATATAAAACTATTTTAAATTTTGTTTAAAAGATTGCTTTCTTTTAGGAAGGTTAGTATCCTAGTCACGTCAAAGAAGCAATGGGTCTCGGAAAAGATGCCCCGCAGAGCCTGCTGGGGGGCCATCTCTCTGGTAATGAAGGGAAAAGTCGTCCTTCTGAGATTCCTTAGCAATGGGCATTCTACAAATATATGGAGGACAGATATTTGTACCCCACACAGAATGCACATAGGTGGGGGCAGCCCACTCATTAAATGCTCATGGGTGAGCCGGCAATGGCCTATCCTCAGACGGACAAGCGCAACCTCCATTTTACGATGTCTAGTTGTACGTGGCCATGGGTGAACGGAGGGTTTTATGGAGTGGAGCTTGGTGGGAGGGAGGGAGCTCCACCTCTTCTGCCATAGGCCGACCACGTATTCATTGATCAGAGGATAGGTATCGCAGAGTGGGACTGGGGCCACAGGAGCTGTCCCCAGTGATGCTGCTTCTTTGGCTGCAGCATCTGCCCTCTCATGGCCTGGGATGCCCACGTGACTAGGCACCCAGCAAAAGGATATCTCGTGGATGGGCGATAGTCGTAGGAGCCACCGCTGGATCTTGGAAACCAACGGATGGCTCGAACCAACATCACCCAACATTTGAAGCGAACTAAGGGAGTCTGTAAAGATAGTATGAGAACCAGATGGCCTGCCAGCTATGATAGTCAGTGCCGCCATCATAGCAACGAGTTCCGCTGTGAATGCGGAAGCTGCGTTTGGCAGGCGGACCAATGCTGTCTCAGATGGAAAGACAGCAGCTGCTCCAACTCTGTCCGGTGACTTGGACCCATCGGTGAACACAAAAGTGCTATGCCGATGTTGAGAGGAGTGGTCGCCATACATGGCTCTCAATACTACAGGCAGGTGGTGATCCTTGGGCCTATCAGCTAGTTCCCTACATACCATTGCAGGTGGTATGAGCCACGGGGGGGTCTTTGGCATGGTAAAGGGAATCACTGAGAACTCCCCCAGTTGCGCAGTGTGCTCGGCCATACGCAGAGCAAAGGGGCGAGCCAGAGATGGAGATCTATCGTATGAGGCCACTGTCCGTGTATTGAACATGCACTCATACACTGGCGTCTGCGGTAGTTGCTCAAGTCTAAGGAGGTAGTTTAAATTAGACTTGAGCCTGTGATAGGGAAGGGGGAGAACCCCGTTCTCTGCGTAGAGGCTCCACACTGGGGAGGACTTAAAGGCTCCAGAAGCCAGGCGCACACCCTTGTTACGCACAGTATTTAGTTTTTCGAGAATGGATGGCGAGGCAGAGGAGTACACCTGTGATCCATAGTCTAGCTTTGATTGGACCAATGCTAGATACAGGAGCCACAGGGTACGTCGATCACTTCCCCAAGAAGTGTGAGACAACAGTTTCATTATGTCCATTCTCTTTAAACAAGACCTTTTCAAGGCGTCCACATGGTGCAGGAAGGAAAGCCTTGAATCAAATATGACCCCCAGATATTTGAAATGGGGCTCAAAATCTATAGGCACACCATATAGCGACAAAAGGGGAGGGTCCCATGTCACTAACTTATGCCCATAAAAGTGAACAGCCTTGGTCTTTACTGCGGAAAAGCGGAAACCCTTGGAGGAAGCATTTTCAGCTACAGTGCCTATAGCTCGCTGTAGCTTACGGACGATAAATGGGAGTCTGGGCGAAGAACAAATGAGCGCCAGATCATCCACATATAACGTCGACGAAATCTCGGGAGGGAGATTTCTAACAATGCTATTAATGGCCACAGAGAAGCAGGTGACACTGAGGACACTTCCCTGTGGCACACCCTCAACTTGGTCCACGGGCTCCGATAAGGTGCCTCCAACCCTTACGCGTAGTGTGCGTCGCATCAGAAATTGCTCGACAAACCTGGGGAGGTAACCCCGCAGGCCCCAATCATGGAGTTGTTTAAGGAGACCACGCCTCCAGGTGGTATCGTATGCTTTCTCAATATCAAAGAAGACAGCGATGGCGTGCTGCTTCTTTGAAAAAGCATCTCTTACGAGTGACTCCATTCGGACAAGCAGGTCTGTCGTACTCTGCTTTTTCCTGAACAATGATTGAGAAGGAGATATGAGATTTTGAGTCTCCAAAAACCAGACGAGTCTGAAATTGACCATTCTCTCAAACACTTTACATGGACAACTGGTAAGAGCAATGGAGCGGTAATGGGTGGGCTCCGTCCCGTCCTTTCCTGGTTTGTGGAATGGAAGGACTATGGCCTCTCTCCACATGAAAGGGAAGCGGCCCTTGATCCAAATCCAGTTGTAAATGTCCAGTAAATGAGAGAGAAGGGATGGATGCATATTCCTAATCATATCATAGAAAATGCCATCCGATCCGGGGGCAGTGGATCTACAGTGCTTCAGTGCATTATGGAGCTCATGGATAGAGAAGAGTCGGTTGTAAGACTCGTTATCCATGTTAGGCTCCATAAAGTTGAGCGGTTGCTGCTCCTGTTGGAGCCTAAAGCACTGGAATTGCATCTCATAATTATCTGGGCTTGAGATGCTAGCAAATGATCTGGCCAAGACATTGGAAATATGGGACAAGTCCCCCAACAATTCTCCAGCTTGGACAATGTTGGGAGCTGTAAAGCCATTGGATTTGCCCAATAGCTTTTTGACCCTTTTCCACACTTTGTCTATAGGAGTTTGCCAACTTATGGACGCGATGTAACCTTCCAACGAGGTCTTTCGAGCCTGTCGAAGGATGCGTCGCCGTGCTTCCCTTGCTCTGTTACGAGCAATTTTATTTACCATCGTAGGGGAGCGATGGTAACGTCGGCAAGCCATTTTACATTCAGTCACGGCTCTCGAGCATTCAGCCGACCACCAGGGAACTTGTGGTCCGCGAGCGGTTGAGCCGGAGAGCGGGATGGAGGAGTTAGCCGCTTTATTGACGTGGACTAGGAGGTCGAGTTTAGGGGAAGTACGAGTTTAGGGGAACTACGAGTTTGGGGGAGTACGAGTTTAGGGGGATGTACGAGTTTAGGGGAAGCGCGAGTTTAGGGGAAGTGCGAGTTTAGGAGGAAGTCCGAGTTTAGGGGAATTACAAGTTTGGGGGGAATTGTGAGTTTGAGAATGAAGTACGAGTTTGGGGGGGAAGTACGAGTTTGGGGGAAGTATGAGTTTGGAGAAAGTACGAGTTTGAGGGGAAGTACGAGTTTGGGGGAAGAATGAATTTAGGGGTCAGTACGAGTTTAGCGGGGAGTATGAGTTTAGAGGAAATATGAGTTTGGGGGTTAAGTATATTTTGGGTGCAAATGTTAATGGAGTTGTGGGAGGTCAAAATGTGAGGGTGAAAGGAAAGTTATTGGTGAAGGGGACGTGGAGGAATGGAAGAACGTGGAGGGTGAATGGAATGCAAATGGTGAGTGGGTTTCCGATGGTGAAAGAATGTAGAGGTTGAGGAAACTCTAGAAGGTGCGGGGAATGCATAAGGTTATAAGAATGTAAAGGGTGGGGGAATGTAGAGGGTGGGGAGAATGCGGATGGTGAGGGGAAAGCGGATGGAGAGGGAAAAGCGGATGGTGAGGGAAAAGCGGATGGAGAGGGAAAAGCGGATGGTAAGGGGGAAGCAGATGGTCAGGGGAAACCATAATGTTAGTGGAAATGGAAACTCTGGAGAAAGCAAGGTTGAGTTGGAAAACGGAGGGCGAGAGGGGAATCCTTGGCTGATGGGGAAGTCGGTAGGTGAGAGATCATGTCGGCGTCTGGTGTAACTTTTACTACTGAAGCTTTCTCTCAACAGCTTCAGCGTTTGAAAACAAACAGCCTTGGACCTAACAAGTTCTGCTGACCAAAGTCGCGTGCTCTCACTTATTCTCATTTATGACCTTACGATATTAAAACATTCAATAATTCCCGATTAACCTTTGCAGGACATTGACAATTATATCCTTCGAAAGAGAATGTAGAACAACATTAGGGTTTCAAATTTCAAATTTCGTTAGAATCGGTCGAATAGTTATGATGTTATTGGCAAAACAAAATAATTCACTGACTAACCTTGGGAAGACTTTGTCAATTATATCATTCGAAAGAGAATTTAAAACAAGATAAAGGTTTCAATTTTAGTTAGAACGGCCGTATAGTTACAATGTTATTACCAAAAAATAAACAAAGCAAAACGGGGACCGATGGACCTACAACAAACCAAGGACCTCCGAGAGAAACTGAAACTAGGCGGGAAAAGAACTTGACCCACCACATTCTCCTGACCTTTGCTCCTTCGATGGACTCAGATTAACATCAAGAGAGGAGGTCGAAAATGAGTTAGCTTCCTATTTCCTATCAAACCAATGAAATCAATGTGCCAATCAATTTTATACTCGTATCTTCTTCACATGAATTTTTTTTATCAAAATCAATCAATTATTTATTGATTATTAAATACATCCACAAATACCACTATTTTGATTTAAAAAATACTTGTTAAAGTAGGACAGAACTTTCGTCCAAATTTGATAAAAGTTCAAGTAAATGTCATGTTGAAAGGCCAGAGAGAAACAATAGATGGCGAAATGAATAAAGAATCAAGAAAGGAATAAAGAAATAGAAACTTCAGGAACAAAAGTGAGGGATCATCAACACATATATTTGCGTATGACCTTTAATCCCGGGCAACGCCGGGTACCTATGCTAGTACTGGCTATAAACCATATACGAGCTAGACAAAGTAAAAAATTGGTAGAGCTTTCAAACATACACACTTTTTGCAACAGGCAAATCAAACGTAATGAGAATATTGGAAAATAAATTCATAAACTTAAAATAATGTATCGATGATTTTATTAGAAAGTAATAAAATTAGGTAGGATCGGATGAACACGGATGTTAGTGGTTTTTTAGTCATCAAAACTAAAGGTTTCAGGTTAGCAGCAATCCAAAGTGACCAACAGGTAGCTCACATAAACACCTTTTGTTTTTCATATATAGATCTTTGAAATATGTTTACCAGTTACGTTTTATAGTGTCATTTTTGAAAAATGTGTTTTTGTATGTATTGTAACCATGTAGGACCTTCTCCGTACGCCCTTGGTCCCATTTTAGGTAACTTATTTCCATATGCCACAACTGAAATTAAACGATCTACTACTACTAAATGATACACAAATGTTATAGAAAGATAAATAATAAAAGAGAAATGGTTAGAAATGTTATTTAAAAATATTTTCCATAGTTATCAAAAATAATATAAAAAATACTATATTTCTTAATTTAGAAAACATTTGAGCAAGTAATACACAACCCCCATTGTCTATTATTGCATAAATATATTAATAACATCAGTAGGCAATGTAAAATCCCCATCTTACTGCAATAATGCAACTGGAAATTTGAAAATTTAAATTCATAAAATCAAATAAAAAATAGCCCATATGATAAATGCAAAAAATAAAATGAAAATTAGCCTACTATCCTACAATATGATATATTAAGCAATTCTAACCTATAAAGTAAAGAGCCTATCACGTAATAGTTAAATCTTGCATCTAACATAAAATAATGTTAGATAAAAAGACAAATAACATCATTTAACCCTGAAAAAATGGTCAACTTTGCACTTTGATATCTTGTATTTTTATTCATTCTTTGATCGCTTTTTCACATTTATAACAAAACAATGATACCTGATCAACACACAGTAGTTTCAAAACGAAATCTTCACTAGTATAGTTTTCACGAATTTTAAAATTCCACCCACGAAGATTCATTCAGTAAATTCGACCCAAGAAAATGTCGCCCATAGAAAATTTCAATGGTAGAAAAATTCCACCCAAGAATTTTTTAAAATTAGCTTTGGACCGAAATGATTTTTACTCTTATATTATATGTTCTGCCCCAACATAATGGCCTAAACATTCTTTACAGGTGAAAAGGGAAGGAAAAATCAAAAGAATAATGAACCCAAGAAAGTTTGTAATTTTTGGCTAACATTGTGTCACCATATTATGCAAAAATCACAGAAAAAAATATTGGAATCAAAGAGAGCGGAGGGAGCACCAGAAGCTGAAAATGCAGCCAACAGTGCGAATCAATCTCACTATAACAGACTGCACTGTTAGCAATTCATTGGGGGGATACTTTTGAGAACAGTCTCGGTGCTACCAGACCTTTCCCTCTCCCTAGCAGGACACAAGAAATAGGCACTTTCCTTGTCTCGGGGTGATTAAATTTTGACCTAATCTTCCCCCGTCTGTGCACCTAAGTTTTTAACGCTTCCTTATCAAGCAACTCTGCCTCTCTCCAAATTTGCTACAAAGTAGACAAATGGGCTGGCGAAAAAATAGTATATTTTTAAATGAATTTCCTTACCTACAGTTTGGGACTTCTTCCTGAAGGTTGACCGTTCTAGAATAAAAGCACCCTCAACCCTAAGTTACCTCTCTCACCTTCCTCCATATGAATACCTGCATTAAGAAAAAAATGGCATTAAAACCACCTAGAAAAGTGATATGGTCATAATTCCGGGGCTTTCAATTTTAATAGTATACCGTTCTGGTGAGCACAAGAAATAATGAAATTACTGGGACACATTTTAATGTAGGATTCATGGCTTAGAAACTCCGATCAAGAACTTGTGGTTGATCCTCCAAAATGGATTAGCGAACAAAAGTCTACAGCTTGTTTAAATTTTCCTAACTTTATGCATGCTATACTTTGAGTGGGGACAAATTTTCTTCTAACGAATAATTGATTACAAGTGAAGGGGGATTAAACAGATATTTATAACACAAAAATTATATAAAGAAAGCTGTGAAAAAATAAAATGACCCACATATTTTAAAATGGAATGCAAGATAGATTAACAAGAAATGAAAACTAGCTTTATTTATTTAGTAATCAGATGAGAGATGCGATAAGCAAACGATAAATAATTGAATAACAGTAAGAAAAGAAATTGTGAAAATGAACCAAGTGGCAGGACTGGAATAGCATACCACTTCAGCCTTAAATTTTAGGATCTAGAGGAGATATTTCAACCGACACAAAAGAAACAAAAGAATAAATTCTAATTCTACCAGGGTTGATATTGTCCCTTCACTGCAATTTACAGGGCTGTATTTGTTTACATGATTATACTGAGACATATACTAAAGAGGTCTTATTGACTTCCCTTTGAAAATAAATGGCATTATATTGGATAATCCTACGGGGTGTTTCTTACCAGTTAACCTATAAAAGTGTTTTAGATGCGAGAGTCTACACTATATTTAAGAGAGGTAGAAAGCTGTATGCCTCTTTTAATTTAAGAAATATTAACAAGACTAATTTGACCATATCTCTAGATATGGCATCGGCTGTTAATCGACTCTGTACAAACATTTGCATATCCATTTAAGCCGATCCTTTCTAAACTAGCTTATAATTATAGAATATAGAATTATGTTCTTGTGATCATTATCACTTGCTGGGAAAGAGGATGCGACGGAAAGGAAACTCAATTTTTATCAAATTTTGTATAGAATGAATATTATAGACGTTAGAGAAATGAAATGGGCAAGAAACAAACAAGCAATTATAAATTTAGTAGTAACATGCACCACCGTATAATGACTTTCACATAAGATCAGAATGGCGATTGCTAGTAAGCCCGTGGGAGGTATCCTGGTGATGTAATTTTTTAACACCAGCCACAGAACGTGGAACCAATTCGTGACCCCGCGAAACCTCCGTTTCGCTTCCGGGGTAGGAAGATACAAGTACTTCAATCCAAGATACTGGTACCCCACATAGGGTGTATCTGGATATGAATACCTCCGTAGTGCACACTGATATTCCATCGGCAGAGCTCCGGGTAAGAGGAGAGAGTCGCTTTGTTGGGCTATCAAGATGCGGAAGGGAGTGATAGCGGTGTATTGATTGGTTATGTCCCTGATGCCGTGCGATAGGTAAGTTCAGAGTATCGGCCAAATGGCCGACCAACTCGCGACGCCACTCAGTTTTTTGTCTGCCTTCGTCGTAATAAAACTCGTGCCTCTACGCTAGAAATCCAGCGCTGTGTCTATTGGGCTAGCGAGAGCTCCACGAAAATCAAAATGGAATTAGTGACCATCGCCTCTAGCCAGTGAATGACACAATTGACAAGATTTAACAATAACTAATACTAAAATTATTAAATTAAAAAATAATAACAAAAATGTTCCTTAAAACTACGTTTTCATTGATGAAATGCATAGATTTAATGACGTAATATTCGTTAAGGATGTCCAAATTGAATGATATTTTGCTCTTAGGGTAAACGGAAACTGAATTCTAAGAGGAGAGGCAAAGATTAGTGTTCGAGGGCCGAGATGATTGAGCAGCGTCAAAAGAGATGCGACAGCGACATCTAAGAATCGGGGGATGAAAACCCCCAGTGGCTGCTGATAAACTTTTAAACTGTGGCTTAAAAGGAATTTAGCTGCAGTAATGGCGGGTAAGAACGAAACAGTAGCTGAATGCGTTAGAGGCGAAGGGAATCTGCGAGTAGGCTTTCTTTAAATGGAAGACCTATTGTAATTATTCCTATAAAAGATAGTCTGTGCCCACTCCTACTAGAAAAACACTTGTCTTGTCTCTCATGGGATAATAACCTACACTTTGTTTTTTCAAAAGGCTTTTTGAATCAAACCTTTTTGGCGATTAAGGATGGTAGCTCTGGCGATGAGCATTTTGTTCATTGTGGAAGAATGAGAGAGAAAGAATCGCCTTGTCCTCCCCCCTCCCGACTTTCTCAGTTCGTCGTTGACCGCTCTAAATTTGTCTGCCCTATATACTGCGAAAATTAGAACAATGGAAAGACCATTAAGCGGGTATCGCGACCCAAGGTAATTAAGGAAGTCTGTTGGCGATGAATCTCACCCCCCGTCTAGATAATTTCGGGGTATATATTCACCAGTTCAGAATTCACATGCAGATTGTGTCTGAAGCCGCCGTCCAGTACATTAGGTGCAACATCTTCATTAGTCGAGAAGAAATCGACTACATTCTATTCCAGAGAAGAATTGAATGATTATCGAAGAGCCAAGGAAGAGCTAGTCGTCAATAATTGTTGTTCGTGGATAGTTAGGCGCGCTTCATATATAGGAAAAGCCATCTCCGAAGCACCTTCCGTTTGCCTCTTTAGGATAAGAGAACCCCCCCCCCCACTTCAGTTTCCTGAAGTTGAATTGAGCGTCCCGGGAGATGCCCACAAGTTCAAGGTCGAACTTACCTACGTGGTCTTACTCGCCGCACATCAAGGTAAAAGGGGATTAAACCCCCGCTTCGTCACGCTCCTCCCACCTTTACCGCGTCGAACCTTAAGGATCCCCTTTGCTTTAGAACTTGCATAATTGTAAAATCATTACTTATTTAATCATCCCTCTGTTAAAACTTAATTGATAGTGTTAATCAGCATAGCAGTGACCAGTCAATATTTAATTGCATTGCCATTTAACTTGCCCTATATGTAAATGTAATCTTTAGTTCTATTAAAGTATATTTTTGTAGACGTGTTTGAATATTCCTTGGCCTAACAACTGTGTATGTAAAGCACTCTTAGAACCATTCCCAGGAGGAGCCTTAATTTCGGTCAGCCAGTAAGCTTGTGTGCGTATATTCAACTCCTTTATTCATTTTCATATAACGGTTAAAATAGTTTGCCCTATTGTCCGTTTCTATATCTTCCATTTTCTTTCTTAAGCTTTAATGGTCCACGTAATTAATTTCCTTAGCGTTTTCACAGGTTGTGTTACCAGTTTTCATTTTCTTGTGCCTTTAAATATATCTATTATATATCACGGTTTTATGTTATTTTCGATTATTATTATTATTATATATATATATATATATATATATATATATATATATATATATATATATATATATATAACACTCTTGTAATGTAATTCTTTATGTATTCCTTGAGAATGAAATAAATAAGTTCGTGGAATCCGCTTTTCAAATTTTCCTGTGTGATTTTTTGCACTTTATTCCGATTTACTTATTTATTCCACGTTTGTCATCAAGTTCTCTTGCAGCCATTACTCACTCGAGTGTTAATTCTTAAGTGAACTCGAGCGATAAGGAACATACTTAAGGATTTAAAATAAAGTCAAAGATCAAACGTGTTACTGGAAAGTGATGAATAACCAGCGTAAACCAGAATTTGGGCTTTTAAGACAAGAAAAAGGTCGATTAAATTTGGGGTTGGTGCCCCAAAGCCAAGAAAAAATCGATTAGATTTGGTGTTGTGCCCTTAAGACAAGAAATAATCAATAAGTTTGAGGTTGGGGCCTTTAAGCCAATAAAAAAGTTAATGAAGTTTGGGTTGGAACCCTTACGACAAGGAAAAAGTCGATTAGATTTAGGCATTGTGCACTTAAGAAAGAAAAATGGATGAGATTTGGAATTGGAGCATTTAGAACATAAAAAATCCATTACTTTGGGATGGGGCCCTTAAGACAGGAATAATGTCGATTACATTTGGGGATGGGTCATTTATGACAAGAAAAACGTTGATTAGATTTGAGGTTTGGGGGCCTTTAATACAAGTAAAAAGTAGAATAGATTTGGGTTTGGGGCCGTTTATTCAAGAACAATCGATAAGATTTGGAGTTAGGGCCTTTAAAACAAGAAAAACTCAATTAGATTTGGGGTTGGAGCCTTTAAGATAATAAAAAGGTCGATTAGATTTGGCTTGGGACCTTTAAGGACACGAAAAATCGATTAGATTTGGGGTTGGGGCCTTTAAGACAAGAAAAAATCGAGTAGATTTGGGGTTGGGGCCCTTACGACAAGGTAATATCCATTAGATTTGGTGTTGGGGCCCTTAAGACACAAATAATGTCGATTAGATTTGGCGTTTGTACGTTTAAGACAACAAAATCGATTAGATTTGGGGTTAGGGCCATTAAAACAAGAAAAAGTGGATTAGATTTGAGGTTGGGGCCTTTAAGACAAGAAAAAAGTCAAATAGATTTGGGAGTTTGGCCTTTAAGACAAGAGGACATATCTCAGATTTGAGGTTGGAGCATTTCAAAACAAGAAAAAGTTGATTAACTTTGGCTTTGGGCCATTAAGACAAGAAAATTGTCAATTAGATTTGGGGTTGGGGCATTTAAGACAAGAAAAAATCGATTAGATTTGAGGTTGGGGGCCCTTAATACAAGTAAAGAGTCGAATAGATTTGGGTTTGAGGCCCTTAAGACAAGAACAGTCGATAGGATTTGGGGTTGGTGCCTTTAAAACAAGAAAAAATATTAGATTTGGAGTTGGGCCTTTAAGACAAGAAAAAATCGATTGATTTGGGGTTGGGGCCTTAAGACAAGGAAAATATCGATTAGATTTGAAGTTGGGGCTTTTTATATAAGAAAGAAGTCGATTAGATTTGGGGGTGGGCCATTAAAACAAGAAAAGGTCGATTAAATTTGAGGTTGGGGCCTTTAAGAAAAGAAAAGGTCGATTAGACTTGGGGTTTGGGCCTTTAAGACAAGAAAAGGTTGATTAGATTTGGGGTTTGGGCATTTAAGACAAGAAAAGGTTGATTAGATTTGGAGTTTGGGCCTTTAAGACAAGAAAAAAGTAGAATGTCGTTCGCTGAATTTTGATACCACGTGAAGGGACATCACAAAGTCCTCCGTTAGCTGAATTCCTTGGATCATTAAGTCGGTAAATCAATACTTATTATGGATTATAATTAATCTAATTCATCTTTTATCAGATTATAAAATATTCAACAAGTAAAAAATTAAACGTGCGATAGATGTTAGACTTTTTTTAACACTGCCCAGTAAATGGAGCCAATTATGAACTTTATTCAGTTATTATCCTCATTATCGGTCCATTTTGACTGAAGAGTGAATTTAATTGATTTAATGCAGAAAATCAAATTATATCTGTGACATCCTCCCTGGCTTCAATCGATATAAGCGGATTTCAGCGGCCAAAACTGTCACCCATCACCTCTCTGATCAATGTCATGCGAGGAAGTAGACCTTGTCAACATGCCACCCAATGTAAGGGGAAGATAATGCAAGCGGTAGTGATTCGCCAACCGGCCTTTATCCAGGCGGATCCAGATAGGATAATAAAATAGACATAAAGGTCAGTATGACAATCGATGGTGATCCCGAGGGCACCAGGGGCTGGTCCTTTTTGAGGAGAGGTGCCATGAAGTGTTATGTTTTTGACACAAGCATTCAGGTGGAACCATCGTCACCCCGTGGTAGAGGGACCTGTTCGGCGTCAGAGGTATGCAGATATAGATACCCATCGGCAGGATTCCTCGGAACAGAGAGAGGGTGTGTGTGTGTGTTGTGCTGCAAAGATGGGAGAGGGAAGAAAGCATTGTTGTAATTAGCTTCTACCAATTGGTAGCCAGATCTTTACGTGCGCTTTACGTACCGAGATTGAACCTGGTAGCGTGACCTTATCCAACCAACGCCATAGCCACTCGGCTAACAAGAGCTCTAATGCCCGTGTTAATAACGGTGAGTGTTTATTAGGGGGAGAGGTCGTAAATCCGTAAGAACATCTGCCCCAAATGTGAGAAAATATGTTATAGGTGAAGATACTGAAGTTAGGGGAAATGAAGTGGTAGAGAAGTATACGAGTAGACAATAGATGAATATATTTGGTGTGTGTTAGAAACAGAGTGAGCACAACTCTACAGTTGTGCAACGAGTGCAGATTCTATTTGGAAGCCACGATATGCACAGTGATTCGATCATTTGCTTCTGTCATGTTTCTCCGTCAGTCCAATCTTTCGAATTAATTGAACCTCCAGAGTTTCGAAGAATAGCCTTCCCAATTGATCCATTTGACCATAGGAGGCCCAGTTTGGCTCATATGAACAAAAAAGGCGTCTCAGTTTTGCCCATTTGTACAATAAAAGTCCAAGTTTCGCCCAATTAAAGGGATCCTAGGTTTGCCAATTTTAACAATAGGATTCCTTGGGTAATTTACCACCACTACTTTTTAAAGGTTTCCAACCATTCATTCATTTTTTATTGCATTTAACCCCTTTTATCCAGGCCTTCCCCTAGTCCGGAGGCCGTGGCCCCAATTAGTCCAAAAACGATTTTCATCGCGCCCACCTCACATTTTCATCTGTCAAAATCACCTCTGTTATTTCGGATCCGTTAACCTTTATGAGTTTTCCTCTTGTCATTTTTAGTCCTTTTTTATTCTACTCTTATTTAATCTAGATTAGGTTTGGATTTAGTCACCTATTGAACTTTCGAAGGTGTTTGCATTTTAAATATTAATTAGTTTAGGGTAGGTTGGGTTGAGTTTATTTAGCTATTGAGCCATAGTCACGAAATCTACCTAAGCCTAAACTAATTAGCAGAATACAACAACCCAGAATTCATAAAGGCGATGACACCAATACAATTCAACTGATGGGCTGGAAGTCTTTGTGTCCCCCTTTTTTAGCTAGAATTATTCTTTTTTAACAAAGTTGAAAATACATATTTCACCCCTATCTTTCACCCTGTGATGGTCTCCTCCAAACCCCTCTTATTATGGCCAATAACCCCAAACTTCGTCTATTCTACCCTATACTTTCATTTGTGTTCATATATAAAAGTATGATAATGTCGATTTATAAATTTTGTAGCGAAAGTATCTGCTATTTCACAATTATTTTAATATTTCTGCTGTAAACCCAATCTTCGAAATATTTCTTCAAATTCACCCAGGCAAGGATTTTTTTTTTGTGAGGGAGCCCATCTGACTACTTGGCCAAAAGTCACCGTACACGACACAGCCTATTACTAGGCTTTATTAAGAAACAAATGACAAAAAACAAGAAAACAAATAACAATATGAAAAAAAACAAATAGCAATATTTAAGTAACAAAGAACAACGCTAAAAAAGACAAGGGCTAAAAAAATAAAAACAAGAAAACAAAGCAAGGAGCAGGCAGGATCTGGCGTCGGGGGTATGCCCGCTTCCCCCTAGCAGAACAACATGCAACCTACAAAAAAACAACAGTCAAATAAAGGGGAGGAGGCTAGCCTCCTCCAAAAAGTCGTAAAGTACATAGGTCATTGGGCACGAACCCGTCCCAAGTACAAGGGACAAGCGGTAGCGACCCCGCTCATTCGGATAACGAAGACAGGTAACGTGCGCGAAAATGGCCCAGACTAGGACATTCAAGAAAAATGTGCCGAACAGTCTGGGGAACAACGCAATCTTCACGGTAGGGCGTAGGCAAACGCTAAATCAAATGGCGGTGCGTCCCGCGAATGTGTCCAATTCGGAGACGACAGAAAGCAACCTGAAACCGTTGTGGCATTGTGGGGCACATACATGGAAACAGGTGGGGGGTAATAGCACGCAACTTCAAGTTCCCCTCGACCGTCTACCATCTTCTTAGCCAAGAAGCCCGAAGAGCTGCCCGTATTCCTGCCATGTAATCGATATGAGCAAGAGCGAAACGCTGGTCTTGTAGCCCAGTCCTCGCAGACTCTTTGGCGCCATCATCGGCGCACTCATTTCCGGGAATTCCTACATATCCAAGAACCCAGCAGAAAATAATCACGACATTTACCCGGCTCGCCAAAACCGTGGCGTCAAGGATATCGCAAAACAAGGAATGCGGAGATTATAATGCCTCGAGAGCAGTCAGGGTGCTTTGTGATTCGTTATAAATCACAATCCGGTCTCCGAACCGGGCACGTCGCGTTATCTCCAGTAACGAGCGGTGTATTGCAGCCAGCTCAGCCGTGAAGACAGATGCAGCGCCTGGCAGAGCCCCGCTGCCTTCAAACATAGGGATACGGCGTGGATAACGACCACCTCCTCAGTCGTGGAGCCATCCGTATACACTGGCACGGTTCCAGCGTGACAGGAAGTGTGCCTAAAAAGGTCAAACGCAATGCTCACGGCGCTGTAGAAGCTTTGGAAGCAGAGGCGTTTTGACGAATAGTTAAAGGTGGTACCCTCCAGGGTGGCATCCTAGTCAGACCAGGAGCGCCAACGGCACGAGAGGTATACATTGCTCTTGAGCGAGTTTCCTAGCCCTAAACCCAAAGGGCTTAGGATATGACTGGTGTCGTTCGGCAGCATAGGCACCGTCGAGATCAGCTGCGGATGCAGTGAGCGCTGTTAGCGACTGAGAGAGGCGCATAGCTTGTGCGTACAGGCAAATAATGCACTGTGCACGGCGAAGAACGAGTGTTATATCTCCAGCATTGACAAGTAAGGTCTATATGGGGAAAGTGTGGAAGGCACTGCTCGCCAAGCGAAAGCCGGTGTGGTGGATCGAGTCTACCTTCAGCAATACACGCTCGGCTGCGGATGCATAAAACTCGCATCCGTAGTCGAGCTTCTAACTATTAAAGGATCGATAAAAAAAGGCAGTAGCCCTATCAGCGCCCCAAGCGTTGAACGTAACGTGGCAAAGAATATCCATGTCGTGGGTACAAGAAACCCTAAGGCTGCAAATATTAGCCCCCCAGGTGAGGCCTCGGTCAAATTGCAGACCAAGGAAACGGTCCGAGTCCACCACTTCCAGGCGCACCCCATTTCGAAACAAGTCTTGGTCAGCTTGGAGCCACAGATGGCGGCAGGAAGTGAACCACCTTAGTCTTGGTCAAGGAAAACCGAAGCCTTTCCACTTCGACATAGTGAGCGACGCGGTTCAATGCCTATTGGAGTCGACGCTTCAGAGTTGGCATCTGGGCCGCGCCAAAAGAGATCGAAAGTTCGTCAAAGTAGACCGTAGCAAGAACATCTTACGGAAGCACCGAGGTGATGCCGTTGATGCTCAAAGCAAAAAGTGCGACACTGAGGACACTTTTCTATGGGACGCCCGCTTCCTGCTTTATTGGGCCGGAGAAGGATCGCCCCACCCCTACGCGGTATCGATGATCTCGCAAAAATTCAGACAAAGATTGGGAGGTGTCCCCTGTCCCCCATCGTGTGAAGAGTCTCCATGATACCTTATCGACATGCGGTATCGTAGGCCTTCTCCAAGACTAAAAATACGGTGGCGTAGTAATCTTTACGAAGGAAAGCCTCAGAGACGACATTTTCACATGCAGGACGTTGAAGATGGATGGATGGATTGTTTATGAGTCCCTTGGTGCTTACTGCGAGGTTATTACACTGTTATTTGTTTTGTAGTAAAAATAAAAGGTTAGATGAGATATAAAAATTGTGTCTTATATGATGAGGTGGTGATTATTCCATGCTGATTGAAACACTGGATGGATAAATGGTATGATAATGGAGTAAGATGTTATTGGAGACTTATCTATAGCTTCTTTAATAATCTTGTCTCCTCGAGGTAGCTGATGATTCCGCTGCCAGGGAGGATATTTTCAGCCGTTAGGGCAGATCTTTGGATATAGAGGGTATCGCCACTATCGATGAATATGTATCTTCTTCGGAGTTCTCCATAGGTTGGGTATTCCGCGATAAGATGTGCAATTTGCAATTGTGAAGGGCCGAATGCAATCTTCATTAAGTATCCGTGTGTGAGTAATGAGTGTCCGATGCGGAGTCTGCATACGGATACCCCTTGCCGGTGGGTAAGTTATCGAGGCTTCAATTGCGATAGGTTTTGGAAAATGTGTCGCATCTTATTTTGTCTATATAAATCTGCCCATCTGGCCATCCAGTTCTCCCGAATAGTCGCCTGATTGGAGGAAGAGTGGTGTTTTTGCCACTGGCGTTTTTTGCTCATTTCCAGTGACCACTACGTGTGCTGGGACCCAGCAGAAGGATTTTTTCCTTCTTTCGCATGATGCTGCTCTATATACGTAGTTTTTTATTTCTAACATAATTGGATGGATGTCTGTCATTCGTTCTAATGTTTGTAGGCTGCTGAAGGAGTCGGTGAAGATTATGAATTCATCTGATATTGGGTTATTGTATGCCCACTGCACTGCATGTTTTAAGGCATAGCACTCGGCAGTAAAGATTGATATTGTTTGAAGTAGTTTTTCAGAGAGGATCTAGTTATTTGATATCACCAAGAATCCTGTTCCATCTCTTAATTTTGAGCCGTCGGTGTATATATATATTTACATATGTGGGCTGCGTGGGCGAGGAATTGAATTTTCTTTCCCAGAGGGATAGTTGTTGATTGTTTTGTTATATTGCCATGGCATATCTTTAAAGTTGCTTTTCAAAATAGAATATCTGGGAAAGCAAGTGGATGGATAGGGTTCATCGTTACCCCGATTTCTTCCATCCATAGTCGCACTCTCGTTCTAAATGGTCGTGGGAGATTTAGGCTTGTTTTAAAAATATTATCCATTTGGTCATTTATGACGGCGGCCGAAGTCGGGGATGTTGGGAGTCGCTGGATGCGGGTAAAAGGCGTAGAGATAGTTCCATCCTACGTAGGTCTAGTGGTCTCCTCCTGGTATCGCATTGTAGGCTCGGTATGGGTGATGATCGGAAGGCTCCGGTAGCCATGCGGAGCCATTCATTAGGCACTGTTTTGATGAGTGCAAGTCGCTTCTTGGAAGTAGTGAAACAGATCTCACATCCGTAGTCCAGTTTGGGTCGCACCAAGGAGAGTTAGAGAGTGAGAAGTGTTTCGCGATCAGCTCTCCAGTCGTTGCGTCACACTGTGCGTAGGACGTTCGTTTCTTTCTTACAAGAGTTTTCAATGTTTCTTATGTGTGGTTCCCATTTCAACCTTCTATCAAATGTTCCTCTTAGGAATTTATAGTTCTCAACGACTGCAATTCTTTTTTGGTATAAATATAAGTCAAGTTCCCTAATACACCTTATAGGACGGCAGAAGTGGACTACTTTTTTCTTTCCGGCTGAGAATTGGTAGCCCTGAGTGGTAGACCGTCTCGTGATGTTGTTGATGGCGATCTGGAGGTGACGTTCTATTGTTGCCATTTCGGAACCTGCTAGGGAGATAGAGAAATCGTCTACATAAAGTTTGGCTGTAATGTCTTCATGGAGGTTCAGTGAGATATCGTTGATTCCTATAGCAAACAGGGGCAAGCTTAAGACGCTGCCTCGTGGAATGCCTTTTCCTGTAGAAATGATTTGGATTTCGCGCTACCTAATCTTACAGAGAAGGTGCGATTGGTTAGGAAATTTTTAATGAAGTTTGGTTTTTGTTCTCGTAGTCCGAGGCTATGCAGGGCTTTCAAGATGGCGTAACGCCATAACGTATCGTACGTCTTTTTGAGGTCGAAGAAAACAGCTACTACTCGTAAGCGCTATTTCCTGGCGAATGCATTACATATTGCGGATTTCAGACGGATAAGGGCATTCGTGGTTGAGTGTAATTTTTGGAATCCGCACTGCAATGGGGATATGCAGGATTTTGTTTCAAGGAACTATGTTAAGCGTAGATTCACCAATATTTCCATTATTTTACATATACAGGAGGTTAGGGCGATTTGGCGGTAGTTTTGGGGACTAGTTGGGTCTTTGCCTGGTTTTCGGAAAGCGAGAACTATAGCCCTTCTCCAGGTATCTTGGAAGGCGTTTCCATCCATACTTTGGTGAATATATCTAGGAGGAAGAGTTTACCCCCCCCTCTCTTAGGTAGCGCAGCATTGCATAAGGTATATTGTCTGGGCCTGGAGCCGTGTCTCTACATGATGCAAGAGCTGTATCGAACTCTTTTTGTCGAATTCCTCGTTGTAAGATTTGTACTCTCTTGATGTGAAGTTTAGAGGTGAGCACTTCCTCTCCAACCGGTATTGGGCGAACTCGAGGGTTGTGTTCGCTCTACCTGATATTTTGGCAAAGTGAGTCGCTAGTGTGTCTGCTACATCGATGGGGTTTAAGATAGTGTTTTCATTTATCCAAAGTACGGGGGTAGGGTCTCGGCTGGGTTTACCTAGCACCTCTCGGATCTTGCTCCATGTGCGGTGGATGGGTTTCGGGCGAGTTTGTTTAAGCATGTATCTATATTTAGCTCTCTTTTTATTAAATTCCATTTTAGTCGTTTGTATGTTCGGTAGGCTTTCCCTTGTTCTTTCAGTGCAGTAGAGCATTCTGGGCTCCACCATGTAATAGATCTCCAACTGGAGTGTCCTGAGTACGTTGCGATGGATGCTTTATCTGCCGCGGCATAGGATGGATGTAAAGATTTCCAGCGCTTCATCCGTCTCCGGGATGTCATCGACTTGGATATCGGTGAATTTGTTAAATTTTCGCCAGTTTGCTTGGTCCAGTCTCCAGCGTGGTATACCCGAGGTGGGTAATTCCTCGCCTGAAAAAAGGATGATCAGGTAATGGTCGCTTCATGTGAGGTCATCCAAGATTCTCCATTCGAAGTCCACCGTGATGTCGGGTGAGCAGAGGGCCAGTTCTAACGCTTATAGGGTACCTGTTTGTATGTTAAATCTAGTAGCTTCGCCCTGGTTCATGATTCCAAGTTGGTGATTTTCTAATAGCTTTGATAGCTCGTTTCCTCTGGCGTTGTATATACTGTCGCCTTACTCTGTATGACGACTGTTAAAGTCCCTCATTAGAATGAATGTAGTTGATAGTTGTGAGATCGTCTCGTAAGGCGGTGACTGGGGGGGGGGGCTGGGGGGGGGAGGTAGACGTTTGTATCATGTACCGATTCATGATGTGCATGATCACGGCGATTGTTTCCAGAGGTAAATTTAATATCATAGGTAATTTGGGAACATCCTGATGGGTGTAGATGGCACAGCCGCCGGATGTGCTGCCATCATTTGGTATTGGGGTGGTTATGCAACTTTAACTCGGAAATTTCGTGGTGGGGTGTATTCCCAACATGGTTTCCTGGCGACAGACACAGGCGGGGCTCTCTTCCACTACAAGAAGCCTTAATTCTTTCCAGTTTGCTATAATTCTGCGGATATTCCACTGGATTAGCTTCATTATTCTTTTGGTTTGGTTCAGGAAGTGAGAGATTTGGCTTTTGCGAAGGTCATGGCGTCCATTGATTTATTTGGGGCTTGTGGCCACTGGAGTCTGCTGTGGACTGGTCTTTGAGGTTTTAGTTCTTCTTTGTCACTGTTTTTCTTGTTTGTGTCTTGGGTATCTACTGTTGGGGGTGTGTGTTAGTGTTCCGTCAAAAATAGGAGGACGGATCATCTTTTAGGCTGCTCGTCGGTGGTATGATTCGAGCTTTAATGTGTTTGGTGGGGACGAGGTCTGTTCCACGTGGGTCTTGGGTGTCTTTCTTATGTTCTACCTTCTTTTCGTAGGTTGATGTCAGTGGTAGGTGTTTTGTTTGGAATGGGGACTAAAACACTATGAGGAGGTGACTGAGATTGTGGGCGGACGATCTCTAGTATATCCTGAGTGTCCATCTGTTTGGAGTGGGGGTCAATGTGCTCATGGATTTTCTGTGATTTTGATTGTAAATTTACCTCTCTGCTAGGGATGTGGTTTAGCATCGATGCATCAGGTGCAGGTGCCTCGCGGTGCGGGAACTGCTTTTAGGGTGGAGATGGTCGAATGTCGACCATATGAGTGGGGTAGGGGGGTTCAATATTCGGTACCTGAGGTGCAGGCTCCTCGGGAAGGGGCGGTTGAGTTTTTGCTAGCCATTCGGCTCATTTCAGCTACAGAGGCATAAGAGTTTTCTCTGATTCATATGGAAGTCTGTGCATTTTTTATGGCAACTCTGAAGTTTACTCGTTCTTTTTCACGTATGAATACTACCTTGAATTTGTAGACATTACATTTTTTGCTTGATGCTGGGTGGGGCTCTCCACAGTTTACACATTTCGTTATGCAATTTTCGATTTGTTCAGGGTGTAGAGCATTTTCGCAGTTGACGTAGGTGGGTGCAAAGCTCTGATTCCAGCGAAAACAGGTGTTTGTAGAGTGCCTAAAAGTTTGGCAGTAGTATCATGTTCTGGGGCTAGGTTTGAATTCTTTAACTGTGAAGCTGCACCATCCTAGATATATATATATATATATATATATATATATATATATATATATATATATATATATATATATATATATATATATATATATATATATATATATAAATATATATATAAATATATATATATATAAATATATATATATATAAATATATATATATATAAATATATATATAAATATATATATATATAAATATATATATATATAAATATATATATATATATATATAAATATATATATATATATATAAATATATATATATATATAAATATATATATATATATAAATATATATATATATATAAATATATATATATATATAAATATATATATATATATATAAATATATATATAAATATATATATATATATAAATATATATATATATATATAAATATATATATATATATAAATATATATATATATATATAAATATATATATATATATAAATATATATATATATATAAATATATATATATATATATATATAAATATATATATATATAAATATATATATATATATAAATATATATATATATAAATATATATATATATATATATATATATATAAATATATATATATATATAAATATATATATATATAAATATATATATATATATTTATATATATATATATATATATAAATATATATATATATATATATATATATATATATATATATATATATAAATATATATATATATATAAATATATATATATATATATATATATATATATATATATATATATATATATATATATATATATATATATTATATATATATATATATATATATATATATATATATATATATATATATATATATATATATATATATATATATATATATATATATATATATATATATATATATATATATAAATATATATATATATATATATATATATATATATATATATATATATATATATATATAAATATATATATATATATATATATATATATATATATATATATATATATATATAAATATATATATATATATATATATATATATAAATATATATATAAATATATATATAAATATATATATATATATATATATATAAATATATATATATATATATAAATATATATATATATATATAAATATATATATATATATATAAATATATAAATATATATATATATATATATATAAATATATATATATATAAATATATATATATATAAATATATATATATATATATATATATATATATATATATATATATATATATATATATTGGTAGGATATCTAGGTCAAATGATATGAAGTAAGTGTTTGTTGGTATCTTGATTTTGTTAATCGTTTTATGTACGCTGTGTACTTGAATGACAGACTACTAGCTTAATAATTCAATTTATTCCGCTTCTGAGTATTGGGCGAAGACTGGTTCTATTATTACGCCTTTACGCATGTTAAAGGAGGGATGTGCGTGTGATAGAACGGTCTGAGGCTGCCATGCTTCAGCCCCTATCACATGTCGAAACGCATGCTTCCCACGTGCATCCTGGGAGAGAGAGTAGAAGGCGCCTTATCACCCACCATTTCCAAGTTTAATCAAGGAGGTTCAATCCCCCGTTTGCCTCCATGCGTCTATCTCGCAAGATGGAATTAGCTTATGGGAAGATAAGATATTTTCCCAAGCGCCACCGGAACATTCCATCGAAGTCCCCCCCCCCTATTTTTTCCAGATGATTTTCTGAGGTTCTGACTTTCTTCCAAAAGTCTTTGGGGGATGTATCTTTATCGATGCTCTCGATCGCATCGTCCCATCGTCTCTGTTGTTGTTCGAGGATCAACTGGCTGAGCTCTTCTTTGATCTCTTTATTTCGTTGAAATGAGTCAACTGATGCATTTCTGATATTTATTTCGTAAAGTACTCTCAATTCTCTATATAATTTTTTCATATACCCATTCCATCTGTATGTTGAGATGGTTTTATACTGGGATTTTGGGATGCAAGCCCTATCTGCGTTTATAAAGTGGTCGTTAAGGTTGTCGAGTGCCTCGTCTATCTCTTCGAGAATTGCCTCGTCCAGATTTTGTGGACGGTAGGCCTCGAGAAGATCCGCTTACCGTGCCCAGTCTGCTCTTCTGTAGTCTTTTCTGACTGGTGCTGGGACTTGTATAGGGTTCCTGTTGATGGTAAGTAGGATCCCTATATGATCACTACATGGTACCTGGACTGGTTTCATGTAGTAATTGAATGGCAGCTGACGATTAACTAGACAAATGTCTGGTTTGGTGCCACTTCTTCCTCGAATATAGGTAGGGAAGTCCGGGCCTATCCTCTGGACCATATTTTGGTCTAGCATAGTTTCCAGGCACCTTCCATTTCCATTGAAGGTCCTGTACGTGGATTCCCGACATTTGACATTAAGGTCCCCCATTAAAATGGTTGGGGCTCTTCTGCCAAATATGCCAGAGAGAGAATGAATTGGTAAATATCCTCGTCTCGGCGGCTGGTATCCGGTGGCGATGACCAGCTTACCTATATCGAGTTCAAAATCTATTGCAAGATAGGATTCTTCCAGGTTTCTTATTGGCTTGTAATTAATCCCTCTTTTGATGGCGATGGCGACACCGTCGTAACGCTCTTGAGAGTAATTTGTGATTAACATGTAGTTCCAGATCTTCATTTCGGAGCTACGAGTGTCAATCCCATGTTCAGAAATCAGGATGACATCTGCATCAATTTCTCTGAACAGATTTCCGTAAAGAGTTCGCTTCGCTGTCCAGCCGTTGTTATTGACTTCCAGAATTCTTAGTGCGTTTCGTTCCATTGTGAGATGTATTTATCTATGTTTCTTCTTGTTCTTCTTTTTACTTTTGGCCTGTGGGGCTTGTTTGGAGTGCTTAGGCTTTTCACTCTTCGGGGGAGGATTAAAAGTTTTTGATTTGCTCTTCGTCGCTCTAGTGCGAATGTATGGGCCCCCGTGACTATCCGAAGATGCGTTTTCCTCTTCTTCTTGGTCTTTTTCTTCGTCTTCTACTTCATCGTCTTCCTCTTTGGATACATCCGATGAGGGAGTTTCGATAACTTCCTTTAGACCGGTGGCATTCTCTAGGTTCTCGTTGTTTTTGATAACGCTATCCTTGAATGCCTTGGAGCATTCGGGGTTAGCGGGCACGCTGATCAAGGGTAGGTTATTAGCTTTTAAAAGTGAGTTCAGAACCTGGTGTAGCATCCAGGTTTTACCACATTTGCTACGTTTGCATTCGTAATGCAAATTAGTATTTTGGCACTTAGGTCATTTGTAGAGATCATTTGTGAAGGGGTTGTCATTGCTGAGGCCATCCCTTCACTTTTCTTCACTGTGCTCGCGTAGGTGTTTGTCTTCTTTTTTTCTTTCTTCTTCTTCCATTTTCTTGATAATCTCCTTCTTTGGGGACATTTAAGAGCCATCGTTCGATGGGGCCCCTTACAATTTAAGCACATTTCTCTGTGCTGTTGCATGAGTCATACCTGTAACCCTCAGTGTCGCATTCACTGCACCATGTCTGTCCTTTTTGTTGGTAGTTTGCGGTGGTGTGCGCTTCGAGCTTATAACATACGAAACACATCTGGATGCAATGGTACTTTTCATGCTCTATATTGCATCCTGGGATCCTCATATTAAAAATGAGGAGTCCCTCTGTTGCCGCTTTATGGGCCATTTCCGTGGTTTGGAATGTCACCTTGAAGACATGGGTATGGTCCCGGAATTTTATCACATCCCTGACCTTAGCCCATGTGTGGTTACTTTCTATTTCGGTTTTTATCTCGGCGGGAAGTTTTCCCCTACACAGTTTTCTACCTTTCAGCAGATGATGCTGCGGTTGGCCGAGATTGCTGATGGAATTTTTGCTTCCAAGTTCAGATTCTTTAAGACTTCGGCTCCTTCTTCGGATAGGAGCCAGTCTACGTCTTTATTTTCCCCGCATATCGCGATGAATCCATTTGGGATCTCGATTAGTTTTATGAGCGTGATTCTCAGGTTTGCGAATAGGGTTTGGCACAACGTATACTTCTCCGGTGCCTTTTTTCCTTGTATGGTCCTTAGGGGGACCCTCTTAGGGAGGGCCTCCATTTCGCGGTCGTCTTCTCTCTTCTTTCTTGTGTTTTATGTTCCTCTCTGTAAGAAATTTGTAATTATTGTGTTTTGGGTGAGAAAAGTGGAAAAGGAGGCAGAGCCGAGAATATGTTCGGAGCGTCAATGAGAAAAACGCTCCCATCCAATTTCCTGTTGGTCCTCCGCTCGGATGATGCCGGGATGATGGGTGATAATGGATGGGGTGAGGCCCGAGTGGGGACCCCAGAGGGTTGAGCTTGGTGGACTTGATGCATAGCGGCCGAATCAACGGCCGTTAAGATTTTGCCACCCCCTCACGGGTACATACGCCAAAATAGTCAGACAATCTGAGCCTTCCAATTTTATGTTTCTTGTAGCGCTTAGTTTCCCCTTAAAAATTTCCAGCGCCATGATTGGCCAATTTTTGTAATAATTATGTTCGCGTAGAAATAATATATATAATGTAGCAATTTTTGAGTAATTCCATTCCCTAAAGATGACCTAACATGGTCGAAAGGCGTCTCAGAATAAAGCATGTCATTCACGGCTGTATTTTCTCGTCTCGAAGACCCCGTTAAAAAACTTGTAAGAAATATTAAGAAAATACAAGTTAAAATTAATAACGCTGCCACAGCTGTGGACTTTAATAGAACCTGCATACAACATGGCTTTTTACCTAATTATATATATATATATATATATATATATATATATATATATATATATATATATATATATATATATATATGTCTTCGTATGTTTTATGGCTAATCCTTATTTGGTTTGTTTTCTCATCATTCAGTCAAGCCCACTACATTTCAGCACAACTTTCCACAAACAAAATGATGTTATCAGCCTCATACAAATCCATCAAGTATGGGAATTTTCCTTTCACCTAATTCCCACAGTCATTTATCCCATCACTTTTCAAACGGACTGGATACACTATACCGGCAAGTGCTAGACTTGACTTAACCTCGAAAATGTCCTTCCTACAGCTATTTATCATAATTCCACGAAAAGCATTTCATCACACTTTCAAACACCTTAAAGAGGGATTGCATGAAACTTAAAGATCTCCCCCAAAATAGTGTCTGGAGATAATGCTGCACCTTTCGCTATAAGCCATAAAACGTGAAAGCTAAGAACTTCAAGTAAAATACTCTAGAAAAGACTTAGAGTTGACACTAGAATAAAACCACATAAAAATATCGATTAGAAAACTTTTAAACCTAAAAGATCATATTCATTATCATGAAAAACAAGACAAATACGCACGAACGTTAGTTCCATCTGACGATTACAATCCTTACTAGAGAATAAATAGCCCTGTGACCATCTCAGAGATAAATCTACCGCAATAGAAATGTCAGAATTGCGTGCATCTGTTCATTTAGGATTAATTAGCAGAGATAAGCGCGCTCGGAATAACGATTTCGTGATGTTGACTCTTGCATCAAAAGGGACTGGCAGTGGGAGATATTCTGGGAGTGGCACCGAGTATTAGGTTAATTTGAAAGCGAGATCGCTGTTGCCGAAGAGGCCTGCCTGGCCGTCTCAGAAATGAAGCAGTCAAGAGCGAAATGGATCCGGGTCGAGCGAGCCAGCGTGGCCTTACTGAAAATCGTTTAACAGAGCATGGCTGTCATTAGGAGCAAATAACTAGGGTGGAGGTGGAGGGATTTATTTATGCAAATTCCATTTTAACTCGTTTTTGAGACTTTCTTTACAAGTCTCTTTTCCCATAATGTATTTTCTTGGCTGGTGGTTTAGTTTTACATGCTAGTCGCTGACCAGCTTTCGTCCATTCACCCCCAGTCAAAGCCAGGAAGGGAATGCTGTTTACCCCTTCCCCTTTGTTTTATTTGAGGTGGGGTTTAACACGCATGCTTTCCTTCCACCTTTTTCTCCATCTACTGCCCCCCCCCCTCCTCCCTCCTTATTTTTCCTTATAATATATCCTTTCACGTACCTGCAAGGGTGATGTCAGGTGTAGCATGGTCAAACTTGCTGCAGTTGACATCTGTAGGATTGTATGCTCTCTGTGTCCGAATGTCTTATAAGAGGATCTGCAGCTTCCACACATTTTCACTTCCTCTACCTTCACTACTTTCTTTACAGATCTCTCCTTCAAACTTTATCCCAGATTCGCCCGCGTTAGTTCTCGCTTTACACTCACTGTAATTCGATTCTTATGGCCAATGCGGTAGCCATGGTAACACGTCCATGGCAATAGCTCGAGACCCTCGACACGGTAGTAATTTCAACTCGCTCACAGCGACTCAGAGAGCTTGTCACACTCGCACGTGATGAAGAGGGTAGGGATGGGTCTCGAGTCCCATCCCTGTTTTCTTATCACACGGTAGTGAATACGGCGACTTTTGCCTTAGTAGTCTGTCGCCAGATGAGCTCCTAAAATTAAAAAAATAATAATCTCATCACACGTTGTATTTTGACCGGTTCACGGTCGGCAAGCTTTTCTGTGATGTCTTCTAAAAGTTAGTTAACAAACTCCAACCCATAGAATACCACTTTCCGGAAGTTCCTGGTACAAGCGAACCATCGAGTGTCTCAACCTTTTCACCCATCTTATCTACACTTGTGGACGCGTGAAATAAAAATTTGAGGAAAATATTGAATGGCAACTTCTGGCTTTTTTTCATCGTTGCCATTGACACGAGTACCTAACGTTACTAGATTCTTGAAGATATTTTCATTTTCAACCTATTTTGCGTAATTTGCTATAGTGTGAATATGGCGTTTAGTGGTGTAATTTCTGATGGTGAGTACCTAATTTGTATATCTGCCCATCCATGTTTGTGAAAGTATTTATGATAAAGTAATTACATATTTGTATTAGGAGTAAAGAGGCGTGGCCAATTTTGGTGGCCACAATTGAGGACATCATTTCAGCATGGTTGTAAACCAACATTATTATGATCCTTTAAATTAGGATTATATGTCAGTATTTTTAGTCATTCTTAGTCTTCTATAAGAATTTATAAGCAACTCTAATAATGGTCTTCCCTTTTGTCGGACGAATAGTTTAGCCTGGGTGGAGGGTTGGCCGGAGACGGAGTGGCATCAACAGCGAGGTCAAAATCTCCGTCTGGGCAGGGTCAGCCGTATTCACTAGAAGGATCCAGTCCGAGAAACGTGTGCCTTTTGGTTTACTACCGGTACAGAGCCCTGGTTAAGGCCTGACGCTGGTGGAAAATATGCCCTTTTGACAGCATGCTCCAATCAGTAGATCGATGAAGGGCCCCGATGTCAGCGAAGCTCTGCTCACCTTGCCCTTATTTGGCTTAAGTTATTAGGACATATTCTCCCTCCTTAATGGCGTCCCGAGGCCAGGGGTGCCATAGTTGGTCTAGTCGTAGGCTGAGTTAGCAGATGAACTGTCCTTCCCCAGAACCGTCCTGGATGAAGAGGATCCCCTAGTATTTCTAACATTTTATTTTTGATTTCTCTCCTAATAGAGGGTGGGGGTAGGGAATGTACCCTTTTCCAGAGGGGTCCCCGAGGCCGGATAGCTCAACCTCAGCACAAACTTTCTCAAATAAAAAGATTTAGCTGTATTCTTTCCTCTTGAGTCTTCAGGAGCCTGTGATACCCTAGAGTATCTTGCCTAGGCGCAAATTTAGGCTCTGGGGTGTCTCGGACTGAAACAGCACTCGCTCATGGGCGAGACCTTGCCATGTATGCCAGGAACATCCTGGGGCCCGCATGGTCTCGTGACTCATTCCAAATGAACAATTTTAGGGACAGAGCCCTGCGGCCTCCAAAGGGGAGAAAGGGAGGAGGCGCCACGCCCGTCACCAAGAATGCAACTATTTACGAATCCCCAAACAGGGGTAGAACCCCTACGAGGTTCTCTCCCTTCCCCATAATTCTCACAGAGTCTCGAGAACCCCCTGTTGCAACCTTACTGAGAGGTTTATAATTCCACGAAAATTTTGGTCGCTTCGGTGGCTCCTTTATAAGCACAGATAGCAGACTCGCCGAGGGGTATCTCTGTCAAATGAGGTAAAGTGGATGTTCCTCTACCCAGAAACGTAAGTGAGGGTGAAAAAAACTATTTCCGGTGGCAGACTTGGAGGGGCCCGTGAAAAAGGAGAAGGACGCTCTTTTTTAGAGGTGGAACTGCCTAAGATTGGTTCAGGAGATGGTAAAGGGGAATCCACTCTATCATTTGGGGATGGTAGGAGGCGAACCACAATAACGGTTGAAGAGGTATCACAATTTACCTTGCCCTCCCCACCACTTAAGGAAGGACAAGGTTACGTTTAGACTTTGTAGAAAAGGATACATGGAAAACAGATACTATGCCCACCCAATGCCTCGGAAGGCATTAGACAAAGTCCCGAAAGGATCAGATAACACCAGAATTTGATCAATTTTGCATACTCGTTGTGCGGATGTCAGCTAAGATGGTATTCGAAAACCTGCCCCTCATACCCGCCGAATTGGCCTTGAGGATTTAATCCAATAAAAGAGCGTCCCGATACTGCGTATAATTCATAGACCACAGAAAGCAACCTGAAGCCGCCGCGGCATTAGGCGCTAGGTCCATGGCAACAGTCGCGGCTGAATTGCACGTAACTTTAAGTTCCCCTCGACTATCTCTCATCTTCTTTGCTAAGCAGCCCAGAGGGCAGCCCGTATTCCTGCCATGTAGTCAATGTGATAAATAGCGAAACGCTGGTCTGGTCGCGCAATCGTGGCGGACTCCTTGGGGCACTTATCGGCGCGCTCATACCCCACAATTTCTACATGACCCCAAACCGGCGTCCATGTAGTGCAGCTTTGAGCTGGCGGAATAAAAAGTAGTCGCTAGGGGCCAGATCTGGACTGTAGGGGGGATGGTTGAGCTCCTCGAATCCGCACTTGCGCAGGGCAGCTTGTGCACCTCTGGCCTTGTGTATAGGGGCATTGTCGTGGAGGAGCAGGACACCGTGTGTCAATTTGCCGCGACGCTTCTGACGGATGCACTTCTTCAACCCAGCCAGTTCCTCGGCGTAATATTGGCCTGTGATAGTCCTTCCACGAGGCGCATAGTACACCATCAACACTCCCTCAGAATCCCATAAGATAGTGGCCATGATCTTCCCGGCTGAGGGTTGGATCCGTAACTTGATGGGGGTCGAAGAGCCCCTGTGCTTCCAAGCCATGCTTTCGAGCTTGGTCTCGGGATCTCAAAGAGGAAAACACGTTTCATCACCTGTCACTATGCGTGACTGGAATCCCGCCGGGTCTTCGTTGTACAGGAGCAGCAGCTCCTCCAAGCTTTGTCGACGTTGAAGTTGATCATGGGGCGTGAGGTTTCGTGGGTTTTCTAAGGACCCAACGGACAGAGAACTTGGTAATGGCCAAATTGTCGTGGATGATGTTGATAACACTTCCATGTGATATTCCAAGTTCTCGCTCGATTTCTTTGACCTTCACCCGTCAATTTTCGAGGATCCTCCTCTCTACACGGGCCACATTGTCCTCGTTGGTCACGTCTGACGGGCGTCTTGGACGGGGATCATCTTCAAGGGACTCACGATCATGGCGGAACTCCCTATTCAAGTGAGCAATGGTTGCATAGGAAGGAAGGAGTGTCGGTGTACACTGCATCAATGCGTTCATTGATCTCTTTCGCATTCTTGCCTTCCTTGGTTAAATATTTGATCAATGCGCGGTGCTAAACCTTCCTTGTTTTTGAAAAATTTGTAACTGACGATCTGCAATCAGCTACTGCTTCCTCTGTTTTGCCCTACCAATTCTCAAAACTTATTGAGCGCCCCTCGGCGGTCAAATACACATGACATTAGGTAAATAAGAAATAACAAGCTAAAAGGACGAAGGCTACAAGAAATAATAAGAAAACAAGGCCAAAAAGTAAGAAAGAGGCGCTCTTGGGCGTCGGGGGGAAGCACACTACCCCCCTTCCCGGCGTAGGAACACGCAATCTACAAGAAAAACAGTCGAATAAACAGGAGGAGGGCAGCCTCATCCAAAAGGTCGGAAAGTCCACAAGTCAGTGTGCACGAAGCCGGACAGAGTACAAGGGACAAGCGGTAGTGACCCTTCTGATTCATGTACAGGTACAGGCAACCTAGGCGAAGATCGCCGAGACTGGGACATTCAAAATAATGTGCTGATCAGTCTAGGAGACAAGGCAGTCTTCACAGTAGGACGCAGACGAGAGTTTCATCAAATGGCGGTGCGTCTGTCGAGTGTGTACAATTGGAAGACACGGCATTAGTGGTAGGTCCATAGGAACAGTCACGGCTCAATGGCGCGCAACTTTAGGTTCCTCTCAACCGTCTTTCATCTTCTTTGACAAGCAGCCCGGAGAGCTGCCCGTATTCGGGCCGTGTAATCGGTGTGAGGAGGAGCAAAACGCTGGTCTGGTAGCTCAATCCTCGCGGACTCTTTGGCACACTCATCGGCGCGCTCATTCCCCGCAATTCCTACATGTACAGGAACCCAGGAAAAGATAATCTCGACATCCGCCCGGCTCGCTAAAACATGGCGTCACGGATATCACAAACCAGAGAATAAGGAAAGTCCAATGCCATGAGAGCACTCAGGGCGCTTTGTGAGTCGCTATAAATCACAATCCAGTCTAAGAAACAGGCACATCACGTAATCTACCGTACCAAGGGGAGGGGTGTAAGGCAACCAGCTTGGCCGTGAATACAGACACAGTGCCTGGCAGCCCCCCCTCTTGGGATTTAGAGCCATCTGTATACACTGGCACGGTTCCAGGGTGAAACGAAGTGTTCTCCCAAAAGGTCAACGCAATACTCCCGGCGCTTCAGAAGCTTTGGGAGCAGACGCGCGGTCACAGATATTCAAAGGTGGTACCTCAAGGGTGGCGTCCAAGGCAGAACCAAGGGCGCGACTGACCAGAGAGCTATACCTAGCTCTTGAAGGAGTTTCCTAGCCATAAACCCAAAGGGCTTATGGTATGACTGGCGTCTCTTGGCGGCATAGGCAACGTCGAGATCAGCTGCGAATGCAGTAAGAGTGGTTGGCGACTGAGGTAGGCGCAGGGTTCGCGCGTACAGAAGAGTTCTGCTTAGTGCACGGCACAAAGAGAGTGGCATCTCCCCAGCATCGACAAATAGGCTCTATATGGAGGAAGTGTGTACGACACCGTTCGCCAAACGAAGGCCGGTGTGGTAGATCTAGTCCACCTTCCGCAATTGACGCTCAGCTGCGAATGATAAAACTCACATCCGTATTCGAGCTTCGAACGAACAAACAATCGATAAAAAGGTTAGGGCAAAGCCTTATCAGCGCCCGAGGAGCTGAATGCCACGGAGCGAACATTATCAATGGGGCGGGTACAAGAGTCTCTAAGGCTGCGAATATGAGCCTCAAATGTGAGCGTCGGTCAAATACAAGAACAGGGACATGGTCTGACTCAAACACTTCCAGGCCCACCCCATTTGGAAACATGTCTGAGTCAGGATGGAGCCGAGGGTGGTGGCAGAAGTGCACCACCTTACTTTGGCCAAAGAAAACGGAAGCCTGTGCGCTTCGGCATAGCGACAGACGCGGTTTAATGCCTGCATGAGACGACGCTCAAGAGTTGGCATCGCCGCGCCAAAAGAGATCGAAAGGTCGTCCACGTAGAGCGTAGCAAGACTGTCTTCCGGCAGCACCGAGATAATGCCATTGATGTGCAGGTTAAAGAGTGTAACACTGAGGACACTTACCATGGTACACCATCCTCCTGCTCTAATTGGCCGGAGAAAGGCTCCCCACACCCGTACACAGAATCTACGATCTCGCAAAAATTCAGATATTAAGATTGGGAGGCCTTCCCTGGCTCCCATCGTATAGAAAGCCTTTATAAAACCGTACCTTTATGTGGTACCATAGGCGTTCTTCAGATTGAAAAACACCATGGCGTAGAGCTGTTTTAGAAGGAAGCCTCGCAGACGACATTTTTGAGTGAGAGCAGAGCATCTGACGAGGAGTTGAACTTGCGGAAGCCTTACTGTGCATAAGACGCATGGCTTCAATTTCTCCATCAACTTTCACACGCAGGAAGTTAGATAGAAAGATTGGGCGGAAACTGATCGAGGTAGAGTGATCTCTACCCAGTTTGCGAGAAACGAGCACAGTAGTGATTCACCAGAAATCTAGGAGGATTCCCTCTACCCAGATCCTCTTGAACAGATCTAACAGAAAGGCCATGCCTCGCTCACACGGGACATCGTCCGGACCAGGGGCGAGACGAGCTTCCGTATCTCTTTCCAGTTGTTGCGGTGTCCATGGCAATTCCATCGAAGTAATATGCGCCCCAGTACAAGCTCGGAAGAGATGCGTGGGCCCTCTTCGAAGAGAAGACCCTCACGAGAATTGCCGTACGCTTACCGGAGGCATACTTTCGGGAGATGTTAGTAGGACAAAGCGCTGAAGGCGCTGTCGCCTACGATGACTTATTGGTGGAGTTTGGGCACGCCATGCGAGTCTTTTCCTCCCTCCACCACTAAATCTTATGGGTGTGGCGGCTTAGGATTTAGGGGGCACTATTTCGGTGGAACCACCGTCTCTGAGCCACCCTTGCTACCACTGGGTGTGGACGAAGTAGCATAAGCCCTTTAGTGATGTCTTCCTTTCGGGAAGCAGTTTTAAGGACGCCATAAGGTGTCCTCACGACCAACTACAGGGGTGTTGCCTCCTGAGAGTCTAGCACCACGGTGGAGGCGCGTGTTCGTTTCGCCTTACGGGAAACGGTCACGCTGGGGAAATAAAGGGGAGCGCTGGTTTTTGCCGGGGCTAGATGTGAACTCTTCTTGCAGCCAGCTTTAACATGGTACCACCCGGGGTGGGTAGAATCCGCAGGACATTTCGAATAACCTTGGAAACGACCGTGCTCGTAGGCCTGGAAGCGCCAGGAGCAGAGGGTGTCTTTCTTAATATTAAGGCATAAGATGTACCAGGAAGTACCGGGCGCGTCACGAAAAAGCCCTTAGCCTCGTGAAATCAGAGATAATCATGTGCCTGAACGACCATGATTTCATTCCCAAGGATATATGTACCACATTGCTTCAAAGAAGCGGGGTGCAGCTCTCCAAAATCGACAGCGTTGTCCACACATGATTTGGACTTATCATGTGCGGCATTGGAGCAACTTACGCAGACCCGGGTAGTCCCAACTTTGCACGTCTACACAAGCGATTAACATGGCCGAAGCGGTGACAGTAGTAGCATCGCCACGGCAGTGGCACGAATTCCTTCCCACAAATTCATTGTATAGTTCGGCGCCACACTCACAGGCGTGCCATCAAGTGTCCGAAGGGCACTAATCATGGCCGCCACGGAGGGCCTCGACGTATTCGCCAGAAGGTTATTGTCTGAGAAACGGGTCACCTTCCGCTCTCTACCAATCACACTAGATAATGCTCTTCCCTAATATATCATGTTGCCTTTAGCCATCAGGCTGTCATCAGTGGAGCGAATGACAATGAAGCGTTTGAAGCCAGCGGAATCGAAAACGCCAGGTAGCCTCTAAATAAGGGGCAGTTCTGCACAGTTCTGATCTTCGCTTCGATCCCCCACCTGGGGAAGCAATGGGGCGGGACGTGCCTATCTTGGCTTGGTCCCTTGCCAAAGCGGAAGTAGACCCGTCCGTCTCCGTGGCTCCCGCGGAGGTAGAGGGGCCCCGAGTCTTCTTTGTCCTTTTCTTGTTCTTTTTTTCTTTTTATTAGAGGAGGGCGGGGAATAGACACTCTTCTCCCCTCGGTCGGCAGGAGCCCCCAGGCCAGATGTACCGGCCTTAGTAAGATCCTTCTCCGAGGCTAGGAAGGTCTTGGCTGTCAAAGGGGCACCAGCTGGAGGAGGATAATTTCTCTTATTTTTGTAAAGCCTCGGTTATCCGAGCCGTATGAGGAGGAACTTGCACAGGGGCGAACTCGGGTCCTGTGCTTAGCACCGAACCCAGGTTCGTCTCCTTGAAACTTTCTAATGTCTGTGGCGTGGTTGCCTCAGGGACCATGTCCACTTCAGAGGGAGCCTCCATGTGGCCATGCCCCCCTCCGAGGACATCACGGGTCCCATTAGTCATAAACTCCTTTGTCGGGGAAGAGAGAGGGACACGTACGGTGACCCAATCTAAGCTCAATACGCGAGTCCGTAGGTCTCTAGAGGAAAGAGGCCGACGGGGCCTGTCCTCCTTCCTCTCCCTAATAGGGTTGGCTCTCTTTTGCCACTTCCACCGAGAGCGGTCAATTATGGGCCACCTGCCTTTCTTGGCAGTCCCTTCAGAAAATAAAGGGAGACTACCGCTTGTAAAAAGGAGTCGCCCAAGGTCGGCTCTAGAGATAGGGGTGATGGTGAATCCCCTACAGCCGTATGCAAAGGAGAGGAGTAAGCCTTCTCTCCGGTTTAAGAGTTTGTCAGGGTCCTCTGCGAATTACAGGTGCGGGGACCTCCATTTTTTCGGTGGAGCTGCCTGAAGGCGGCTCTGTCGATGATGAAGGGGAAAGGGAGAGTTTTATTTTTTAAATTCTGATCATCGGGTATGAGACCCTACTTGTTATACGTGAACCAAACTCTAATCACTCCCCGCAGTAGCCAGCTCTGCGACGGGTGAAAACGGGGCCTGCAGAATTAGCTGCCGCCATTTAGGAACACACAGCTTTCTACCCAGTAATTAGGCCCCCTTTTTGCATGGTAGCTTCACGTTGGGCTGGGCGTAAAATTGATAGAGATTAAAGGAGAGAGAAAGGGATATGTGAGGAAAGGGTGGTTCGGGGTGAAGCAGGTTTTTTAAAGCCCACCACCCCAAACCGGAGCTCAGGGGTGAGGGGGCCTAGTCTTCTCCCACATTAGCCCCAATCCGGGATAGTTCAGAGAGAAGAAGCTGGTCGGCATCTACCCTGTGAAATTAGAGGCCGACCAGAGAAATTGTGGTTATGTGAGGAAGTAGGATAAAAACGCAGGCTGTCAGAAAGAATAAGAGGCTATGCTGGGTTTGGACGGAGCGCTAAGTCCCGTCAGCCAGGCAGCCAGGAAGGCAAATCGCCGCGCCCCTTGCTAGGCCGGGGGAGGAGATTCCTTCTATCACCGTAAGGCCTTGGAGGCCCCAGCTGTCTGAAGAGGACCCTCCACAGGAGTGGACTCTGGTTCAGTGCTTAGCATCAAGCCCGTGATTGACCCCTTGGAAGGCCCTACCATCTGAGGCTGGGTCACCTCAGGGACCATGTCTATCTAAGGGGGGCCTCCAAGTGACTATCTTCCCGCAAGATATCACGGGTCCTCTTCGAGCTATCTTTCACGGTATTCTGGACCGGAGAGCCGGCATCCGTCGGGAAAGCTAGTAGAGGGCCACGTACTGTGACCATTAAGTAATATGGAGGGTTCCGTGCGAAATCACAGGGGGTGACCTCGAATTTTTGGGTAGAGCTGCCCGAAAGCGGCTCCGACGATGATAAAATGGAATGGGGGAGAGTTTTTTTTATTATCATCATCGGGCATGGTGACCCTGTTTTATTATACAAAACGCAAACTCTAATCACCCTACGCAGTAGCCTGCTCTGCGAGGGGAAAAACGGGGCCGGCAAAGGCAGCTGCTACCATTTGAGGCAACTACCCTTGCCTAGTAGCCTTGCAGTCCATCAGCTTGGTGGATGCACTTTCGGTTCACCGTAAAATCAATATATAGTGAAAGGAGAAAGAAATTTGATGTGAGGGAGGTGTGGGTGAGGATGAAGCAGGTTGTTAAAAACCCACTACCCCAAACCGGAGCTCAGGGGTAAGGGGGCGTTGCCCCCTCTTTCATCAGCCACAATTCGTGATGGTTTGGTGAGATGAAGCTGATCGCCGTCGACCCTGTGAAATTAGAGGCCGACCAGAGAATGTTGTGTGAGAGATTGTAGGAAATTGAGGAAGTAAGGTAAAACCGCAGGCTGTCAGAAGGAAGGACAATAGACTATGGTGGGTGCGGACGGCGCGCTGATTCCCGGTGGCCATGAAGGCAAATAGGCAAATTGCCCTTCCCCTGACGGGGCTCTCCTTTACCGAGTAGTGTAATGCAACCAGTTCGGCTGTAAACCCGTGCAGACTGAAAACAGAGGGGAAAAGGCATGGAAACTGACCTCTTCCTAGGACTTTAAGCCACCCGTATACACTGGTACGGATCCAGCTTGACAAAAAGTGTTCTCTAAAATGGTTGAACGCATTAATCTTGGCGCTGTGGAAGTTTGGAAGCAGAGGCGTCAAGATCGACTGCTGATGCAGTGAGAGCCTGTAGGCTTGCACGTAGATGTGAACCATTGGACCTCAGCAGGGGACGTGTGGAAGGCATCGGTCACCGGCCTAGAACGCTGAGGGATTTAGTTTCTCTTCCGCAATCCACGCTTAGCTGCGCATGCATAAAAGTCGCATCTGCAGTCAAACTTGAATCGAACGAGGGATTGACAATTGCTGAACGTCACGGAACGAAGAATGGCCATGGCGTGGGTTTAAGAGACCCTTAGACTGCGAATATGAGCCTCCTAGGTGAGGCGTCGGTCTAAAACAAAAACAAGGAAACTATGCGCATCCACCACATTCAGGCGAACCCCCTTCTGGAATAATTTCGTCTCAGCATAGAGCAATGGTTGGTGGCAGAAGTACACCATCTTAGTGTTAAGCAAGGGAAACCGCAACTTGTACGCTTCTGCATAGCGATAGATGCGATTGAATGCCTGTTGGAGTATAAGCTCCAGTGTTGGTATCTGGGCCGTACCAAAATAGATCGAATGGTCTTACACGTAGACCCTAGTAAGAATATCATCTGGCAGCATCGAAGTAAAGCCGTTAATTCTCAGGCCACAAAGTGCGACACTGAGGGCACTTTCCTGCAAGACACCCTTTTGCTGCTCCATTTGCTCGTAGAGGGCTCCCACAGCTGTACCCTTAATCGATGATCTTGCAAAAATTCAGATATAAAGATTGAGAGGCGTCGACTGGTTCACATCGTGTGGTGAGTCTCCATGATACCGTATCACCATGCGATATCATAATCCTTTTCTAGATCAAAAGACACCGTGGGATAGTGCTGTCTCTGAAGGAAGGCCTTGCAGACGGCATCATTTAGTTGAAGCAGAGAATCTGACGTAGAGTGGAACTTTCAGAAACCGCACTCTATAGATAACAGGTGGCCTCCACTGTCCACAAAAAAGTCTAGTTCAACATTTAACAATTTCTCCATCAACGTGCACACGCAGAAGGTTAGAGAGATTGGGCGGAACCTGGCCAGAGTAGAGTGATGTCTTCCCGGTTAGCAAAAAGCGAGCACATCGGTCATTCACCAAGAGTCTGGGATGGTACCTTCCGTACAGATCTTGTTAAAAAATTTCATGCCATTTCGAAACATGGAATACGAAACATCATCCAGATCTAGGGCGGTGTTCACGCACGATGCGAGAGCAAAACGCAACTCACTCATTGTAAACCTTTCATTGAAAAGTTCTTCACCTCCGGAGATAAAGTCGAGTTGGCAGCTTTAGCGACATTAAGACGTGCATTGAATGCCGATGGCAAAGCTTCCTGCTATAGATTGCAAAGAAAGTGATCGCTAATGATTCTGCCACATATTCGGGCCAGGAATTTCGGTCCCATTCTCCATAGAACCTACCCGAATCCTTTTGACTCTCTTCCACACATCTGCAAGAGTAGTCTTTCCGTTCAGTTAATTAACGTATGCCCGTCAAAAAGAGGAGTGGACGTACTTCGAAGCATACCGGAACTTAGTTATATCTCTAGGAAATTCACCCATAGTGAAAATATTCAGCATTTAGAGATAATGCTTTTATTGGATCGCCGTCTTACACACGGTTGACCACCACAGAAGCGGGTGACGTGCAAAACGGGCAGACTTTCTAGGAATAGTAGTTAGGCCCAAAGCAATGAGGTTCCCAGAGAATAATTCAACGGCTTCATCAACATACCTAAATTCCTCGACTGGGACAGAGAAATAAGTCAGTTCCTGAAATGCCGACCAATACACTCACGCAAGCAACACCAGGCGGGTTTTTCAGGAGGTAGCCGCCCAGAAATTGTTATTTGAATGGGAAACTGTTCACTACCATCAAGATCATCGACCACTTCGGCAGGAAAATTAAGCTGTTATCGGGAAGTGATTCATGGTCTCCTGAAAAAAGATAGCTAATGGGGAATTAAGGGAGACTAGCCTCCATAGCTCCTCCTAGTTGTCTCGTAGTACAGGGGAATTCCATTGAAGGAATATGCTATTGAGGCCTAGGACGGAGGAGATTCAGGGCCCTCGACGAACAAAATACCTCACGGGAATGATCGTACGCTTCCCCGCGGCAGAACTAAAGGACGCTGTTGGCCGAACAAGGGACCGAAGTCGCTGTCTTCTTCAAGTACTTATAAGGAGAGATTAGGCTCGTTTTGCGAGTCTTTTCCTCCCATCGCCTCGAAACCTTCGGAGGCGGGGTGGATTAGGAGGCGTAAGTCCCTCATTTGCAGCATCCATTGTCTCAGAGCCACCGATCCCTGTTTCGAATGGAGGCTTAGTTAACGAAGATCCTTTATGCTAACCTCCTTTCGGGAGGCAGCTTTACGAACTCAAGAAGACGACCGCATGACGATCTTGATGGGTTTTGCCTCGAGTGAGTCTAAAGACTCGGTGGAAGGTACGGCTGTTTCTCCTTAGAAGTGGTCACGCTGGGGAAGGGTGGGGGAACCTAGTTTTATATTGGGGGTCGGTGCGATACATTTTCTGCCAGCTCTAGTAGGGGAATGCGTAGGGTGGTTGAAACCTGCCGAAGGGTTCCAAATGGGGTGGAAACGAACAGAAGCAGAGGGTAGCTTTTTTTTAAATGCAGGCATAAGACGTCCCAGGAAACGCTTGGCGCATCAGAATAAAGTTCTTAGCCTCGATAAATAAGAGACGACCCCGGGCCTGAAAGGCCAGGATTTCTTTCTCTACGAGATACGCACCACATTGCTTCGAAGAAGCAGGAGTGTGGCTCTACGCAATTAACACATTGGTCATACACGATAGAGACTTATAGTATACTGTTTTGGAGCAACTTCCACAAACTTCAAGTCAACAGAAGCGCTTTTTTAGTTAATAGGTGTGGTATTCTACATAGGTTACACTTCTGGGGGAGGTCATTCGGTCATGTTAACTTAAACTTGTAATAGGACCAAATTCGGTTTTCGCATTAGCAATAGTGTTTATTAAGGTCATGTCGAATCATGACCAAAAATTGTGACAGGGTCTACATGTGATTTTGATTCGAGTTCAATTCGCGACCCAATGCATTTTTATCTCATTCCTGTTAATGGGACCCCGCATTAACTCTCAGGGTTCCTCTCCCCCCCCTTTGAAATGAATGAAAAGCGATCAATTGCCCTCACTCGCTTCGAGACGGAAAAATCTTAATTCACTCGCCTTCAAGTCCCGAAGAGTAAATTTGATGAATCGTACTTCAACATAATTCATTTTAATTTTAAATATTTTCGTATAATTTCCAATTTATCAACTTCAATTTCAATTCGACCTTCATAACATTACTTAAAATCAGGAAAACGAGTGTATCTCCTTGCAAAAGCTTTTGAACTACAGAAACAAGGACCAGCAAAGACCCTAAGGTCCGCTCAAGGCCATTCCGCTTACAAAAGACGTTAGTGTATCATGCTTTTTTTACATGCTTTTTTATCTATTTATACTCTACTGTACACACTTATCTACATGTGTAACATTTATATATATATTTTTTACATGCCGTATTTTTCAAATATTTCTATTCTACTGTACACACCTATTTACATATGTACCATTTGACCTATTTTTACATGCCCTTTCTAACTATTTCACTTTTACGGTACACACTTATCTACATGTGTACCCGTGACATGCAGTTTAGCTATTCCTCAAATACATGACCACGCTTCTTCAAACCGGGGGAGGGTTTATAGGACAGTACTTTCTTCTGCTAGTGATTAAAATAATATACTTATAAGACAGAGAGAAAAAGAACAAGGGAATTCACATTCATTCCATGCAGGGAGGCGTCGCAGGCATCTTTTTATTGCTCATTTCATTTTATTCCCAACCCCTTATTTCGTATGACGTTTTCTTCTATGCTTCTACTAAGTTATATTTACACTATTGAAGTACTCATCAAGTAGGGTTTTTTAACATTAACTGACGAGTTTTCTACTACACGGTTGGGCAGGCTATTCCACGTTCGCGTGATTTTAAACGTGAAGTAATTTTGAGCTATAGTCGAGTTAAAGCGCTTGTTTACTAATTTTAGACCATTTTTGCGTGTTGGCCTTTTCGTCCATCTCGAACAATAGTCTGTAATAAATATTAGTAAATCCATTTAATATTTTGAATACCTCGATCAACTGTCCAAGTAATCATCTACTTTCAAGGGATAGTAGGGTGGGTTTTTTTTGTTGTTTTTTTGTTTGTTTTTTAAGAGCTCATCTGGCTACTGCCTACTTGGGCATTAGTCGCCGTATTAAAACTGGCCTAGTTCTAGGCAACTTTAAAATAAAATTAAAAAGAAAAAAAAAACACCCCAAAAGGAGGAAAGGAAGCAAACTGGGGCGTCGGGAAGAGGTCCCCCTGGCGCAGGAGCGTGCAACTAAAGGAAAAAAACAAAAAAAAAAAAAGTGCAAAATAACAAAAAAAAACAAAAACAAAACAAACCTTGCATAAATAATAGGGAGAAGGCCGGCCTCCATCAAGAAGTCAACAAGTCCACAAGTCAATGTGCACGAATCTGAACCGAGCACATGGGACAGGCGGTAGCGACCCCGCTCATCCCGGTACTGGGACAGGTATCGTGCGCGAAGATCACCCAGACTGGGACATTCAACAAGAATGTGCCGAACAGTCTGGGGGACGACGCAGTCGTTGCAATAGGGCGCAGGCGAGCGCTCTATCAAATAGCGATGCGTCACACGAGTGTGGCCGATTCGGAGACGCCAGAAAGCAACCTGAAGCCGCCGCGGCATTGGGGGATAGGTCCATGGGAACAGTCGCGGCGCAATGGCACGCAACTTTAAGTTCCCTTCAACCGTCTCCCATCTTCTTTGCCAAGCAGTCCGAAGAGCTTCCCGTATTCCTGCCATGTAGTCAGTGTGAGGAAGAGCGAAACGCTAGTCCGGTCGCAGAGTCCTCGCGGACTCTTTGGCGCCCTCATCGGCGCGCTCATTCCCCGCAATTCCTACATGTCCAGGAACCCAGCAGAAGATAATCTCGACATCTGCCCGGCTCGCCAAAACCGTGGCATCACGGATTTCGCGAACCAGGGGATGCGGAGATTCCAATGCCCCGAGAGCACTCAGGGCGCTTTGTGAGTCGCTATAGATCACGATCCGGTATCCGAACCGGGCACGTCGCGTAATCTCCCGTACCAAGTGATGTATTGCCACCAGCTCGGCCGTGAAGACAGACGCAGCGCCTGGTAGAGCCCCGCTGACTTCAAACAGAGGGGATACGGCGTGGAAGCCGACCCCCTCTTGGGACTTGGAGCCATCCGTATACACTGGCACGGTACCAGCGTGACACGATGTGTGCTCCAAAAAGGTCAAACGCAATACTCACGGCGAAGTACAAGCTTTGGGAGCAGAGGCGTGGCGACAAATAGCCAAATGTGGTACCGTTCAGGGTGGCGTTCTGGGCAGAACCAAGGGGGCCACCGGCCCGAGAGCTATATCTACCTTTCGAAGGAGTTTCCTGGCCCTAAGCCAAAAAGGCTTAGGGTATGACTGGCGTCTCTCGGCGGCATAGGCACCATCGAGATCAGCTGCGGATGCAGTGAGAGCTGTTGGCGACTGAGGGAGGCGCCGGGCTCGCGCGTACAGGCGAGTGATGCACTGCAGGCGGCGCAGAGCGAGTGGCATCTCCCCAGCATCGACCAACAGGCTCTTAATGGGGGAAGTGCGGAAGGCACCGGTCGCAAGGCGAAGGCCGGTGTGGTGGATCGAATCCACCTTCCGCAATAAACGCTCGGCTGCGGATGCATAAAACTCGCATCCATAGTCGAGCCCTCGAGCGAACAAAGGATCGATAAAAAAGTAAGGCAGTAGCCCTATCAGCGCCTTAAACGCTGAACGTCACGAAACGAAGAATGTCCATGGCGCGGGTACAAGAGACCCTAAGGCTGCGAATATGAGCCTCCCAGGTGAGGCGTCGGTCGAATACAAGACCGTGGAAACGGTGCGAGTCAACCACATCCAGGCGCACCCCATTAAGAAACAAATCTGGGTCGGGGTGAAGCCGTGGATGGCGGCAGAAGTGCACCACCTTAGTCTTGGCCAAAGAAAACCGAAACCTGTGCGCTTCGGCATAGCAAGAGACGCGGTTCAATGCCTGTTGGAGTCGACGCTCCAGAGTTGGCATCTGGGCTGCGCCAAAAGAGATCGAAAGGTCGTCCACGTAGAGCGTAGGGAGAACATCTTCCGGCAGCACCGAGGTGATGCCGTTGATGCTCGGGGCAAAGAGTGTGACACTGAGGACACTTCCCTGCATGACACCCTCTTCCTGCTCCTTTGGACCGGAGAGAGCTCCCCCCACCCGCACGCGGAATCGACGATCTCTAAAAAATTCAGATATAAACATTGAGAGGCGTCCCCTCGCCCCCATCGTGTGGAGAGTCTCCATGATACCGTATCGCCATGCGGTATCATAGGCCTTCTCCAGATCAAAAAACACCGTGGCGTAGTGCTGTCTACGAAGGAAAGCCTCACAGACGGCATTTTCCAGTCGGAGCAGAGCATCCGACGTGGAGTGAAACTTACGGAAGCCGCACTGTGCAGAAGACAGATGGCCTCCGCTGTCCAGGAAATAGGCTAATCTAACATTTACCAATTTCTCCATCAACTTGCACACGCAAGACGTTAGAGAGATTGGGCGGAAACCGGTCGGAGTAGAGTGATCTCTTCCCGGCTTGCGAAAGGCGAGCACAGTAGCGATTCGCCAGGAGTCTGGGAGAAGACCTTCCACCCAGATCCTGTTGAACAAATCTAACAGAAATGCCATGCCTTGCTCACCCAGGTGTCGAAGCATGGCGTACGCGACATCGTCCGGACCATGGGCGGTGTCCGCGCACGAAGCGAGAGCGGAACGCAACTCACTCACAGTAAACTTGTCATTGAAGGGTTCTCCGCCTCTGGAGGTAAAGTCCAGCCGGCGGCCTTTCGCGACATCACGACGTGCATTGAATGCTGGCGGAGCAGCATCACGGCTAGAGAATGCGGAAAAAGCGGTCGCTAAGGATTCCGCCACGGACGCGGGGTCCGAGATTGCGGTCCCATTCTCCTGGAGAACGGGAGGGGGGGTGCTGCGAGAACTTGTCCCGAATCCTTTTGACTCGCTTCCACACCTCAGCTAAAGGGGTCTTCCCGTTAAGTGAAGACACGTATGCCCGCCAAGAAGAGCGGCGGGCGTGCTTCGAAATATACCGGAACCTAGCCCTAGCCCGACGAAATTCAGCGACAGTGAAATCGTTCGGGCGGCGCTTATAGCGCATGTAGGCATAACGCTTCTGGTTCAGGGCCGTCTCACACTCGGCCGACCACCATGGGAGTGGTGGGCGTGCAAAACGGCCAGACGTCCTAGGAATAGTAGTCAGGCCCACGGCGATGAGGTTGCCGGAGAAGAACTCAACGGCCTCATCTACCGACCTAAACTCCTCGACTGAGATAGAGAATTCAGTCATTTCATGAAATGCGGGCCACCGCGCCCGCGCCAAGCACCACCGAGGTGGTCTCTCAGGCGGCAGTTGCCCTGGAAATGATATTTGAACAGGAAAATGATCACTACCATGGAGGTCATCGACTACCCCCCTATCAAAATCAGTCTGTGCATCCGAAGAGCACAAAGATAGGTCAAGGCAAGAAAATGAAGCGGTTCTCGGACAGTGATGCGTAAACTCATCCACGTTTAGGACACCCATCTCATGCTCTTCGATCAGATCGGCAAGGACTTGTCCCCTGAGATTTATGGAGTAATCTCCCCAGAGAGGATGCCTGCCGTTCAGATCTCCAAGCAAGAGATAAGGCCTCGGCAACCGTGCCACGACGCGGCGGAAGTCCCCCGCGTCGAAGTCAGCTGACGGTGGAATGTACGCAGAAATGATAGTATACCTCCTATCTAGGTGCAGCTGCACAGCCACTGCCTGAAGGGAGGTATCTAAAGAGAAAGGAAGAACGGAGACATCATGCCGGGTGTAAAACGCGCACCCCCCAGCCCGGCCATCCCGCGGTGGTGGGGTCGCAAGACTCTTATACCCCAGGAGGTCAGGCAGCAGGCACGTGCCTAGCATGGTCTCCTGCAAAAAAATAGCTAACGGGGAACGGGACGAGACGAGCCTCCGCAGCTCCTTTCAGTTGGCCCGGAGTCCACGGCAATTTCATTGAAGGAATATGCCCTCCAGGCCTAGCTCGGAGGAGACGCGGGGGCCCTCCTCGAATTGAAAACCCTCACGGGAATAGCCGTACGCTTCCCGGGGGCAGAACCCCGGGTGCTGTTGGCCGGACAAAGCGCTGAAGGCGCTGTCGCCTTCGAGGACTTTTGGGGGAGGTTGGGCTCGCCATGCGAGTCTTTTCCTTCCTTCGCCTCAAAACCTTAGCCGGGCGTTGCGGCTTGGGAGGCGGGGGGCCCTCTTTTCGAGGAACCACCGTCTCCGAGCCACTCGCTCCACCTCTGGGCGTGGGCGAAGGGGCCGAAGCTCCTTTGTTGCTGTCCTCCTTTCGGGGAACCGCTTTAGGAACCCCGGAAGATAGACTAGCGACCATCTTCAGGGTTGTTGCCTCATGTGAGTCTAACGACGCTGGGGGAAGAGGGGGGAGCCCTGGTTTTAGCCGGGGCTGGGTGTGAACGTTTTTTGCCGCCAGCTTTACCAGGGGAGCGCTCGGGTGTAGTAGAGCCCGCAGAAGGGCTCCGAATGGGCGTGGAAACAACCGTGCTCGTTGGCCTGGATGGGCTAGGAGCAGAGGGTGCTTTCCTAACTATTGAGGCATATGACGTCCCAGGCAGAGCCAGGCGCGCCAGGACCAAGTCCTTAGCCTCGCGGAATGAGAGTCGATCCTGGGCCTGAACGGCCAGGATTTCTTTCTCAAGGAGATATACACCACATTGCTTCGAAGAAGCAGGGTGCGGTTCTCCGCAATTGACACATTTGGCCACACACGATTTGGACTTATCGTGTGCGACCTTGGAGCAATTTACACAGACTTCGGGTGACCATGATTTTGCACGTCTACATGATCGATTCGTATGGCCGAAGCGGTGACAGTAATAGCACCGCCGCGGCAGTGGCACAAATGCCTTCACGCGGTAGCCGTACCAACCGACACGCACCGACTCAGGGAGCTTGTCACAGTCGAACGTGACGAAGAGTGTAGGGGTGGGTCTTGAGGCCCCTCCCTGTTTTCTGATCACACGTTCGACCTTGACCGCCCCATGGTCGGCCAGCTCTAGGGTGATGTCCTCAATGGAGTAGTCAACGAGTTCCCTCGCATAAACTACTCCTTTCACACAAAGTTCATGGTAGAGTGCGGCGTCACACTCACCGGGGTGCCATGAAGTGTCCGAAGAGCACTTATCTTGGCCGCCTCGGCGGGATTCGCCGCATTTGCCAGAAGGCTCCCGTCCGAGAAACGGGTTACCTTAGGCTCTCTACCAATTGCACTAGCTAATCCTCTTCTCTGATGGATCATGTTGCCCTTGGACAACATGGTGCCATCAGTGGATCGAATAACGAGGAAGCGTTTGAAGCCAGCGGGCTCGAAAACGCCAGATAACCTCTGAATGAGGGGCCCCGATGTCATCGAGCTCCGCCCTGTGCATTCTTGGTCTTAGTCTTAGTCAAGGGCTCCGCACACGAGGGGTTAGAGGGGCCGGATGTGCCAATCTTTGCTCGGTTGCCTACCAAAGTGGTAGCAGACCCATCCCTCCCCGCAACCCTTGCGAATGGAGAGGAGCCCCGAGTCTTCTTCGTCTTTTTCTTTTTAGGAGAGGAGGGCGGGGAATGAACCCGCTTCTCCTCTCCGCCAGCAGAAGCCCCCATGCCAGATGGGCTGGCCTCAGCCAGGTCCCTCTCCGAAATGAAGAAGGTCCTGGTAGTCGTAGTGGCACCTGTCGGAGGAGATCCCTCCCCTCCTTTTACTGCCTCGGAGCCCTCGGCCATTTGAGGGGGACCTTGCATAGGGGCGGATTCGGGTTCAGTGCTTGGCGCCGAGCCCGGATTCCCCCCATGGAAGGCCCTACCGTCTGAGGCTGGTTCTCCTCAAGGACATTGTCTATCACAGGAGGGGCCTCCAGTTGGCCATCCCCTTCCAGGACATCACAGGTCCCCTTGGCAGTGTCGCCAGACTTGTGTGGGGAGGCACAGGCCTTGACCCCAGCAAAGTTTAAAATTCTTGCCATGCAGGTCTTTTGAGGGAAGCGACCGAAGAAGCCTGGCTTCCCTCGTCCCCTAAGGAGGTTTGCCCTACCGAGCCGCTTGCACGAGAGGCGGTCGGCAATGGGCTGCCTGCTGGCTCTCTTGGCAGTCCCCTTAGAAAGCAAAGGAGGGACTGCCGCTGGAGATAGGGAGGTGCCCGAAAGCACCTCCAGAGAAGGGGGTGAGGGGAAGTCCCCTACACCCATAGGCGTAGGAGAGGAGTAAGCCTCCTCTCCGTTTAAAGAAGTATGGAGGGTCCCCTGGGCAAGCACAAGGGGGGGGACCTCCATTTTCTCGGCGGAGCTGCCCGAGGGCGGCTCCGTAGATGTTTTTGGGGCAGTTGGGAGTTGGGGTTTTTGTTTTTTTTCATACATGGGCATGGTGACCCTCTTTATAATACGGGACGCAATAGCTCATCACCTCTTGCAGTTGCCCGCACTTCAAAAGGTGCCTACAGGCCTGGCAGAGCCAGGCACCGCCATTTGGGACCACCCCTCCCGCCTGGTGGCCTGGCAGTCCATCGGCATGGCGGCTCAACCTTGAACACGGCGTAAAAATTAATTGATTTTGAAGAGGAGAGGAAAAGGGATGTGAGGAAGGTATGGGTGGGGATGAAGCAGGTTGTTAAAAGCCAGCCACCCCAGACCGGATCTCAGGGGTTAGGGAATATTGTCTTCTCCCCCCTCAGCCCCGATCCGGGACGGTTGGCTGAGAAGAAGGTCAGCATCTACCCTGTGAAATTAGAGGCTGACCAGAGAAAGTTGTGGGAGAGGTTGTATGAAAAGCGACGAGGTAGGGGAGAAATCGGGCTATCTGAAGAAAGGAAGAGAGGCTAAGCTGGAGCCGGACGGAGCGCTGGATCCCGTCAGCACGGCGGCCAGGATGGCAAATCGCCGCGCCCCTTACGGGGGAATAGTTGGTTTAATGAGCGGAATCTATCTTCGCACGGCTTGTTTTGGATTCCAAGAACTAGTTTAGTAGCTCGACGTTGCACTCGTTCAACTGCGTTATATCCTTGTTTAGGGAGGGAGTCCAAAATTTAACCGCATATTAGAAGTGTGGGCGCACGAGCGCTTTGTATAATAGCAGGACTATATCTTTCGATTTGAAAGTAAAATTCCGAGCAATATATCCTAGCATTCGGTTTGCTTTTTTACAAGATTCTGCGCATTCTTTCGATACTTTAAGGTCATTAGGTTTCGTAATAAGTATTCAAATTAGGTGAAGTGAAAACGTAAGACATTGCCGTCTATCAAAAAGGCTTAGGGGGACTGCCTTGGTACGCAGTCCCCCTTAAGCCTTTGTCTCCTAGCCCTTCTGAACAACAGCTGAAACCTCCAGAAATACATCTCAGACACCAACAATAAGACCTGATAACATCTCCATTCACACACCCACCACTCCTATACTCCCTCTTGTGTTCGATCCCACTCTATCTTTTCCGTGTCGCTTCCGCCATATCAGTCAACTCATTTTTAATTCTAATCTAGCTGGAAAATATTCTTATCGTAAATACCGACGGTATTTTATTGTCAATATAAAAAGATAAAAAACATTTACGTTCGTCACAAAATCACCCCCAGGCGTGATTTTCTCTTTAGACGCACATGCACAAAAGAGCCACCAAGAAAAATAACTATCGAGGGAGATAGAGATGGATCTTGTCCCCATCAGCGTGAGTGCTCCGAAGAGCTTTAAGGGACAGGTTTTGAATTAGTACTATTTCCAAAAACAGCAACGATTCATATTAAAATAATTTCACGGTTATGTTATATGTTTGGAATACGAATGTGAGTCAAAATGTACTCAGACAAATTTCATAATTACAAAATGTGCAATATTTTACAAGATAATTCATGTTCGAACATGGCTTTGATGTTTCTCGAATAATTTCGTTGTTTTATCATTCTAAAGATCGGGAGTGTGTACATACGGTATGCTTCTTTTAACCTTGTATTTTCAGCCCTCAAAATGACGAAATTTGAAATAAGAGCCAACATTAAATCCTTAGCTAAACTTGATTGGAAGCATGTTAGAATTATTGAAGCTTTACACCAGATTTATGTGGACTCTTCACCATGTTGAGCAGTGGTTTATAATTGGATTAAACCCTTCCAAGAAGCCAGAGAAATAACTTTAAGATGATCCAGATGAAAGCAGACCGTCCACCTTAAAAAATAAAGAAAAAACATTACGCTTGAGCAGAATCTAGTTAAAGAAGATGGCAGAGTCACTATTCACGAAGTTACCAATGAGGTGTGGCTCTCACGTGCTTCCACAATTGCGATCTTCATTGAATATCGCAACAAACAAAGGATCGATAAAAAAGTAAGGCAGTAGCCCTATCAGCGCCCCAAGCACTGAACGTCACGGAACGAAGAATATCCATGGCGCGGTTACAAGAGACCCTATAGCTGCGAATATGAGCCTCCCAGGTGAGGCGTCGGTCAAATACAAGACTAAGGAAAAAGGAGCGACTCCACCACTTCCAGAAGAACCTCATTCATAAATATGTCTCGGTCAGGGTGAAGACGTGGATGGTGGCAGAAGTGCACCACCTTAGTCTTAGCCGAAAAAAACGAAGCCTATGCACCTCGGCATAGCGAGAGACGTAGTACAATACCTTTTAGAATCGATACTGTAGAGTAGGTATCTTGGCAGCGTCAAAAGAGATCGAAAGATCGTGCACGTAGAGCGTAGCGAGAACATCTTCAGGCCGCACTGAGGTGATGCCGTTGATGCTCACGGCAAAGACTGTGATACTTCTCTGCGATACACCCTCTTCCTGCTCCATTAAGCCGGAAAGGGCTCACCCCACCCGTAGGCGATATCGACGATCTCGCAAAAATTCATATATAGAGGTTCGGAGGCGTCCCCTTGCCCCCATCTTGTTGAGAATCTCCATGATAGCTTATTATCATGCGGTATCATAGGCCTTCTCCAGATCGAAAAACACCGTGGCGTAGTTCTCTCTACGAAAGAAGGCCTCGCAGATGGGATTTTCCTAGTCGAAGCAGATCATCCGACGTGGATTAGAACTTACGGAAGCCGTACTGTGTAGAAGGCAGTTGGCCTCCGCTGTCCAGAAAAAAAGGCTAATCTAACATTTACCAATTTCGGCATCAACTTGCAGACGCAGGAGGTTAGAAAGATTGTGCGGAAAACTGGCCGGGGTAGAGTGATCTCTCTCCGGTGTGTGAAAAGCGAGCACAGTATCGATTCGCCTGGAGCCTGGGAGGATATTCTCTACCCAGATCCTGTTTAACAAATCTAACAGAAATTTGAAATCCGTCGTTGAAGGGTTGACGGGGCAGCATTCCGGCTAGAGAATGCTGAGAAAGCAGTTGCGAAGGATTTCGACACGGACACGGGGTCCTAGATTGCGGTCTCATTCTCCTGAGGAACGGGATGGAAGTTCTGCGAGTTCTTGCCCCGTTAAGTAAAGACACGTATGCACGCCAAGAAGAGGGGCGGGAATGCTTTGAAATATACCAGAACCTAGCCCTCGACGAAATTCAACGACAGTGAAATTGCTCGGGCGGAGCTTATAGCGCATGTAGGCATAACGCTTCTGTTTGAGTCTCACTTAGCTGACCACCACGGAAGTACCATGCGTGCAAAACGGCCAGACGTTCTAGGAATAGTAGTCAGACCCACGGTGAAGAGTTCCTGGAAAAGAACTCAAGTGCCTCATCAACCGACCTATACTCCTCGACTGAGACAGAAATCAGGCATTTCCTGAAATTCCGACCACCGTGCCCGCGCCAAGTTACACCGAGACGGACTCTTGGGCGGCCCCGGTGCATAAAATGATATTTTAATGGGAAAGTGATCACTACCATGGATGTAATCGACCACGCCTGACACAATATTAGGCGGTGCATCTGAAGAGCACAAAGATAGATCGAGGCAGGAAAATGAAGTGGTTCTCCGGCATTGATGCGTAAACTCATCCACATTTAGGACACCTATATCCAGCTCGTCGATCAGATCGGCAAGGACTTGATCTCGGTGATAAATAGAGTAGTCTCCCCAAAGGAAGTATTTACCGTTAAGATCTCCGAGCAAGAGAAAGGGTATCGGCAACCTTGCTATGGCGCGGCGGAAGTCCCCCACATCAAAGTCGGCTGACGGTGGAATATAGGCGGAAATAACAGTATACTTCCTATACATGTGTAGCTACACAACTACTGCCTTAAAGGAGGTATCTAAAGCAAAGATAAAAACAGAGACATCATGCCATGTGTAAGTTGCGCATCCTCCTTCCCGGACCCATCCCGCGGTGGTGAGGCGGCAAAAATACCCCGGAAGAGTGGGCAGCATGGTCTCCTGCAAAAATATACCTAATGGGGAACGGGACGAGACGAGCATCCGCAGCTCCTCCCAGTTAGCCAGTTGTCCGCGGCAATTCCATTCAAGGAATATGCCCTCCAGACCTAGCGCAGAGGAGAGGCGGGTTCCCTCTTTGAAGAGAAGACCCTCTTGGGAATGGCCGTACGCTTCTCCGAGGCAGAACTCCGGGCGCTGTCCCCTTCGAGGCATTACCGGGTGAGGTTTGGCTTGCCATGCGAATCTTTTTCACCCTCCGCCTCGAAACGTTAGGCCGGGCGGGGCGGCTTTGAAGGAGGGGGTCTCTTTTTTGGAGAATCCATCGTTTACGCGCCACCCAGCCTACCCTGGGTGTGGACGAAGGAACCGAAGCTCCTTTAGTGCTGTCCTCCTTTAGGGGTAGCTTTTGGAACCTCGGAAGATGGCCTCACGACCAACTTCATGGGTGTTGCCTCCTGCTAGTCTAAAGACTTAGGGGAGGCACGCGGCCGTGTTGCCTTTAGGGAAACGGTCACGCTGAGAGAAGGGAACGGAGCCCTGGTTGTAGCTGGGGCTATGTGTGAACCCTTTGTGCCGCCAACTTTACCAGGGGAGCGCCCGGGGTGGATAGAACCTGAAAAATGATTACGAATGGGCGCGAAAAATACCGTGCTCGTAGGCCTGGAGAGGCCAGGAGCAGAGGCTGACTTTCTTAGCATTGAAGCATAAGACGTCCAGGGCAGAGACAGGTGTGCCATGACCAAGTCCTTAGCCTCTCGAAATCAGAGACCATCCTGGGCCTGGACACAAGAATTTACTTCTCAAGGAGATAGGCATCACATTTCTTCCAAGAAGCACTGTACAGCTCTCTGCAGTTACTACACTTGGTCACACACGACTTGGACTTATCGTGTGCGACCTTGAAGCAACTTACACAGACTTAGAATAACCCCGACTTTGTGCGCCTACAAGAGCGAGTAGTATGACTGAAGCGGTGACAGTGATAGCACTTCCGCGGCAGTGGCACAAATGCCTTCACTCGGTAGCGATACCAACCGGCACGCACCAACTCAGGGAGTGTATCACAGTAGAACGTGACTAACAGTGTAGGGGTGGGTCTCGAGGCCCCTCCCTTCTTTCTCATCACACGTTCGTCCTTGACCGCGACATGGTCGGCCAGCTCTAAGGTGATGTCATTTATGGAGTTGTCCACGTGTTCCCTTGCATAAACTAATCATTTGACGAAGTTCATGGTAGTGTGCGGCGTCACACTCACCGGCGTGCCATCTATTGTCCGAAGGGCACTAATCATGGCCGCCTCGGAGGGATTCGACGCATTCGCCAAAAGGCTACCCTCCAAGAAACGGGTCACCTTCGGCTCTCAACCCTTCGGCACTTACGGTGACCCTCTCTAAGAATAATATACGAGCACGCAGGTCTTCTCTCCTCCCCCTAATGATGTTGGCCCTATCGTTCCGCTCCCACCGGAAGCGGTCAATTATGGGCCGCTTTCTTGGCAGTCACCTTAGAAAGTAAAGGGGAACAGCAGCTGGTGAGAGAGATTCGACAAAGGCGACTACATAGAAGGGGGAGAGGGGAAGTCCGACACTCATAAGCAAATGAGAGAAGTAAACCTCCTCTCCGGTTGAAGAGTTCTGGAAGGTCCGCTGCGAAAGCACAAGACGGAGGTGGCTCCATTCTTTTGGTGGAGCTGCCCGAGGGCGGCTCCGACGATTTTACAGTGGAGGTTAGAAGGAGATTTTTACTTTTCTTATATTCAGCATTGGCATGGTGACCCAATTTATTCTACGGGATGCATACGCTAATCACCCCCACGCAGTAGCCCGCTCTAAGTGGAATAAATATAGGGCAGTTGAGAAGACTGCCGCCATTTGGGGCCATTCCTCCCGCCTAATGGCCTGGAAGCCCATCGGCATGGCGGCTCCACCTTTGGCTCGGCGTAAAACGGATAGAGATTGAAAGGAGAAAGAAAGAGGAAGTGAGGAAGGTGTGGATAGGGATGGAACAGGTTGTTAAAAACCTACCACCTCAGACTGAAGCTCAGGGATGAGGGAAAGTTGTCCCCCTCCCCCCTCAGCCCCCCTGATCCGGTATAGTTGTGTGAGAAGGCTGGTCAGTATCTACCCTGTGAAATTAGAGGCCAACCAGAGAAAGTTGAATGAGAGCTGGTAGGGAAAGTGAGGAATTATGGTAGAAACGCAGGATGTCTGAAAAAAGAGAAGAGACCAAGCTGGGGCCTGACGGGGCGCCGAGTCCCATCAGCACGGCGGCCAGGAAGGCAAATCGCCGCACCCGTTACGGGGTATAACATTCGAAAGAATATGTAAAACAACATAATTTTTTAAATTTCGTTATAATCGGCTGAATAGTTATGATGTTGTTACAAAAAAAAGAAGCAAAACGGGAACCGACCGTCATAGTGAGATGTATAGTCGCTCACGACTAGACTCACACGCGACTAAAAACTAGAATCACTATTCTCTCCATCAAAATTAGCCACTCAAAATAATTAAATAACGATAAGAAATCTAATATTTGTAAGAAGTATTTATTTTATTACTTTATATATGTTATTTCGACAATTTTTATCCTTATATTGAGTATGGCCCTCGACCTTTCGTCAAGTCGAAAAGTGGCCCTCTAGTTCATAAAGTTTGCCCACCCCTGACTTAGAGTCACGAACCTACAGCATTTACGCAAATAAGAAACACTTATCCAAAAAATAAAAATAAAATCTTAATTTTCGCTCTTGACGAAGTAACCTTGAAAACTAAAGATTACACAGTTACTCTAACAAAACCGACACTGAATATTGTGTAAACACTTCACAAGTTTCCGCTTGCTATTACATTATATCTGAAACTACGGACATAAAAATTATGTCCTATGTAGTAGCAATTCACTTTCTGAAAAATAAATGAGGGTTTGAACTGGCCCATAAAAGCCGGAAGATAAATGAGGGTATGAACTGACCCATAAAAGCCAATTACTGTCACTTGGCTGTGATGGAAGGGTCAAAGAATAAACAAAGACGTCTGGGAAAAGTAATGTGGCTATAAAATGCTAAACATGAGCGTAACAAAAGGTAAAATTTGGAAGTTTTTATGTCGATAGATTGAATAAAATTAGGAAATTTGGTTTCAGGTCGAGATATTGACAATGTCTTGATTGAATACACTATCCGAAAATGATTTTGCTACAGAAATGAGAAAGTAGTTTTCTATTGTAGATTTTGCGTAGATTACGAAAATGACCTTCATTTTTCATGAAATGACTTCAGTGTTTGTAATCTGCACATTTATTTTTTTTATTAATATTAGATTATTCATTATATAGAGGTATGAAATATTTGATATTTTTATTTTATTTGACAAAAAGTACAAAGATAAGTGGAAACAAAAAGCTTATTCATCAAAAGAAATTAATAAGTCCTTTTAATACATTTCAGAGTGTGGTCTTATAAAAGTATATTTAAAAAAATAATGAAGATTTCAGATTTTTTCAAAATTGCTGAAATCTATATAATAGTCACATATTTTAGAATATTTAGGCTTCTTTTTATGTACAACATCTTGTCTGTCTCTGTAAAGGGTCCAGTAGAAATCAGAAGGCATTGCAAGATTCCATTTTTCTTTATAACAATTTTCTATAGTAACAATATCTTGGTGGAATCTTTCACTATGCTTATCGCTGACATCTGCTGGATTCTCTGGAAAGAAAGACAGATGGGAGTGAAAAAAATGCACCCTTAGTGATATACTACATCCTCACTCATTATAAGACCTAATCAAATTCTGAACAAGAATGTGGTGATTTTCTGATTTGTGCCTTCCAAGGAGACCATTTCATATGCGAGGCCTCAAATTCTAGCTTGCTCAATTTTGCCTCAAACTCATTATCTACAATAAGTTCTTTAATTTTAGCATCACTAATCTTAGGAAATTTTGTTTTTAAATATAAGAAGGATGGCTGGTCATGCTTTAAGGCTTTCACAAATTATTTCATTAAACCAAACTTTATGTGAGGTAGTGGCAAAATTATGTTTTCCTTAGGAACCAATGGTTCACCGTATGACATTATGACAACCTACTTTTGTCTCTTCTTTTAAAGGACATTCTGAGCGTATGTAATGTTCTCCCCGAGCTCTACTGTCCCACTGGCACAAAAAACACATGCATTTTGTGTAGCCTGACTGCAAGCCATTTAAAATTGCTACTACCTTGAGGTCAGCACAAGTCAACCATTTATGTTCACTGTATTTAATGCTTTTTAAAATGAAATCTAAATTTTCATAAGTTTCTTTCAAAACTACAGAGTGTGCTACTGGTATCGATGGTAGTTTATTTCCATTATACAGAAGCACGGCTTTACTATTATATAAAGAAGCGTCAATGAAAAGTCTCCATTCACTGGGTTCATATAATGTATATCCAATTCTTCAAAGAGACGTGGAATATTATTACAGTAGCATAAATTGTTGTCGAATGAAAATTTGTCTTGTAAATTGTTTGATCGAATGCGAAACTTACTAATTCTAACATCTTCTGCTACTAAATTTCTTTCTTTCAGTTTCGAGGCCAGTAATTTACTCTGTTGCTTTGTTAAGTTTAGATCTCTAACAAGATCATCTAAATCAAGTTGTGAGAAAGGATTTTGAGTAGTATCAACAGTTTTAGGAACATAAATTCAGTTTCTGGTTCACATGCTCCAAATCTGATTCATCAGAGTTATACGAAACCACTTCTGCAGGTGGTTCAGGTACTGGATTTTTTTTTTTTTTTAGTGAGGTATAAGGTCGAATAGCAGATCTAAGGTTGGGATATACCACAGCTGAAGCGCACTTCGTTGTTTTACCTAAAAGTATGGAAATTATTTGCATAAAATTTAAAGTTATGTACACATGTGTGATTACAATAAAGTTGTTCTAAACTTAATTAATTTTATATTTTAAAAAAATAATATTACAGTATACTATTTCAAAATATAGGTACAGTGGACAATAAACTATTACTTACTTTGTATGTCTACCAAACAGAAATAGCAGTCAGTGGCATGATCTTGGGGCTATCGCCATACCATTGGAACATCAAATTGAAGGCTAATTATTCTTCTTTTAGACCATTTTGATAATGAATTAAAGCATGTCATGCAACAGGTATGTGGTGCCCATGGTTTATCTTGGTCGCCAAATTTACATCCAAAATACAAATTATATATTTTTTTCACTAGAAGAAATATTTCTTGGATTTTTTTTTAAATGTTACTGAACCACATATGTAGCAGAATTTATCTGGGTTATTTTTACACTGTCCTCTTGACATTTTAATTAAAATTTTTGCTTTTATTTAAAATTTTATATAGTTAAAAAACCTGAAAATAAGAAATAAAAGAATGACATTCGAAAAAATCTTCAAAATTTGACAAAAATAGTAATAGGCAACTTACAAAAAACTGGAGTCATATTGATAAAAAGGACTTTCATTTTTTAAATCTATACATAAAACTACATTAAAGATTGTTAATCTAATCTTTTGTAGTCGACAAAAAGTTACATTTTGTTTGACAGTGATATTAATGTGTAGAAGCTTACTGCGAACGGTGAGCAAATGTCGGGCTAAAAAGTATTGAGAGAAAAGAAAATTTGGGTTTCTATTCCTATCTTTCTTTCTTATTTTTCAGCTCTACTATAAAAAGCGAAACACGGAAGCTGCATAAATAGAGCCACAAACATCTTAGTAAAGTTAATTGCGCCCCCAGTCCCGTTTTATTCATGGACGAGTTCCTCGCTCGGATATTGAAACTCACATATAGATTAGACTGACTATCGCTAACAAGCTTAAAAACACCATGCGCCGGTCCAGGTTGGTGTGGGTAAAGGTGTATAAAGAGCGATAGTACTACTGTTTTACTAACAACCTGCAAACCAGGAACTATATGGCTCAAGGAAGGGACATCCGCTCCGCATCAGAGGCCTGTGGGTATAGAAATGCCTTTAGGGTGGGGGGGGGGGTTCTGGAAGGGAAGTGTGTTAAGTGCGCGAAGTGATGAGGAAAAGACAGTGACGTTTGTGATAGGCTGTGTATGGCGATGTACGTAACCGAAGCTCTCTGCACGTATGCCTTAGACTCGACGCACCGCCTAAAGTGGATGGCCATACTTCCTGCGAGGGCCGAAATTTTTTGGTATTGACTCTCACCTGGACTCAAACACGACACCTCGACGCCAGAAATCCAACGCCTTATCCATTAGGCTAACGAGAGCATCACTGCACGTAATGGCACATATCATTACGTTTGCATGTGTCATTATTTTTTTAAAGATGAGTGTGCGGTATTTAAGTGGCTTTGCATTTCTTCATATTTCATTCCCCAACTAAAGGGAATGAGGCATCATGTACTGGAAATAAAAAAATAAGACTTTACAAGTTGTTTATATTCACCTGAATTTTGATTCAGTTTCAATGATTTTACAAGTAGCTCCAGCTCGTATTTGCATCCGCATTCTCTGATTCACAATATCAAATCCATTTCGTAACTCATTCCAAACGTCTCTTTTAATCGATGAACGACCTCACTCAACTGTCGATGTTATCTATTAACTCCTCGAAGGAAAGTTGTGCGCCGTTCCATTTCCGAGTTTTTAAAGTAGACTACTCTGTGAAGTACAACAGAATTTAACTTTCTCTAACATCATTTTCTTTCCAAACTACGTAACAACTTTTGAAGAAGAGACCTTTGTTGGTTGGTTTCTTAATTTCAGACAATAACATTATCATTTATTTCAACAATTCACATCCTTCAAAGAGGAGTATTTGCGAAATGAGTTGGTATTATGAAGGCTTAAGTTATTCAGTGTTCTAATTCTGTTTGGTTTCACTATTTAAACAACTCTTATCTTTTGAGTCGCAAAGTAGATGTTTCCACAATCTGCGTAACGAGAAAAACAATTACTATGGAGTAATGCGGACCGGCATAAATTTTATTCGACATAGGCAAGGGCAGGTTTTGGAAGGGGCATCGTTTCATACGAAAAATAATGCAAATTTTTCGGGGTTTGTTTGTTTTGGGGCACACAAAACGTAATGTAATTAGTAATTTGAAACCAGACCACCTAAACCAAACCATAAAATATCTCCCAATATAAAAAAACAGCACTAAACGGCGAAATAACATCTGCACTTTTGAATAGTTCAAGTATCTGTGATAGAATTAGTTTTAATGCAAACTAATAAAATACAAGAAAATAAATGCGATCCAATTTTGAAGTTTTTTTTCAGTCTTTCGAAGGCTGATTCGTAATGGTGGCAGTTTAAGGTGCCTCCAATGACATATGGAGTAAATTTTGGGGGGATGGCAGAAAGATGAAGGCCGATAAAAATTAATGGCATAAAAGATAAATGGTTCAAAGGAATAATCATTACAAATACTACTAAAGCATTGATAGAACTTCATTATGAATAATTGCGGGCGTATTATACGACAAAAATTAATAGAGAGCACGAGTTGCCAAAGGTATGAATGCGCAACCACCTTGCGAGAGGCCTTACGAGCAAAGTTAAAGAAGAGGAATCATTTAGAGGTAAAGATGAATCAAGAAGGAAGTCGTTTCAAGGTAAAAGAAATAGTCCTTCCGGGGTAAAGATTTTTGTTTGTTTGTTTTAAATAAACAATGCTCATCTGGCAACAACTAACAAGGGCATAAGTCGCTGTAATTAAGTTTACGCCTAATAGGATAAATGAAAATATAAAAGAACAGAAAACCACGAGTAAATAAAAAACAAAACAAGTCAAACCAAAAAATCAAAGCAAGCAAGAAGGAAGCACATTCCAGCGTCAGGTGGAGACCCGCTTCCCTTGCCCCGGCGCAAGAACAAGCTACCAACACTAAAGAGAGTCAAATAGAGTTGAGGAGGCCAACCTCCTCGAAAAAGTCGGTCTACAAGTCTAAGTGCACGAATCCGTCACAAGTACAAGGGACAAGCTGCAGCGACGCCGCTCCCGGTACCGCGAGCGTAACGTGCGCAAAGATCACCCAAACTGAGACATTCAACAAGAATGCGCCCAACAGGTGCGGGGGACAACATACTCATCTCACTGGCGGGGGGGAGGAGTTCCACGGTAACCGACGTGGCGTAATGGCACGAAACTTTAAGTTCTTGTCGGCTATCTCCCATCTTCTTTGCCACTCTCGACATCTATACGGGTCACGGCAACAATGGTGTCACGCAAACCGCAAACCAGGGTGTATGGAGATTCCAATGCTCCGAAAACACCTAGAGCGCTTTCTGAACCGCTATAGATCACAATTCAGGTCTTCGAACCAGGCAAGGCGCGTTATCTCCCGTACCGAGTGGTGTATTTCAACCAGCCCGGCGTAAAGACAGACACAGAGCCTGGCAGAGACCCGCAAACTTAAAATTGAGGGGATGCGGATTGGAAAACGACTTCTTCATTCGACTTGGAGCCATCAGTGTACACTGTCACGGATCCAGCGTGCACAAAGTATGCTCTCAAATGTTAGAACGCAATACTCCCGGACCGGTAGAAACTTTGGAGCCAGAGGCATGGCGACAAATAGTCAAAGTTTACCACCTTTGACTATTTGTCGCCGTACCTCTGGTGAAATTCTGGGCAGAAACAGAAGCAAAATTGGATAGATAGCTACACTGAGCTGTGAAGGAGTTTGCTAGTTTTCGTAGGGTATGACTGGCGTCTTTTGGTTGCATAGGCACCATCGAGATCAGTTGCGGAGGTAGTGAGAACTTTTGGCGACTAAGGAAAGTACCGGACTAGCACGTATGTACAAGTGCATATTGCCCTGAGAATGTTGCAGAGCGAGTAGCATCTCCCGAGCATCAACAGTTATTCTCTCAATTAAGAACCAGCGGTAGGCACCGGTTGCCGGGCGGAGACTGGCATGGTATGTGGAGAAATGGTCGACGTGAAAAACAGCTAGAGATTCTAGGAATAGTAGTTAGGCCCACTGTGATGAGGTAGCCGAAGAAGAATTCAATGGCCTCATCCACCGACTTATACTTCATGAGTGAAACATATAAATCAGTAATTTCCTGAAATGCGGACTACCGTGATTTTGAAAGACTTTTCTTCGTTGATGAGCCCTCAGTGGTGTCCCATTGTTCATTAAAAGGATAGATGCTATTAGCCTGGTTCATCCATAAAACGACGAATTTGAAATCAATTTTAAAGGAGTGAACACATCATAAATAAAACTGTAGCAGAATGAGGTCAAATGGCGGCCACGTGCCCCCCTGTACCCACGTGGATCCGGAGATCATCTCATGGAGCTGGTAAAAGCATAGGAACCTAGGCAAGGAGGCGGCTGACACTGTTATCACTCACTCCAGCTGTATTTACATAGAAACCAATGTCATCCCCCCCCCCCATTACGCGGCCACCTCTCCGAGAGCATTCGGGCCTTTTTGCTCAAAGATTGGAATCCGTTGAACATTCCAACGAGCGTTATCAAGATTCCCCCTTCCTCCGAAGGGGTCGCCGACTTTCCCTCAAGATTGCGCGTGCCTCCTCTCCAGGCGTCTATATAACACTTCGACTGAGCTTAGAGAGCAGCAATGTTAGACTTCCACCTACTCCGACGAACGAGCTAAAGGACCCCCCCCTCCTCCAGCGGTGATTTCGATTCAAGTGAAGGCTAAATCGATCCGTGAATTCTGCCTTATTCAATCGGCAAGCTTCGACATCAGTGAACTTTGCCCTAGTCAATCGGCAAGACAACTAGAGCTCCCTCGTATGAAGCCAGAGGTAAACCAACTTCTTCCGTTGCTTTCACCGTACCCCAAATGGCCCCTTTCGGCAACGAACACATAAAGTATTCGTAACCGTTGCCACCTGCAGATTGATCCCAAATCTGGCTTATCCAATTGCTCGATTATTGGTGTGTACGCCCCAGTTTAAAATCCCCCTTTCAATCACCAACTCTATCTGACGTCTTTAATCCTTTAATTAACCTACCTGATCGCGTGTAGATCTATAACCCCGTCTGGGCGATCATTCTATTTAAACAAAATTTCTATGTAAATATATATATATATATATATATATATATATATATATATATATATATATATATATATATATATATATATATATATATATATTCTTTTGATGTTAGTAAAGTTATATTTTCGTCATTGTCTTTCTTTTGTAACCCCAGCGCGTACCAGCTACCTGTTAATCTTTGGTCAACTTGCACTCTGAAATATTCGTTTTAAAAGACCCCGCAGAGTAAGAATAAACCATCTCCCCTGGACTACTAACAATTTCCCCTTTCACTATCGGTCTTCAACCCACTTTGGGCCAAGCCCTAAAGTACTTACGTATATATAAATATATAGTCTGGCCATTCCACGACAAAAACATAACATTAGTATTGCCATATTGTGTAACCAGCTGGGAAACTTTTCAGCAAAATTCATTCACAGAGAAGCGAGAAATTCTAATTTTCCCTACCAAGCTATTAGCATGGTTCAGTGTATATCTACAGCTCGGCAAGGAGCCGATTCCTGGGATTGATAGAGTTGTTTTTTTCAGATCGGTCTCTCCCGTCCAAATCCACGAGGAGGAGAAAGGACCTCGACCACCATCCCCCGCATCGAAGTCAGCTGACAGTGAAATGTACGCAGAAAGAACCGTATACCCCCTATCCAGGTGCAGCTGCACTGAACGCCCTGAAATAGGGAGTTTTATATCAAAGAGAAGAACGAAGGCATTATGCCAGGTATAAATCGCGCATCCTCCTACCCAGCCCCCATCCTCTGATGGTGTGGTCCCTAAACCCCTATATCCGGGAGGCTGGGGAGGGAACACTTGCATAACTTGGTCTCCAGCAACAGATATAGGTAGCGAGAAACAGTATCAGAATAACCTCCCCTTCTAATCCAAGTTAACCTGCCCTCCGCAGCGATTTCACTGAAGAAATATGCCTTCCAGGCCTAGTTCGAAGGAGATTCGAAGGAAATTTTCAAAGAGACGACCATAACTGGAATAGCAGTATGATTCCCTGTTGGCTGAAAAGGGGCACTGAAGGTGCAGTCACCTTCGAGGTTGGGCTCGCTGGGCGAGTCTGTTCCTTCCTCCGCCTCAAATCATAGGTGAGAAAGGTTGCTTTGGAAACTAATCTGCCTCTTTAGGAGAATCCTCGATTCCAATTAGAAACGACCGCGCTCTTCCGCCGAGTCGTTAGACCCTAAGGAGTCAAACTCCCTGTAATGTGGTCATGAGGCCGTTTTCGGCCACTCCTAAAGCTACCCCCCAAAATGGATTCTAGATATTCGATTCGTAAAGACACTTCGTCTTTATGAATCGAATATCTTGAATCCAAAGTCGGCTTTACGTGAAGTCTGTAAGTTGCTACAAGACCGTACACGATAAGTCCTTATCTTGTATCGCTATTGTGTCAATTGCGCAGAGACTCACCCTGATTGCTCGATTCAATGTGGTATTAATAGTATTTTTTTATTCAAAGAGCCCATCTGGCGACTGCTAACTAAGGCAAAAGTCGCCGTAAATAGTGGAATGCCTAAAACTAGGCTATGTTAAAAAAACAAGAAAATAAGAAAGATAAAAACGGAACAAATGCAAGACAAGAAAACAAAACAAGAAATAAAAACAAAAAACAAAAGCAACAAGGAGACGAGTTTCTGCTTCGGGGGTAGGCCCATCTTCCTCCGGCACAGGAACATGAGACCTACATTGATTCGAATAAAGTGCCAGAGCCAAGCCTCTACCAAAAAGTCATAGTCCACAAGTCTGAGTACCGGGTACCGAGATAGGTAGCGTGCGCATAGATCACCCAGACGGGAACATTTAACAAGAATGTGCCGATCAGTCTAGGGAACAACGCAGTCGTCACAATAAGGAACAATCGAGCTCTCTATCAGATGGAGGTGGGTCCGGCGTGTGTGTCCAATTCGGAGACGACAGAAAGCAACCTGAAGCCGTCGAAGCATTGTGAGGTACGTCCATGGGAACAGTCACGGCGCAATGGCACGCAAATTTATGTTCCCCTCAACCGTCTCCCATCTTTTTTGCTAAGCCACTCGGAGGGCTGCACGTATGCATGCCATGTAATCGGTGTGAGAAAGAGCAAAACGCTGGTCTGGTCGCCCAGTCCTCACCGATTCTTTCGCGTCCTCATCGGCGCGCTCATTCCCCGCAATTCCTACATGTCCAGGAACCAATCATGAGATAATCTCGACATCCGCTCGGCACAACAAAACCTTAGGCTTAACGGATTTCACAAAGCAGGAAATGTGGAGAGTGAAATGCCCCGAAAACACTCAGGGCGCTTTGTGAGTTGCGATAAATGACAATCCGGTCTCTGAACTGGGCAGGTCACCTCATCTCCCGTACTGAGCGGTGTATGACAACAAACTCGGCAGTAAAGACAGACGCAGCGCCTGGCAGAGCCCCGATAACTTCAAACAGAGGGGATACGGCGTGGACCCCCACCTCATCTTTGGACTCGGAGCTATCCATATACACCGGCACGGTTCCAGCGTGACACAGTGTGGTACAAAAAAAGCCGAACGTAATACTCCCGGCGTTGTAGAAGCTTTGGGAGCAGAGGTGTGGCGACAAATAGTCAAAGGTGGTACCATCCAGGGTGGTGTCCTGAGCAGAACTAGGGCATAGGAATCGTCGATATCTGCTAACGATGCAAAGAGATCTGTTGGCGATTGAGGAAGGTGCGGGGCTCGCGCATACATGCGAATAATGCACTGGGCATGGCGCATAGCGAGTGGTATCTCTCTAGCATCGAGACGTAGGGTCTATATGAGGGAAGTGCGGAAGGCACTGGTCGCCAAGCGAATCCCGGTGTGATGGATCCAGTCCAACTTCCGCAATCAACGCTCGCCTATCGCTGCATAAAGTTTGCATCCGTAGTGAAGCCTTGAGCAAACAAAGACCAGAGACACTAAGGCTGCGCATACGAAGGGCGATCAATTAGTTTTGCGAATCGGTAGGGCAAAACGGAGGAAGGGGGATGGCTGTTTGTGGGGGTGTTAGGACAAGTTATGACCAGTCCGGACCTGCAGCCGCACGCTCCTGCCTCATCTATTTAAGAAGCAGTAGCTGATCGCAGATCGTCAGTCACAAATATTTCGACAATACAGAAGGTTGAGCACCGCGCAGTGGTCAAACTTTTGACCAAGGAAGGCAAGAATGCAAAATAGATCCGTGAACGCATGGTTGCAGTGTACACCGACACCGCCCCTTCCTATGCAACCATTTCTCGCTGGCATAGGGAGTTCCGCCATGGCCTTGAGTCCTTTGAAGATAATGCACATCCAGAACGCTCGTCAGACGTGACCAACGAGGACAATGTGGCCCGTGTGGAGAGAATGATCCTCGAAAATCGACGAAGGAAGGTCGAAGAAATCGAGCGAGAACTTGGAATATCACATAGAAGTGTTATCAACATCATTCACGACAATTTGTCCATGACCAAGTTCTCTGCCCGCTGGGTCCCTAAAACCCTCACGAAACCTCACGCCCCATGATCGACTTCAACGTCGTCAAAGTCCACAAGGCCAAAGTTGCACCTCCTCCCTGCGTAAGTGTGGATTCGAGGAGCTCAATCATTTCCCCTACAGTCCAGATCTAGACCCTAGCGACTACTCCTTTTATTCCGACAGCTCAAGGCTGCACTGTGTATACGCTGGTTTGGGGACGAGGAAGATGCCAGCTCGCCGTCCAGGAGTGGATTGAACAGCAGTCGGGAGATTTCTGGTTGTCGGGAATTCGAACCCTTAGGGACAAGTGGCGCAAGTGCAATGAAGTCGAGAGTAGTTATATTGAAAAATAATAAAACACTTTTCCTCATATCTCGTTTCCTTATATCCGAATTTCAAAACTTATTGACCGCCCCTCGTATAAGCTTCCTATGTAAGGCGTTGGTCAAATACAAGACCAAGGAAAGGGTCTGATTCTTCCACTTCTAGGACAACCCAATTTAGAAACAACTAGGCGTCAGGGTAGAACCGTGCAGGGCGACATAAATGCACCACCTTAGTATTGCATAAGGAAAACCAAAGCCTTGGCTTTTTCACATAGCAAGAGACGTGGTTCAATGCATGTTGGAGTAGACACTCTAGGAATGGCATCTGGGCCGCGCCGAGGTGATGCCGTTGATGACCATGGCAAACAGAGAGACACTGAGAAAACTTTCTTGCGGTACACACTCTTCCTGCACCATTGGACCGGAAGGGGCTCCTCCTACCCGTAAGCGGAATCGTTGATGTCGTAAAAATTCAGATGTGCAGATTAGGAGGCGTCCCTTCGCCCTCATAGTGTGGATAGTCTCCACGATTCCATATCGCCATGGAATATCAAAGGCCTTCTCCAGTTTGAAAAAAAAAACGTGGCGTAGTTTTGGCTACGAAAGAAGGCCTCGAAGATGGCATTTCCCAGTCAAAGCAGAGCATTCAATGTGGGATGAAATTTGCCGAAGCCGCACTATGCAAAAGACTGGTGGCCTCTTATGCCCAGAATAAAGGCTATCTAAGAATTTACCAGTTTCTTCATAAACTTCCTCACGAAAAAGGTTTGAGAGTTAACGGCCTTCCGCGACATCACGACGCACATTAAATGCTGGCGGAGCAGCATCCCGGGAAGAGAATGCGGAGAAAGCGGTCGTGAAAGACCTTGCCACAGACACGGGGTCCGACATTGCAGGCTCATTCTTCTGGAGAACGGGAGAAAGGGGGTGAGCACTTGTCTCAGCCGGGGCTGGGTGTGAATCTTTCGTGCCATCAGCCTCTACCAGATAAGCACCCGAGTTGCGTAAAACCCGCAGAAGGGTTCAGAATAGCCACGAAAATGACTGTCCTCGTATGCTTGCAGGAGCCAGCATCAGAGGATTATTTTTACATTTTATCGTCCCAGGAAGCGCCGGGCGATCCTGGGCCTGAATGCCCAGAATTTCTTTTTCATAGAGGTACGCACCACATTGCTTCGAAGAAGCTTTGTGTGGCTCTCCGCAACTGACACACTTGGATTATATAGTTTGCCGCCTTAGAGCAACTTAAACAGACTTCCGGTAACTCAGACTTTGCACCACTACAGGAACGATTCGTATGGCCCAAGTGGGGGTAGTAGTAGCACATCCTCTGCAGTGGCACGAATGCCTTCACGCGGTACCGATACCAAACTGCAGTCACCGATTCAGGTAGTTGTAAATGTCGAACCTGACCAAGAGTGTAGGGGTGGGTCTCGAGGCCCCTCCCTGTTTTCTCATTACACGTTCGACATTGACCGCTCCAAGGTTCGTCAGTTCTAAGGTGATGTAATCTGTCAATTAGTCCCTGAGGTTCCTTGGATAAACTACTCCTTTCACGAAGTTCATGGAAGAGTGCGGCCTTTCACTCACCGGTGAGCCATAAGTGTCCAAAGAACACTAATCTTGGCCGGCTTGGAGGGTTCGACGCATTCGGACATGGCTCACGTCCGAGAAAGCTGTCACCTTATGCTCCCCAACAATCAAGCTAGCTACTGCTCTCCTCTAATGGATTATATTGCCTTTGGACAAGAGGCTGTAATCAGTTGAGCAAAAAAACAGAAAACGTATGAAGCCAGTGGGCTCAAAAACGCTAGATAGTCTTTGAATGAAGAACCCCGATGTAATCAAGGCTCAACTCAGCGCACTTAGGACTTTAGGCTTAATCTGGTCCCTCAGTATGATCCTTCTCCGAAATTAAGAAGTTCTAGTTGTAAAAGGGGCACGAGCCGGATGAGGAGGTCCCTCGTCTCCTTGTTATTCATCGGGGCCCCGAGCCATTTGAAGGCAGGCTTGAACAGGGTTAGATTCAGGTTCGTTTTTTGACACCGAGCCGAGGTTCGCCCACACGAAAGATCCTACCATTTTGGCTGGGTCACCTCCTGGATTTTGTCTAGCTCAGGGTTCCTCAATATGGCCACCATCCTCCTACCAAGACATCACGTATCCCATTCGAGTTAGCTTTAGTCGGTTTAAAGTCACTGGCTAGCGAACCGTTATCCATCGGAGAGGAGACAGGGGCAGTAACGCCAACCAGCCGCAATATCAAAATACATGACTGCAGGATGCAAGGAGCACGACCCGAATGGCCACACTTTTCCAATACCGCCTAAGGTGGTTGGCCCTATCGAGTCGCTCCCAGAGTAAGCAGTTGATTTGGGGACACCTGGATGCTATCTTGGCAGTTTCCTGTGATAGAAAATGGAAGAGTCTCATTGGTCGAAAGACGGTGTCCTCAATGGGCGACACACCAACATAAGATGATGAGAGGGAAAACCCCGCAACATTACACCTAAAAGAGGAGTATGCCTCCTTGGATGTAGACGAAGGTTGAGAGTGGCCCTATGAAAGCACCAGTGGTGAAGCACCTCCTTTACAGAGGTAGAGCTACCCAAGAGCGGCTCCAGAGAGGGCAAAGGGGAGTCCCGTTTAACACATGCGGATGGTGATAGTTCACAGGTCGAAAGGGTGGCTCGTGTTACCTCGTCCTTCCCGACACCTAGGGATGACGTGGCCGCGCTTGGAGGCGGATCTCTTTGCGCATTCCCACTATTGCCTTCTATTATAATCATAGTTGGAGAAAAAGAAAGAAAATGCACGTGAAAGTAGATACTATGACCCTGATTGACTTGGGAGGTTAAGTAAAAAGTCTTCATATGATCATAAAATTCCATAATGTCATCATTTCCAGATACTCGGTCCAAGGCTTTGCCTACTCACCCCTCCATTGTGGCGACATTGTCCAGGAACTCTAACTATAAAGAATGGTACCAGAGTAGCCAACCTATATGTGTACTGAAGGAAGGTGAGTAGAGTCGATGGCCCAAAATACCCCGTACCTAATACTTGCCGTAGCCAGCGGGCTTCTCGCCCTCGCAGCAGGTAGGAACCTCACGGAATACATTGACACTGGAATAAGTCTCATAAGATGACGAAAGTGCGCTCGGCAATCAAAATCTCTATGGAGAAAAGAGAAAGTGTGGAAAGGGGTAGAAGAGTATGTAATAAAGAGAAGTAGAGATGGGAGGTCCACTAACGAGTAGAGGGGGCGATCAGCTATTCTTATCATACCCTGATGTTAGGTGATCCAAGGATGGCATGCCGTCCACCAAGGGACCATGGATATTGGACCGAACTCAAGAGGTGGAAACACTCCATCTGGTACAAAGTGCTGATATAAAAGGTTGAGAGTATAATCGATAATAATAAATAATAATATTCTAACTAAATAAATAAAATTAAGTACTAATAATAAATTATAATACAATGCTAACAATACACAATATAATTCATAATAATACTAATGCCCAGTAATAGTAATACACAATAATAATAGATAATAATAATATACTAATAATAATCAATGCTAATAATAAATAATTATGATACAGTAATAATAAACAATAATAATAATAATCAAAAAATATTATTTAATAATAATAGATAATAATATAATAATAATTAATAATAATAATTGGCAATAATAATAAATAATAATAGTTATAAATAATAATAAATACTATTAATAAAGAGGTAAATTAGTGCTGAGACGGAGAATGGGAAAGCGCACAAACAACTTTCCCACGTCCCAATCAAAGATCTCAAATCAACCCAGTGACAGACGGGGCCTCCCTAATACACACACACACACACACATATATATATATATATATATATATATATATATATATCCATATGGAGCTCGGTCGTGAAGCCTGCATTTAATATTGAGGATAAATCCCAGAGCCACGAGAAACGGATGTAGCATCTTTTAATTTTTCACTACGTTTCGAAAACTACAAGTTTTCATCTTCAGGCTAGAATAAGTTTACAAAGTTAATACATATGAAGAAAACTTGAAAAGGCCAACAAGACATTATTTTAAAGAGTGATCAATTATAAAACATCAGTAAAATGTACTATAAGTTAAAATTTTTAAATATGACTTAGCAACAGTAGATTTGTTTTAAAACCGACTCAAAAATTGCTAATATATACGAAGAAAACTTAAAAAGGCCAACAAGACATTATTTTAAAAGGTGACCAATTATGAAATATCAGTAAAAAGTACTATAAGTTATTTTTTTGTTATTAAATATGACTTGGAAACAGTTAAATTTGCTTTAAGACTGACTCAAAAATTAGCTAATAAATTTAAGGATTATTGCAGAAATTATTTACAAACTATAAGAGAAATTGACCTGGCATTATTTAAAGATAGTAAATTTAAACTTTGTTTTTAATTTTGTAAAGACTGTAAGAGTTAAAAAACATTTAATATAAAAACGGTAAATTTGGGTACTTACTAAAGCGGATCCATCCTAGAGAGTGAATGGGGGGTTTGCATTGCATTTCGTGTATAGAAAGAACAGAGAGGGACTGCTGTAACACGGCAGTCGGGTAGTCAGAGAGGAGCGTTGCGGAAAATAATTAAGAAAGGGACAGCGAGAGTAGATAGGTCGGTGGCTATACACCGAAGCGAGGTATTGTAGTGAGGGTGTAGGTTATGTGGTAATTGACTGGGCGAGGGTTGGGGGCAAGTCAGGGGGGGGGAGGCTGGCAGCCCATCCGGAAACGTGTTATTCACGATGCCTTTTTGGTTTTATGCGAAGAATGGTACGGGTGGCAGGTGTTCGTGGGCCACGGGATATCGCGGCGCCATCGCGTACCTTCTTACATGTAGCGAGGTGTAAAGTGGGTCTGTGGTGAGTTTTTCAAGTTGTTTTGTGAGTCTGGTGTGAGCGTAGGTGTTGAGAGGAGTTAGTTTGTTGTTGTTGTGTAGTGCGTCCATTCTCGAGTACAGCGGCGAACGGCAAGCGCGCTTCAGAGCAGAGTTCTGAATGCGCTGAGCCTTTCGCTTTCATGTGTCGCTCGAGGCTACGAGTGACAGTGAGGCGTACGTGAGAATGGGACGCACGAGTGCTTTGTATAGGTGTAGTTTTAGTTTTTTACTTGCTGGGTAGAACCTACCCAGCGATGTGTTTGTACGTGAGGCTCTTGCTTGTATTATGTTCTGGTGTAAGTTGAACCTGAGGGATTTGTCGAATGTTACCCCCAGGATTTTGGTGCACTGTGTGTATGCGAGCCTTGTTGGGTTTTGGTGGATCATGTTTGGTGTGTGTGAGTAGATTTGTAGGTTGTGCATGAAGTGATCTCTAGCGCCATAGAGTGTCATCTGTGTCTTCTGAGGATTCGTGGCAATCAGCCCTTTGTCCTCGTAGTCTGTCTTCTCGTCAAGTATTCTTTGTACATGGAGCGCGATTTCTTTTTGGGGCCCGGCCGCTGACGAGAATGGTCTCTTCGTCGGCGTAGGCCACTATGTAAGTGTGAACGCAGTTTTCTGGTGGGCGTGGGGTGTCATTTGTGAACATGATGTAGAGTGTGGGTGCCAGAACGCTTCCTTGGGGAACGCCTGAGCGTGGTGTGAAGGGTCTTGATAGGGTGTTGTTATATCTGATGTGGCATCGCCGTCCAGTGAGGTAGTGTGAGAGGAGCCTTCTGGTGCAAAGAGGTAACTCCGTGTTGTTGGCGAGTTTCCAACGGAGTCCCTCGTGCCACACCTTGTCAAAGGCCTTCTCCACGTCCTTACTGACGGAGAGAGTATTTTGGTGTATCTGTCATTTCTTCTGTATTCTGTCGTGTACGATGGTCACGGCCGCCTGAGTGGACCTGCCCTTCCTGAACCCGTATTGATGGGGGGAGAACCAGTCCCTCTCTTCCAGGAACTCCCGTAGGCGGCAGTTGACAATGCGTTCGAGTATTTTGCCTAGGTGCTCTAATAAAGCAATAGGCCTGTAGTTGTTTGGGTGTTTTGGGTCTTTGTGTTGTTTATGAAGGAGTATATTGTGAGAGACTTTGAATATTTTTGGAAAGTGGCCTGAGGCTAGAGAGGCGTTGAATAGGTGTGTGAGTGTGGGGTATATGTCTGCGGGGAGGTTATGAATTAGTGTGGCCGGTAGGCCGGAGGGGCCGGGGGCGCGTTTTGGTGTCGATTTTATGTAGTGTTTTGTTTCCTCGACGGTGATTGGAGTGGTAAGTGTGGACGTGTAGTCGAGCACCTCCATACGTATCAGGGGGGCAGGCCTCAGCTCGTGAGCATGAGTCCGGCACCATTCCTGAATGTCTTGGAAGTGCTCCTGCGCATGTGGTTTTGGTGGGTTGTGGGTGTGTACTGTGTCCCAGTGGGACCTGAATGCGTCGAGGATGTCATTGGTGTCTGTGAGTGTGTGGTTGTTTATTTTCAGTGTTATAGGTTTGGATGGTTCCGTACCCAGCATCCTTTTCACGTGCCGCCAGAAGAAGGAAGGGTCCATGCAGCGGGTGTCGTCCGCGATGCGGAAGACCTCACGCCACTGCCGGTTCCTATCTAGCTGCACGCATTGAAGGATGCGGGCACGTAGCTGGTTGATGTTCTGTTGTCGTGGGCCTCTGGTGTAGTGGTTGTTGTACTGTGTGATAAGTCTCTGTGTGTGTATTGAAAAGGTGAAATGTTTTAGGCAGATGTAGTTTTGTGTGGTGAGTGTAGATTACGTGCGGTGGTGATGGTGTCTAAAAGTGAGCACCAGTGGTGGTCTATTTGTCCTGGATTGGTGTTCTCCAGGTCGAGGTTATGCGGTGTGTTTGTGGATATGTGGCTTCTGAATTCAGCCCAGTTTGTATTTTTGTAGTCGTATAGAGGTGATGTGGGAATGAGTATGGGGGATGTGGATATGAGAAGGCATATTGGTATGTGGTCTGATAGTAGGTGGGGACCGGGTGCAATGTGTGTGTAGAAACGTGTGGCATGGTCGTTACGGAAGACCACATCCGGGGATGTGGTGCCTCCGCGCGTGCCAAAGAACGTGGGGAAGGCAGGGCCGATGTGCTCGCAGCGGTGACGCCGCAAGGCACCGGCCAAGTAACTGCCCGCATCGTTCGTGTTGTTAGAAAGGAGTGTCGGGTGAAAAGCGTTGAGGTCCCCCGCAAAGAAGATGGGTAGGTTGTAGTTAGAAAGGGCCCGGAGTGGGACTTCTAAGTTTATCTGTAATCGTGGTGGTCTGTAATGAGTGGCCACTATTATGGGACCAGAGATTGTGTCGATTTTGCAGGCTAGAAAGGAGGTGTCGCGTGTGTTGACGAGGGAGTGGTGTATGTTGCGCTTTACTAGGATTGCAGATCCTAGGTGCCGCGCCTGTGGGGATAAGTATGTGTGATAGCCTGCAATGCGGAGTCTGTTGTTGGGAGGGTGTAAGCTGGTGGAGTTTAGAAGTATGATGTCGGGTCTTTGTGTGTTGAGTACCCAGTTGGCGACCGTATGACGAATACCGTGCCAACTGCGTACGTTTAGTTGTACTACACTAATGCGACCTATTGTCGTGGTCTTAGTGCGCGGGAGGCTGACTTGCCAGGAATCGTCCCTTTCTCCTTGGTTATAGCCCAGGAGGCGTGAGGAGCGAGTACCTTGACACGTGTTGATGCGTGTTTGTGAGGCACGGCCGTGTTATTGGGTGGGGGAGCCGTAGTGGGTGGAGGAGTGTGTTCTGTAGAGGTGGTGGCTTTGGGTGGGGTGGTGTCTTGGTGGGGGGAGTTCGTGACGGAGGTGGGCGGTGTAGAGCTGGAGGATGAAGGGCTGGAGATGGTTGGGGAGGTGCAGATTATGAGAGGAGGGGTGTCGGGGGAGAGAGGAGGTGGGGATGGCGGAGGGGTGGGGGAGGCAGAAGGGGAAGGAGACGGAGGAGAAGGAGTTGAAGGAAGGGGGGTTGGAGGGGAAGGAGTCTTAGGTGAAGGGGCGGAAGGCGGAGGAGGAGAGGAGTGAGAAGGAGTAGAGTGAGAAGGAGTGGAGTGAGAAGGAGTAGAGTGAGAAGGGGTGTGTTGAGAAGGGGAAGATTGAGAAGGAGTGGAGGGGGAAGCAGTAGGGAGCGAGGAAGGAGTGGAGACAGGATAGAGGGGGGTTTGTTTGTCCTGTGCCTGTCTACGCGGTTGGGGCTTGGGGGTGGGGTTTGGGGGGTTAGCACGGGGTGTAGTGGGCTGCGAGGGGGTTGGAGTGACAGTGGAGGCTGTGGGAGAGGAGGCTGAGATGAGTGCGAGGGGGGGTGTGGCCGTGGGAGGTAGGCGGGGTTTTGATAGAGGGGTGGAAGAAGCGCGAGGAGGATAGGTTGTGTGAATGGGGGCTTGGGCAGTGGCTGAGGAAGGTGCAGGGAGAGCGTGGTGAGAGTGGGGGGCGGTGGTTCCCTGCGGGCAGGGGAGTGTACCCGAAGGGGTGGGGAGGAGTGCAGGTCTGGATGTGTGTGCGTCTATTAGAGCGAACACCTTCTCGGGGAAGGTGATTTGCTCTATGCCGTTGGAGGCGAATAGTGTGTTGAGTATGTTCGCGTATAGTCGGGGGTCACCCCTCGACATGTCCTTTGCCACCGCTGAGAGCAGGGTGGCCAGGTGTAATTTGGTTTTTGTGTTGTCGCAGGGGTGGGGTGGGGTGGGGGTGGGGGTGGGCGTGTAGAGTGGTGTGGGGGTGGCAGTGTGGTGTGTGGGTGTTGGTAGTAGTGGGGGTCTCTGAGTGTTCTGAGCTGGGGGGGGGAGGGATGTGGGGGGGGGTTGCTGCAGGGGGGGGGTGCGTCGGGGGTAGAACAGGGGGAGCCGGCAGCGTAGGGCTGGCAGCAGCGGCGAATGACATGGTGAGGGGAGGGGGTGCGGGGGCGGGGTGTGTGGTTATGCGTGTGTTTGGTTGTGGGTGCCGGATGGCCTCCACGGCGTCGTGGCGTGCCTTGCCTAGGTAAGGGCACCTGGAGTAGACGGCGACGTGGTCGCCGCCACAGTTTGCACAGCGGGTTGTGGTGGAGGTGCAGGTCGTGTAGTGGTGCCCCGCTGCACTGCACTTTGAGCAGATTAGGTCTGCAGTGCAGGTATTGGTGCTGTGACCGGTTTTATAGCACCGGTGGCATTGTGTGGGTCTTATGTTGTGTTGTTCTTCAATGTGTGTGGGGTTTGTGAGGGTGCCGCAGACCTTAATACCTTGGTCTAGCAGCATGTTTTTAGTGTTGTCACTGGACAGTGTGATTACTGCCCAGTTTCTTGACCTGTTGAAGTACAGGTCCTTAATGACCTCCTCCCCGTACTCCTGACTGAGGTGCGAGCGAAGGTCATCGTTAGTGAAGGCCAGCCACAAAGGGTTGGTCCTTGTGATGCGTATTTGGTATCGTTTCATGATACCATCAGCGAGTCTTGTCTGCAGGTTGTGTGTATTTAGTGTAGTGGTGGCGTTTTGGTGGAAGGTTAGCGCGTCCTCCTGCGAGCGGAAGACGAGCTTGTGGCCTGTGCGTAGTTTAATTATGTTTGTTATTGGTGTGTCATGGGTGGAGGCTAGCGTGAGCAATGTGTGGTGGTCGATTGTGTCGGGTGCTGGTTGTGTGGTGCTCGTTAGTGTGAGATGAGAGGTATTTGCCATTTTGTGGATTTACGGTTTTTAACTTTTATGGGAAGGCCCCCGCCCCGCCGATGAGGACTCCGTGAACATGACTCGAATGTGGTGAAGGGTGATGGATGATTTTATGGACCTGGTTGGGCTCCTCAGAGGGTGTAAAAACATGTGGGGGGTTTAACAAGGGGCTAGTATTTATAGGTTACAGTGACGCTTGGTTTGTTAAAAGGCAAACCAACTAACAAACTTAGTTAAAATTAGTTAATTAATAATGATATTGCACTTAAATCTTCATTGAGTCTAGGCTTTTTAAGAAAGCTATTTGATAATCTCATTGACCCCCTTCAACCCTGCATATAAGTTCCTAAAATGCCCATATATTTGCTAATTTCAGAGATGGGTTTTTTAAACGATACTTTAAAAAAAAAAATCCTATTTATTTTTAAAAGATATTTTCCCCAAATCAACCCACAAATAGTTTTTATAAACAAACTATCGATAGGAAGTTTCTTTAACAGTAAAGATCCTATCTCTTTGCAGTTCCGCAGTGATAATGTTTATTTCTTTAAATGTACCAGTTGTACTGAAGCCTCTTACATTGGCAGCACTGTTAGGTCTCTTGGGGCTAGGTTCTCTGCTCATATGGGGATTAGTTGGCGCACAAACAAAATATTAAATATAAAGGTTAAAGTCATCTATTAGGGAACACACCATAAGCTGTAAAACTGACATTTCTATTGAGAATTTTCAAGTATTAGCCTTTAACAACAACAAAAATTGCCTAAGAACCCTCGAACCTTTATATATAAAACACTACAAACCTACACTTAATGAAGATTTAAGTGTAATATTATTATTAATTAACTAATTTTAACTACAGTTTGTTAGTTGGTTTGCCTTTTAACAAACCAAGCGTCACCGTAACCTATAAATACTAGCCCCTTGTTAAACCCACCCTTTACTCTCTAGGATGGATCCGCTTTAGTAAGTACCCAAATTTACCGTTTTTATATTAAATGTTTTTCAACTCTTACAGTTTTTACAAACTTAAAAACAAAGTTTAAATTTACTATCTTTAAATAATGCCAGGTCAATTTCTCTTATAGTTTGTAATTAATTTCTGCAATAATCCTTAAATTTATTAGCTAATTTTTGAGTCAGTCTTAAAGCAAATTTAACTGTTGCCAAGTCATATTTAATAACAAAAAAATAACTTATAGTACTTTTTACTGATATTTCATAATTGGTCACCTTTTAAAATAATGTCTTGTTGGCCTTTTTAAGTTTTCTTCGTATATATTAGCAATTTTTGAGTCGGTTTTAAAACAAATCTACTGTTGCTAAGTCATATTTAAAAATTTTAACTTATAGTACATTTTACTGATGTTTTATAATTGATCACTCTTTAAAATAATGTCTTGTTGGCCTTTTCAAGTTTTCTTCATATGTATTAACTTTGTAAACTTACTCTAGCCTGAAGATGAAAACTTGTAGTTTTCGAAACGTAGTGAAAAATTAAAAGATGCTACATCCGTTTCTCGTGGCTCTGGGATTTATCCTCAATATTATATATATATATATATATATATATATATATATATATATATATATACAAAGAAAGCAACTACAGGATCTCGGGGTAATAATACAACCTCTCTCTTGCCTTTAAAAAAAAACTCCGGTTTCTTGTCTCATTTGCTCATTCCTGTCTAATTCTTATTTTCTCTTGTACTATATATACATATATATATATATACATATACATAATATATATATATATATATATATATATATATATATATATATATATATATATATATATATGAATATGTACCACGGAAGGAATTTGAATAAAAAGCAGATTAGAGTTAGTACTTTCGTCTATTAGACATTTTCAAACTGAATGGTGAGAAAAAATAAGACGCCCAGTATTTATACAAAGCACGTTTCCCTTGGATGAGGTCAACATTTTAATGCTATCAGATCAGTCGGATTTTAGAAAAAGTGATAAAATTAAATCTAGCGAAAACAGCCCTGGGCTAATGTTGAGATTACTCTCCTTTGTGTGGGAGATTAAAAATGATTCCAAGATATTTCTCTCTATAAAATCATTACAAGCTTTAAAAAACTTGTACTAAATAAAATAACTTCATAATGAAGCCTGTTGTCACTCTTTATTAGTGTAATTAGATTCGCATTGCATCCCCACAACGTGTATTTGTTGTGCCCGTGGATTAACTTTTAGCCATAAATGTTTTCGCTCTAATGATAATCATTTAAAATTTTGTTTTTTTCATCCAAACACACATTATAAATATATATATATATACAGACACACATATATACACCCACATATATATAGGCACATATATACACACCAGCCGGAGTAGAGTGATCTCTCTCCGGGTTTCTAAAAGCGAGCACAGTAGCGATTTGCCAAAATGGCGTACGGGAAGTCGTCCGTATCAAGGGCGTTGTTCACGCACAAAGACAGAGCGGAACGCAACTCACTCAAAGTAAACACGTCCTTGTAGGGTTCTCCACCTCTGGAGGTAAAGTCCAGTTGGCGGCCTTCTACGATATCATGGCGCGCATTGAATGCTGGTGGATAAGCATCCCGGGTAGTGAATGCGGAGAAGGCGTTCGCGAAAGATTCTGCCACGGACTCGAGGTCCGAAAAAGCGGGCCCATTCTTCCAGTGAAGAGGAAGGGGGTGCTGCGAGAACTTGCCACGAATCCTTTTGCCTCGCTGCTACACCTGTGCTAGAGGGGTCTTTCCGTTCAGTGAAGACACGTATGCCCGCCAAAAAGAGCGGTGGGCGTGCTTAGAAATATACCAGAACGTAGCCCTAGCTCGACAAATTCACAGACAGCGAAATCGTTTGGGTGGCGCTTATAGCGCATGTAGACATAACGCTCCTGTTGGAAGGCTGCTTCACACTCGGCTGACCACCACGGGAGTTGTCAGCGTGAAAAACGGCGAGATGTTCTGGGAATAGTGTTTATTCCCACGTCGATGAGGTTGACCGAGAAGAACTCAAGGGCCTTATCTACCAACCTAAACTCATCAACTGAGACAAAGAAATCATTTCCTGAAATGCAGACCACTTCGCCCACGCCAAGCTACAACAGGGCGGGCTCTGGGGAAGCTGCGACCCCAAAAAAATTATATATAAAAATGAAAGTGGTTACTACCATGGAGGCCATCGCCCCGCCCCTCCCCCCCCCCCCCACAATCAGGCTGTGCATCCGGAGAGCACAAGGATAGATCGAGGCATGAAAATGAAGCGGTTCTGGGGTGTGATTCATACACTCACCCACAGTTAGAACACCTATCTCCAGCTCATCGAGGAGGTCGGCAAGGACTTGACCCTTGAGATTGAGCAACTAGTCCCCCCAGAAGGGGTGTCTACCGTTCAGATCCCCAGGCAAGAGAAAGGGCCTCGACAACCCTGACACGGCGCGGCGGAAGTCCCTCGCGTCGACGTTGGCTGGCGGCGGGAATAACAGTGTACCTCCTGTCCAGGTGCAGCTGCACACCTGCTGGCTGAAAGGGGGTGTCTAAAGCAAAGATAAAAACTGAGACATCATGCCTGTTGTAAATGGCGCATCCACGTGCCTGGCTCTCATCCCGTGGTGGTGGGGTCGTAAAACCCTTATCGCCGGGAGGGTGGGCAGGGGCATTTGCCCAGCATGATCTGTAAAAAGATAGCGAATTGAAAACGGGCTGAGACGAACCTACGCAGCTCCGCCCAGTTGTCCCATAGTCCTCAGCAATTCCATTGAATGAATATGCCCTCCAAGCCAAGCTCAAAAGAGATACGGGGACCTTCTTTGCCGAGAAGACATTCACGGGAACGGTCGTGCGCTTCCCGGAGGGAAGCTCCGGGTGCTGTTGGCCAAACAATGCGCTGAACGCGCTGTCGCCTTCGAGGACTTATCAGGGAGGTTGGGCTAGCCATGCTAGCCTTTTCCTCTTTCTGCCAGGAACCTTAGGCAGGCAGGGGTCCTTCCTTTGGAGGATCTACCGTGTTCGAGTCACCTAGCATAGCACTCGGTGTATGCGTAGGAGCCGCAGCTCCTTTAGTGCTATCCTCCTTTCCGGAGGTAGCTTTCGAAACTCTGAAGTTCGCCTCTACAACCAACTTGGCCTCGTGTCATTTTAAGGACTCGGTGGAGGAGCGCAGCCGTTTCGCCTTACGGGATACGAGCACGTTAGGGGAAGGAGGGGAAGCCCTGGTTTTAGCCGGAGCTGAGTGTGAACTCTTTATGCCCCCAACGCTACCAGTGGGAGCGCTCCGGGTGGGTAGAACCCGCAGAATAGTTCTGAATGTCAACGGTAACGACAGTGCTCGTAAGCCTGGATGGAGAAGGAACAGATGGCGTCTTTCTTAACATTGCGGAATAAGACGTCCCAGGCAGCACCTGGCGCGCCAGGAACGAATCCTTAGCCTCGAGAAATGAGAGACGATCCTGGGCCTGAACGGCCTAGGATTTCCTTATCAAGGAGATATGCACCACATTGCTCCAAGTATCGTTGGGTGGCTTTCCGCAATTGAGACACATGGCAACACACGGTTTGTACTTATCGTGTGCGGCCTTATAACAACTTACACAGAATTCGGGTAACTCCGACTAGGCGCGTATACAGGAGTGAGTCGTATGACCGAATCAGTGGCAGTAGTAGCACTTTCACGGCAGTAGCACGAATGCCTTCACGCGGTAGCGATACCAACCAAGGGTACCCACTCAGGGAGCTTGTCACAGTCCATTGTGACGAAGACGTAGGGGTGGGTTTTCAAGCCCTCCGTTTTTTCATCACACGTCCGACGTTGACTGCTCCAAGGTCGGCCAGCTCTAGGTTGATGTCATCTATGGAGTAGCCCACGAGTTCGCTCGCACAGCCTACTCCTTGCACGAAGTTCATGTTAAAGTGCGGCGTCACATTTATAAGCCCTCCATCATGTGTGCGAAGGGAACTAATTATAGTCGCCTCGGAGGCATTCGAAGCATTCGGCGCATTCGCCAGAAGGCTATTGTACGAAAAGCCAGTCACCGTCTGATGGATCATGTCGCCCTTAGCCAACATTCTGCCATCATTCGAGCAAATAATTAGGAAGAGTTTGAAGCCAGCGGGCCCGAAAACGCCAGGTAGCCTGTAGATAAGGGGCCCTGACGGAACAGCAGCGGACCCGTCCGTCTGTGTCGCTTCCGTGGAGGAAGAGGAGGCCCTAGTATTTTTGGCCTTTCTTCCAATTTTTCTATTTAGGATAGGAGGGCGGAGAATGAACTCGCTTCTCTCCTCCGTCGGCAGGAGCTTCTAGGCCAGATGGGCCATCTTCAGCAAGATTCTTCTTTAAAATGGAAAATTTCTTGGCTGTTACAGGGACACCACCAGGGGAGGAGATGCTTCCTCTGCTTGTAAGCCCTGGGGGGTCTGAACCGTCAGACGAGGACTTTGCACAGGGTTCAGTGTTTGGCACCGAGTCGAGGTTCGACCCCATGGAAGCGCCTACCATCTGCTGCTGGATCAACTCTGGAACCAAGTCTATCTCAGGGGGCACCTCCATGCCCCCCATCCCCCTCCACAAGACATAAAAGATCACATTAGAGGTTCTTTTTTTACCTTTTAATGCCGGAGAACTGGCATCTGTCGTAGAATAGAGGGAGGCAGGTACACTGACCCCCTGCAAACTACTACCACACGTCTGCAGGACATTAAGGAGTACGGGCCGAAGTTCCCTACCATCCTTTGCTCCCTAAATGGCGTTGTCCCTATCCAGCCGCCCCCACGGGGAGCGATCTACTATCGGCCACCTACCTACTTTCTTGACATACCCCTTGCAAAGAGAAGAGGGGACTGCCACTGGAAAAAACTAAGTAACTCAAGGGCGACTCCAGAGAACGGGATGAGGGGAGTCCCCTACACCCGTATGCATAGGAGAGGAGAAACCTCCTCTCTGGTTTTAGAGATTTGGAGGGTTCCCTGTGAAAGCACATGGGAGAGACCTCTATTCTTTCGGTGGATTATTAATAGTTTTTACGCACAGTCCTTATTTAGCCTCAGCGTGCTACTTTTATTTTGTTCAATCATAATCCTATCCGGATCCATCTTTTAATTTTCATTCAGTATTTAAGCCTCTTCCACAAATTTTTGTATCTTTCCTGTTACGTTGGAGTCATCACCTAGCATACTTTTTAGGGTCAGCGGTGTAATGAGGTCATCCGTTCCGTAATGCCTTATTCCGCTCTGCCTATAATTAGGGCATTCACTCAAAAATGATGCACTGTCAAAGTTACGTAGCAATCATCACACAAAGGTTGTTCTTCTCCTGTCAGTAGGTGGCCATGAGTGATTCTAGTGGGTCCTATGCGTAGTCTTGTTAGTAGGGTTTCATTTCTGCGTATTTTTGAATGAGAGGTGTTAAATGGTTGCACTTTGTCTTGGATATTTCTTAGTTTGTTTTGCGCTTCAGGTAATTCTCTCCATCCCTTTTCTCAAGAGCAGTAAATTTTAGACGAAAGAACCTACCGCCATCGAGGAAGAGAGGGGGACAGTCACGCCGATCAACCGCGAAGTCAAAATAAATTATTGCAGGTGTGCAGTTAGCACGACCTGAGACGCCCCGCTTTCTCTTGTCCCCCTAAGGGGGTTTGCCCTATTGAATCGTCCCACCTTGAGCGGTCAATTTTCGGCAACCTATCTACTTTCTTGGCACTTCGCTGTGTTAATAAAAGAGGGGCTGCCGCTTGTAGGGAGATGGAGTCTCCCAATGGCGCATCCACAGTAGGGGGTGATGTGTAATTCAGCGGACCCGTAGGCCTAGGAGAGGATCAAGCCTCCTTTGCGGTAGAAGAGGTTTGGAGAGACTCCTGAGAAAGTACAGGGGGGGTAGACCTCCTTTTCAGAGGTGAAACTTCCCGCAGGCGGCTCCCAAGATTGCAAGGGGGAGACCCTTTGTCGTGTACGGATGGTAAGAAGAGAAGCCTTCCACCGGTCGAAGGAGTGTATTGTTACCTCATCCTACCCGTCACTTAGGGAGGGCGAGGGCACGCTTGGAGTCGGATCCCGGTGCGCATTCCTACTCTTGATTTGTAACGTACCCATGTTATATGAAAATAGATAAAGGAACTCATAGGAAGTACATACTATGGATCATAAATTTCAGAATGTGAGTATTTACATATAATCTGTCCCGGTCCAACATTGATGTGCTATGCTATCCTGGTCTGCCATTCGAGGGAAATAGTGCTAGGGTATGCACCATATACGTATACTGGAGGAAGGTGAGCAGAGTCGACAGCCCAACACACTCCGTACTTAATATTCGCCCTTCACACTGGGCTTTCCGCCCTTACAGCAGGTAGGGTCTTCATGATATTTACTGACACTCAACTAAGGCTCATAAGAGAATGAAGGTGCTTCGAGCAACCACAAAACCTCTGTAGATAGGAGAGTAGGTCTGGAAAGGGGTAATAGGCTATGTAATTAACAGAAGTAAAGATAGGCTGGTCCAGTAACGCGTAGGGTGGGTGATCACTTATTAGTACACGTCCCCCCCCCCAAAAAAAAACGGTCCCTAAATTTCGATAGGCCTCATTTGTTAATTTTCTGCAAAGATTGAATAAAACTTTGGCAATAACTAGTTTATTCTATTAAAAAACATCATATCAAAACATGAGAGTCTTTGGACCTTTCCTCTTTATTCTAGAGCACGTGTTCGAGATGACCTCCATTTAGCTCTGTGCATTTCTTAAGGTGCAGTACAAAGTTGTCCATGACGTCCTTACAAACCGACCGACTAATGGCTCTGATCCCTCCCCGATGGCTTCCTTGAGTTCCATGATGGTTCTGGGTCTCCCTGCCTACACTCTGTCTTTAAGGTAGCCCCAGAGAAATAAATTGGGGGGGGGGGGACTGAGGTCTGGGCTGTAAGGTGTTCACTCAAAATCAGTTTTGAGATTGATCGCACAGCCACCAAAGTTCTCTTTCAGCCACTCTCGGGACAAGTTTGAGGTGTGAGAGCTTGACTTCATCTTTTTGGAACCAGAACTTCCCAATAAGCGACGGTAACATTGTCTGCAGCTCCCTCTTGAAGGTTTTGGGGACCTCAACGTACCACTCCTTAGTGATTGTCACTGTCGCGATGGATTCCTCAAAGAAGAATGGCCCTATGATGCCTCTGGCCGAGATTGCAGGCTTGATAGCTACCTCATATGATTTAGAAGACTCCCAGAAGACATTTGTCTTCGAGTTTACCTTTCCTTCAAGATGAAAGTGAGCTTCATCTGAGGTCCAAAGGAGGTTAAGGAAAGTTGCAGTCTCCTGAATCTTCTCCAGTATCTTGACTGCCATAGCCCTTCTCTGGTCCTTATCTAAGGCTGTAAGGGTCTGCTTTGTCTGTATTCTGTATGGGTAGGTCTTTACATCAATTACTAGCACTCTCCTGAAAGTCTCACGGGATATACCGAAGGACTGAGTATTGCTTGCGCACAGAACGTTTTTGCTGAACTGACTCTCTCACGCTCTCGATCCACTCAGCTGTACGCTTCCTGGTGCGCCCTGAATGGCTTGGACAGTTGTCACTGGCTGCATTTAGGTTCTCTACTGTCCGATAGTTCTTGAAGTGGTCCAGCTAGTCCTGAATTCTGCTCTTGGAGGGGGCTTTTTCACATTCGAACTGATGCACGAAAGTGTCCTGCACCTTCTTGAACGAGTCTGTCTTGTAATGTTTGACGCAGTATATTCTTTACTGGCGCTCCTATTGAGATCTAGCTGTGTTCACAGGCGTTGCTTCTGTCATGTCCTGCAAAGTAACGGTGATCAGTGAATGAATGAAGGATATATCACAAAAGGTGCATGCCCGTTTTAGGGGAGGGGGGGGGAACTGTATGAGGGGGATAGGGGAGAGGGTGGTTACACATCTTTTGGGTCTCAAGATGCGTGCCACCCGCGCTCTCCTCTACCTTTATCATCCTCCAACTCTCCCCCTTGTTCATCTCAAACTTCATTTCATGTACATGATCATGTCAAATACTTGATCATCTCAAACATCGTCTACAACATCGTCTACATCATCATCTACAACATCGTCTACAACATCATCTCAAACATCATCTCAAAACTTCATTTCAAATACATGAACAAGTCAATACTTGATCATCTCAAACTTCCTTTCAAATATATGATAAAGTTAAATACTTGATCATCTCAAACTATATTTCAAATACATCATGTCAAATACTTGATCATCTCAGACTTCATCTCAAATACATGATCATGTCAAATACTTGTTCATTTAAACTTCATTTCAAATACTTGATCATATCAAACATTTGATCATTCCAATTACTTCATTAAAAAATTATTACTAATGTTTCAACATTCTAATAATTTTCTGTCAAATGTTCCCCCGTCAAATACCTCGCCTTGAATACTTATTCAAGTACCTCCTTCAAATTGCTCAGCTCAAATACTTTTTTCTGTTAGCTGGATTTTACACTAACTAAATTTCAGGATTTCTTAATTAAGCTTCACAACTTTATGAAGTTTTTAAGCTTCTATTGCTGGGAGGTGATTAAGATTGAAGCCTCTTGCACCGCTTTACACATGTGTCTGTGTGAGCGTGAATGCATGTACATTGATGGAGGATAGCGTGGTTTGGATTCATTCTAGGATACTTAAAGAAGGGGTGGAAAGTATCTCAATAGCTCTGGAGAAGTTATATACTAGGTCACTGGAATATGGTGAAATACCCGATGATTGGAAGAGAGCGAATGTAGTCCCCATTTTCAAGAAGGGTAGTAAAGAGGATCCAAATAACTTTAGAACGGGTAGCCTAACTCCTGTAGTCTGTAAAATTCTCTAGAAAATAGTTAAAAAAAGGATTTGCCAACATCTAGATAGGGAAAGGTTAATCAGCGATGCTCAGCATGGGTTTAGATCAGGTAGATCATGTTTGACTAATTTACAAGACTTTCTGGAGTTTGTAACAGATCAAGTAGATAAGGGAGAGAATGTAGATATAATTTACTTAGATTTTAGTAAAGCATTTGATAAGGTACCACATAGGAGACTAGTTCATAAATTAAAAATGATCGGGATATATGGGGGTGTTTCAAATTGGATAGCTGAGTGGCTGAAAGACAGGAAGCAAAGGGTAGTGCTAAATGATGTAAAGTCAGAGTGGAGGGATGTTATCAGTGGGGTTCTTCAGGGATCAGTTCTCGGTCCATTATTATTTGTCATCTATATAAACGATCTTGGGGAGGCAGTTAATAATAAAGTGTCAATTTTTGCGGATGATACCAAATTAGCAGCTGTAAAGATATTGATGATAATTTTAAAGTGCAGGGGGATTTAAATAAATTGTTATCCTGGCCACATAAGTGGTAAATGACTTTCAACCTTGATAAGTGCAAAGTTATTAACATGGGAAAAGATAATAGAAAATTTAACTATGAAATGGTTGGGCATTGGCTGAGCTCAGTAGAGGATAAGAAAGATCTAGGAGTAGTAATAGATAAGTCATTAAGGTTTTCTAAGCAGTGTATTGAAGCAAGAAATAGGGCAAATAGAGTGCTGGGTTTCATTAAGAGAAATGTCAGTTACAAAAGTAAGGAGGTTATTCTTAAACTCTATAACTCTTATGTTAGGCTACATCTAGAGTACTGTATACAGGCATGGTCCCCACATTTTAGACACGATATTAACCTTCTCGAGTCAGTGCAACGGAGGGCAAAAAAGATTATTCCTTCCCTGAGGCACCTTGAATATATAGATAGACTAAGGGTATTAAATATGTTCTCGTTCGAAAGGATGTGTGTGAGAACAGATATGATTGAGCTGTTTAAAAAAATTTCCGGGATAGATAAATTGGATGTTAGCAAGTTTTTGGAGTTTGATGATGGAAATCGGACTAGAGGTCACCACTTGAAAATTAAAAAGCAAGGGTGTAGGTTGGATTTAAGAAAATATTTTTTTTCACCAATAGAGTGGTAGATTTGTGGAACAAATTGCCGCGGAGGGTAGTAGGTAGTCCAAATTTAAATGTATTTAAGAGTAGGTTGGATGAGTTTATGGGGGGGGGAAGGTTGTGATGGTTCCTAAGTTTTGTATATATTAATATTGTTTGTATATATCTATAGCTGCATGATTTAGTTCTTGACGAGCCTTAATTGGTGATACCCTTGTTTCTAGACGCAATCCTCTGGATGTAGTTTTCCTGGGAGTTTGGGTGCCTTAAAAAAGAGGCCGTTTGACTCGAATGACCTATGATGAGCCCTTGTGGCTTTTGTCATCTGTTATATTATATTGTGGGGGACTTTGATTTTGTCTTCCCCTGGTGATGGTGCTTTTTGTGGGTGGATTTTGACGGATGCGGATGACCTTTAAAGGCCCTTGTGGCTTTTGTCATCCGTGAAATTATGTTATGTTATGTTATTAGTTACCTCCCCTCCCCCTTCTCTGACTGCGCTATTCGTTGGCGCTCGAACACGGACTAGGAGGTTATGGTTATATGACAGGGGGGTGAGAGGGCAGTTACACATCTTTTAGGCCTCAAGATGCCTGCCACCCGCGCTCTTCTTCCACCTTTATCACGCCCCCATCCCTTCCCCCTGACTCCTTGAAAACTCATTTGCAGGAGGGAGTCGAGCGCAGAACTGTTTCGAAGTTTGAGGAAGAAAGATCCCTCTAAAATTCTCTCCAAGCTCTCAAACTCATGTAGTTGGAGACCGAACACTTCCGAAGTTTGAAGAAGAGGGAACTCAGGGCTCATCCTCCTAGCGACACCTGGAAACTTCTTCCTTAGCGTAATTACTCGTCCATTATTCTCCGACCAAGCTAAGCTTATACCCATTTTCTCGAATTGGTTCTGCGAGTTACTTCGAATTCATATCAAACTCTTTCGTGCCATCGCCCTCGCCTAAATTTATTCTAACCTTCGGTCCTTCAAATTCATACATAACCTTCTATCTATTTCGTACCTTAAACTAAACTCTAACTAACAAGTGCATTTGAAACTAAACATAGTTTTGGATAATCTCTGGAGAGGCAAAATTATCTTTCCAAATCAATCCGAGACGAGCGCCTCTCATCTAAGCGCCATCAACTTTCTTAGCCGTGTCATGCATTCGGGGTATTAAATTTAACACCCAACATTCATATAACATTATGTCACATGAAGAATCATGTCATGTCTAAACTCAGACTATTTTTAGAACTTGAACTCGAGAGCTCAGACTACTTAAAAAAATGGCACTAACGAAGTTTAATAGGTCGACTATGATTACTCAATAAGAGATAGGTTAACCCATTCGTGTACAAGTGCCGCTACAATCAACCTTGATGTTTAAACATTTCGGTTTGAAATCTCACTAAAATATACCAAGTAAATCAGTGAAAACTATCGGTGCACCACATCGACATAACTCTTAACTATCGTGTTAAACTGAGCTAAACAATTTATGCTATTAATTTTGAGTAGTTGTGTAAAAATTGTTAAATTTCTTAGAATTTGACATTGAGTCACATTGGGACAGGAATAAAAAGATCAGTGAAAAATGAAGTTAATTTTAGTCACATAAGCCCTTTTCTTGTTTAGTTGGTGTGCATGTAAGAATAAACTTCTGAATGCCTTCAAAGATAGAAAGAAAAGCATCTGTGGATATAAGCACAAAGAATTACAGAAGAATCTTTAAGGACAATCAACTGTTCAGAATTTACCTAAAATACATCGACTGAAATCTAGTTTAATTAAAGAAATTTGGACTCCACAAATTAACTAAACAATCACTTCTACTCGAGCGCACACATAGATATTCCATCATATATTCTCAACTATTTGCAAGAAAGAGAAAATGAACGGAATATATTTTTCCTCGAAAAAATTAATTTTCCTTTTGGCAAAAAAAATCCGTGGAGAGGTGGGTATCGAAGCAAGCACAATGAGGTAGAGAACAATCCTTTAGACTGCTCGGCTATGGAAATTCTCTATAATAAATAAGCTTCTAAAGCATGTTTCGCAAAGTAGATCTGAAGGGCTAAAGAGAAAAAATAATTAGAAATTCAAAGGAAAAACGAAAAATAGAGTAAACTCGTGGCAAATATACATATAAGGTATATCTCTCATGAACGCGAGAGAAAGTTAGGAATAAAGCAATCAAACCGCAAGGAAAGACAACATAAACGGAATTCTGTTTTTGTTCGGAAAAACTATTTTCGTTATTGGACGACATATGGACTATCAAGAAAGGCGGGGGAACTCAGTGAGAATCAGTGGTGACTGATAGAAACGTTGAACCAGTGATAATAAGTGCATAATTCACTGTGAACGGCGCTGAGTAATGAGAAACCCTGGAAGATGGCCTCATGACCAATTTTAGGGGGGTTGCCTACTGTAAGTCTAATGATTCGGTGGATGGGCGTGGCCGCTTTGCCTTACGGGAAACAGTCACGCTGGTGAAAGGATGGGAAGCGTTGGTTTTATCTGGGGCTGGTTGTGAACCATTAATGCCAACAGCTCTACCAGGGAAGCGCTCGGGGCGGGTAGAACCCGCAAAATGGTTCTGAATCGGGGCAGAAACGACCGTGCTCTTAGGCCTGGATTAAGGCATAAGGCGTCCCAGGAAGCACCGTGCGCGGCAGAACAAAGTCCATAGCTTCGCGAAATGAAAGACGATTAGTATGGGCGAATCGGTGACAGTAGTAGCACATCCACGGCAGGGGCAAGAATTCCTCCACGCGGTAGCGTACAAACAGGCACGTACAGACTTAAGGAGATTGTCACAGTCACATTTGATGAAGAATGTAGAGGTCGGTCTCGAGGCCCCTGCCTATTTTCTCATCACACGCTCGACCTTGACTGCTCCATGGTCGACCAGCTCTAAGGTGATGTCATCTATGGAGTAGTCTACGAGTTCTCTCGTATAAACTAATACTTTCACAAAGTTCATGGTAGAGCGCGGCGTCACCTTCACCAGCGTGCCATCAAGTTTCTGAAGGGCACTAATCATGGCCACCTGGGAGGGATTCGAAGCATTCGCCAGAAGGCTCCCGTCCGAGAAACGGGTCATCTTCGGCTCTCTACCAATCTCCTTCGCTATAACTCATCTCTGAATGTTCATGTTTGTCGTAGGCCAGGTCAGGTCAGGTCAGGTCAGATTCCGACCTTTTCTAGGATTCCTTGGTCCCAGAGGAGGGAGAAAAGTGAGAGCGTATTAAGCCACTATGTCCGTGGGTAATGACACAAATACGTAAGAGAGCGATTTTAATGTTGGCCGAAATATTTAACTATCTTGGAGGTTATGGGATATCAAAATTGAATAAACTAAATAAACTTTACTACAACCAATATATACAAATTAGTTAAAGGGGTTTTATATAAATATCCATCGGATTAGATGTACACGTGAATGGTTTAAAGGGACGCTCGGATGCGGATACGAATACCGACAAACTAACAAACTGTCCACAGAACTAGATTTTTTTTCATTGTGGTAGCCCATCTGGCGACTGCCACCTTGGGCATAAGTCGCTTTACACCACACGACCTACTACTAGGTTATATTATAAAACAAATAACAGAACAAATAATATGTAACAAACAAATAATAACGATAAAAATAACGAGAAAAAGCAAGAGGACAAGAAAGAAGCCTATTCCGGCGTCGGGGATAAGCCCGCCTCCCCTCGGAGCAGGAACATGCGACCTACAAAAAGAAGCACGACAAAAAGGTCAAATAAAGAGGAGAAGGCCGGCCTCCTCCAAAAAGTCATAGAGTCCATAAGTCAATGCGCACGAACTCGTCCCGAGTTCAAGGGATAAGCGGTAGCGACCCCGCTCGTCCCGGTACCGGGACACTGGGAGGGGTAACGTGCGCGAAGATCGCCCTGACTTGGACATTCAATAAGAATGTACTGAGCGGTCTTGGGGACAACGCAGTCTTCAGAGTAGGGCACAGGCCAGCGCTCCGTTAAATGGCGGTGCGTCCCGTGAATGTGTCCAATTCGGAGACGACAGAAAGTAACTGGAAGCCTTTGTGGCATTGGGGGGTAGGTCCATCGGAACAGTCGTGGCGCAATGGCACGCAACTTTAAGTTACCTTCGACAGTCTCCCATCTTATTTGCCAGGCAGCCAGAAGAGCTGCCCTTATTCCTGTCATGTAGTCGGAGTGAGGAAGAGCAAAACGCTGGTCCGGTCGCCCAGCCCTCGCGGGCCCTTTGGCACCCTCATCGGCGTAGATATTGGCCGTAATTACTACATGTCCAGGAACCCAGCAGAAGATAATCTAGACATCCACCTAGCTTGCCAAAACCGTGGCGTCACGGATATCGCGAACCAGGGAATGCGGAGATTCCAATGCCCCGAGAGCACTCAGGGGGCTTTGTGAGTCGCTGTCAATCACAATCCGGTCTCAGAACCAGGCACTTCGCATAATATCTCGTACCGAGTGGTGTATTGCCTCACTTCTGCGCCTGGCAGAGCCTCGCGGACTTCAAAGAGAGGGGATACGGCGTGAAAACGACCCCTCTTGGGACGTCGAGCCATCCTTATATACTGGCACGGTTTCAGCGTGACACGAGGTACGCTCTGAAAAGGTCGAAAGCAATACTTCCTGCGCTATATAAGCTTCAGGAGCAGAGGCGTGGCGACAAATAGCCAAAGGTGGTACCTCCAGGGTGGCGTCCTGGGTAGAACCAGGGGCGCCACAGGCCAGAGAGCTATACCTAGCTCTGAAAGTTTACTAGCCTAAACCCAAAGGACTCAGGCTATGACTAGCATCTCTCGGCGGCATAGACACCGTCGAAGTCAGCTGCAGATGCAGTGAGAGCTGTTGGCGACTAAGGGAGGCGCCGGGCTTGCGTTTCAAGGCAAATAATACACTATGCATGGCATAGAGCGAGTGGCATCTTCACAGCATCGACTAGTAAGCTCTCAATGGGGAAAAGTGCGGGAAGTACCGGTCGCCAGGTGAAGCTTAGTGCGCTGGATCGAGTCCACCTTCCACAATACACGCTCAGCTGCGGCTGCATAAAACTCGCATCCGTAGTCAAACTTCAAACGAACAAAGGGTCAATAAAAAAGTAAGGCCCTATCCTCAATTGACACACATGGCCACACACAATTTGGACATCGTGTGTTGCCTTGGAGCAACTTACACAGATTTCTAGTGCGCACTAGCACTTTGGGTCTAATCAGGGACTCCGCATTCAGGGAGGGGAAGCGGCCGATGGGCCTTGTCTTCTCTCTTCCCCCTATGTGGGTTTCCCTTACCTAGCCGCTTCAATGGTGAGCAGTCGGTTATGGAGTTCCTGCTGGGTTTCTTTTCAGTCCCCTTTGAAAGTAAAGGAGGAGCTGCCACTGGAAAGAGAGATGCACCCGAAGGCACCTCCAGACAAGGAGGTGAGGGGGAGTCTCATACACCCGTAGGCAAAGGAGAGGAGTAAGACTCCTCTCTGGTTAAAGAGATTTGGAGGGTCCTCTGCTATAGAACAGGGGGGACCTCCATTTTTTCAGTGGAGCTACCCGAATGCAGCTCCATTGATAGTGAGGGGGGAAAGGGGAAATTTGATTTAGGGGGTTTTCATCATCAGGCATGGAGCCCCTATTATTTCTTCGTGAAGCAAAGCTAATCATCCCTCGCAGTAGCCCACTCTGCAAGGGGTGAGTACGGGGTTGGCAGAGCCAAGTGTCACCATTTTAGCCGACCCCTCCGCCTGCACCTTAGGCACAGCGTAAAAAGATAGATAGCGAGTGATAAGGAAAGGGGATGTGAGGAAGCTATGGGTTTGGATGAAGCAGGTTGTTAAAAAAACACCATCTGAAACCTGAGCTCAGGAGTTAGAGAACATTGTACCCTCTTCCCTCAGACCCGATCCAGGATTGTTGGCTGAGAAGGAGGTCAGCATCTACCCTGTGAAAATAGACGCCGACCAAGAAAAGTTGTTGGATAGGTTGTAGGGGAAGTGAGAAAATAGGGGAGGAATACAGGCTGTCTGAAAGAAGGAGAATAGGCTAAGCTGGGGCCGGACAGGGCGCTAAGTTCCGTCAGCACGGCGGCCAGGAAGGCAAATCGCCGCGCCCCTTACGGAGTGGCAGAACCAGAGGCGGTACCTGAGACTTAGTTGGCCTGGCAGCCAAAAAGGTTGGAAACCTCGCCCGCCATAAAGAGTATAGCTTTACTTGTGCAGCGATGCCCTCCAACAAGAGGTAGTCGTGTGGACGGTCGATCTACAGAGATCACAGCTCCCAATTTAGCATCCAGAGGGACAAGGTGACAAGGGGTATTTATTGATAGGTAATGTTTATCTTGGATTGGATCACCAAGATCTGAATATCTGTTTTGGCAGACCCAGAGGCGGGACCCAAGACTTAGTTGGCCTGGCAGCTAAAAAGGTTTTAAACCTCGCCCGCCATAAATAGTACAGCTTTATGTAGAGAAGGGATTATTGGGGGCGTAAATGGCTCTTCTCATTAATCACACCTCAACGCCCACAAACCCTCAAGTGTGGTGATCTCTTGCGAACTTCGGGCGTTAGAGGGCGTTGTTTATAAAGGTTCCAAAGTCTCTTTTCTGACGGGCATGGGATAGCTGTTCAGGTTTTTAAACCTAGAGAAAATTGGAGAGGAGAAAATTGCAGAAAAAACTGGTGTATAGAAGAACGAGGAGGAAGGCCACCAGCTTACCTAGTCCCCATTTAAGAGTTCAATTCAAGCCAGTTAGCGAATCTGTCCCTATTTTCATTCGGGCCGTGAGGATGTGCATTCCTTCTGGATACCAGGTATAAGAGCTTCTATATGTTTATCTCTAAGGCACTCGGAACGGGAAGACGGGTTGGTCTTCCAGGTTACAGTTGTAGCAGAGGTAGTAGACTGGCTTACACCATTCATCTTTCTGCAGCTAAAGATAGGATTGAGGGGATAGTCGTAGAAAAAGGGGGTGCTTAGTGGAACCAATCGGAAGCGCACCAGCTCACCAAGTCATAATCAAAGAGCTCAGGTCAATCTAGTGAGCGGAGTCTTCTCGACGCGCTCCAGGAATAATAACTGGATGGACATCAAATTAAAGACTGTAGATTCCCCTTACCCTTGGCAATGGTGTAGCGTAACAATGAAGCGAAATTAGAAATTATAGAATAAAACCTGTGTACACTGGGATTGTTCTAGCACACAAGTTTAATTATTCTACTCTTTTTGCCTGTTTCTCCTTTCTTAAAGCGTTCAAAATGTTTCTTCCATTCCATGAAAACATCAAAATGGGTTCTTTTTGAGCATTTTGTTACCTTTTTTTCTTTTTCGTCATAACCCTTTCTATTCTTTCTTTATTAAAAACTAATCATTTCCGAAGGCAAATTACATTTGAATGCACTGGTATTCTTTCTACTATGACCAATCACGCTCTTCTTGAAGATATCTCCCCACCGCGTCGAAATCCTCGAATTTTCGCCTCCTTCTAAGGAGGTGAGGCGCAAAAAACACACGTTGGGAAATCTGCCCTTGGCTCACCTTTGATCCATTGTAAAAGGTTGAACCAAAGTAAAACGAGTTCCAGAGATGGATTGTGATGCCTTTGCTTCAAACGTCATAGGATTGGTCTAGAAAAGCTAATGGGAGTGGGGGTGTAATTTCCCTCCCTATTTATAGAAAGAACATTCCTTTTCTTCCCTTACGAGTGAACGTGTCTTCCCTCTATCTTATCATCTTCAGGGAAACGCAGACATCTCCATCAGAAGTTTCAAATGAGAGGCTCGTAGAGAAACTGTTGAAGTTTAAGTTGAGTCGCAGTCTGTGAAAGGTATAGAGGGAAAGTGTCTAAACTTGGTATTATTTAAGGTGCTTGACGGAATGCGCGCAACTCTCCGGAACGCCCTACCTTCCACAGAAAAAGTCGGTCCCTTGAAGGAAGCGATAGATAGAACACATACCATAAAACACAACCATACCCTTAAGCATAACTCAATTGGGTCATAGGCGTCATGAAACTACAAATGTAAAAACAGATCACTGAATATCTGGCCAAACCAAAATAGTGGAACCACAAGACCAAACCTACTTAAACTCTTTCCCCATATCGCCAAAGAGGGCACCAAAAAAGTGAAAGAACCAGCAATAACCAGAATAAATCTTAAAATGCCAAATAATATGCCCCTTCCATCCTCCTATTACTCAAAGCGGATCTCAAGTTCGAACCCGCCCTTTCACCAGCTTATACACCTGTCACGCTTTCGGATTAATTGAGTAAGCTCTCATTTGGCTGCTTCATCCCTTCTTCCCAGGTACCTATCTGTAATGTCCCAAAGGAAAGATACACGCCAGATGCTGCGGCTGTCTCGGGTACGTGTTCATCGAGTGTTGGCTTTTTAGATGTCTAAGTGTAGCATCCCAATTACTGGGACTTAGGCATAGCCCCAGTCTGTATTCTCATTCTCCCCAATGATATAATTTTCTGCGATAATCAACCATTAATCTATCCTACAAAACGGGAGAAAATCTCATTTATTAACTTGAATCCCCCAAAATGCTAATACATGTAAACAAAGTTTCTATATTATTTTCCTTCCTCATTAAGTATTCGCAACATTCCGTCTTCTCTAAGGTTTAATGGCTTAGCCCAGTGGAACGCCACTTCCGATTACTGCGAAGTTAAGCCACATTGGTTTTGGTATGTTACCGAATGGACCTACAATCCGGGTTGACTTGACGGCCACTGTAGCTGCCCAAGTTACTCAGCAGGCCCCCACTGAGAAATAATAGGACTCTTAAATGAGGGCACATAGCTAACCAAACTCGTAACATCTGTTTACTTTTCTGTAAATCCTACTAATTGTGTCTTGCGCCTTTCGAGCCGCCAGGGAGGAAAGTTAGCGGTGGGTGGCGGACCTCTAAGTAGGGGTGCGTAAAGGCTTTTTGAGCCGGGGACCTAGGATACAGTTTGTCGGCAAACCCTGCTAAAAAAAATAATCATCCTCCTTCTCATTTATCTTTTATCTATTTTCACATTTTTTCTAACTGTAAACCTCCTACTTCAGACACCTTTCATCACTTATTTTATTCTAATCCCAGACCTCGGTCGGTTCCCTTCCTCCGAGGCATCTTATAAGATTCTCAGCGAGGAGACCCCCCCTACCCCAAATTAAACTGCTCCAAAATATTTTTCCGTAACACCAAACTAACTTAAAACCTAATTTAACCATACTATGCTAATAAAATTTTATTTGTTAAATGTATTTATATATGGTAAACTAAACGCCCGAACAGGATAGGAAGAATTCCAAGTGGTTTCGTCTTTATTAAGAAAGATCTCTTTAGGGAATAATAAAGACGAAAACTCTCATAATCTTTGATTTTTCTTCGCCGTCCCATTTTGGGAGCTCTTAAAATCGGATATTTTAGGAAAATGTGAATTCTTCTGCCTCGCACATATTTTTCTTCACCCTTTGTTACATACTCAAAGAGACAAAAATTTAGGAATAATGATATTATAGGCGACAATAATTATAATCCTTTTCATTCATTATTATCCATTATCCTAATCTTGTCCCTGTTCTCTCTTCAGTTTTCTACAATTAGCGTCATGCGCACGTTAATAACCATTTTCCAGTATTAAGAGGATTAGGGGTTTTCCGTGTAAAAACAAGGTGAGCAGACCTTAATCGAGTGTTCTCAATTGTTCTGACTTCTGACTGGGAGAGGACAACCTCGAAGGACCACCTTACCCCCTTCCCCTCTGAGCAGAGGCCACTGGGCCTTAAGCAGGATTCTAAAAGGTGAGGAAGCAAAGTAATTCTCGCGTGGGAACAACCAACGCGACTGTCCACCGCTATGTTTGCTTAAGCCGGCCGATCCCTCGCTTAGACGCCTACATCGAGAACCCATGCCCCGCAGACATGAGTCTTCAGCTAACCCCCATGCCTTGAGGCCAGGATCCCCGCCAGAACGAGCGTCTTCCCAAGGCCTTATCTCGTCTTGGTAGACAAAGAACGGCGCCACTATTTTCCCCCGGGACTGCCATGCCCTGAAGGCCTTCTAGTGAGCAAGCCGACTGAGTATTGAATCTGAGGTCTCCCGTTACTCGAGAGAGAGAGAGAGCACCGCCCGCTTTTCGCGAAGATACACACCTCTCATTTCGAGTTGAACTTCGGAGTTAGAAGTTTTCGTCGGCTAGACTAATTGCCGTGAATTTTGGCCACAGTCAATAGGCAAATTCGCGAAGTGGCATTTCTTCGGAGAATTGTGCGACCCACTCATCTCATTCCGTTTTTAAGATTATTTTGCCCCCTCGTTCGAGATTACTTATTCCCGAATCCAAGAGCATCTCGCCCTGAGTTCAATAATATCTCGCCTCACCTTTCAAGAGTAATTCGCCCAGTATTTGAGATTACCTCACTCGTGCCCGAGGTAATATCCAATCCTGCCGTTGAGATTACTTCGCCTGTGCCGCAAGATTATCTCACCCGTAAGAATCCGAGCTTTCCCCCCCCCCTCCCCCTCACCAAGAGTCAAGTCTACAAGGTAAAAGCATTTTCACATTTTATATTCCGTCCCGAAGATTTTCCCTTTTTGTCCTTATTTTCCTTTCTGACTGAGTCAAACATTTCTCCCCTGATTGTCTCTTTAATCATTGAGTTTTATTTCCTTTGAGCCCGACATTATTTCTCAATTTATCCTTATGTGTATATTTCCATATTTATCTTGTTTTTGTTGTAATTAAACCTTTATTTGGGGTTTTAATCTTTCAATAACCTTGAATGAAACCTGGCATTTAAAGAACTCCCCGACCAATAATTACGCGCTCGCCTAGATTTAAACGCTTTAAACTTCCCCGAACCCAAGGAAGGCTTACTTTCCCACCTCATTAGCTCCGCACAGCCAGCCATCTTTCAACCGCCTGTCGCGTGAGTGTAATTCCCTTCACAGCTGCTAAAGTATACACTTACAATACTACGAAAATGACCTTATGATCATATGATCATATGACCATATGACTTTACGACCTTCAAAACTTTCAATAATTTTCAGACTTACCTTGGGAGGACCTTGGCAATTATATAATTCGAAAGAGAATATAAAATATAAGGGTATAAGGGTTTTAAATTTCGTTAGAATCGGCCGAATAGTTACTATGTTATTGCCAAAAAAACTCATTGGAAAGTACAATGGTTACCATCCGACCGACATACCTACGGACCAACATAGTAATTTATAGAGTCGCATTCACGCGAGTAAAAACACGCTACCAGACAGAACGATGATAAGCCAAATTAAGTGTGATTACTCGCTGGATGAAGCGCCGATTCTAGAATTCTCGCGGCCTCCGTGTAGCGAGCGGTGGTTCGAATCCCACATTAAACGGTAGAGCATGTCTCAATGACTTCAGTGTTGTAAGGCCATTAAACGTATACAAATAAGGATTTCTAATATTTGAAATCTAGTGGAAAAGCTGCCTGAAACGTGTCACTTGTTTATAAATGTGCCAAACCCAATGAGGAAATGAAGCCGTTTGAGGTCTTTAAACAGGACTGTATACAAAGTTTTGTCCATTAAATAACATTTATTTAAAGAATACAAACATAACTTAGGAGAACAATTTTGAACATAATTTCTGTTGAGTTCGATTTTTCACTTGATTTAGACTTAGAATTGGTATGCTGATTTCAAAACTAGTCGGTTTTATTCTATTGCATCAAGTTATTTTTGAACAGTTGGCGACTGCCTACAGCAGCAAAAGAGATCGTCATCATCTTACAGGCTAAAGCTAGGCTAGATTAAAAAAGATACATCAAAACGACAAAAAAAATCCAAAGGAAAAAATGCACAAATAATAACTAAACAGAACCCGGCGCAGGAACATGTGACCTAAAACAGACCAGGTCAGATAAAATAGAGGAGGCCACCCTCTTCAAAAAAGTCAGATAGCTCACAAGTCTGCGTGTACGAACCCGTCCCGAGTACAAGGAACATGCAATAGTGACACCACTCATTCCGGCTCTGGGACAATTAAAGTGTGCACAGATTACCAAGACTGGGACATTCGACAAGAATGTAACGCCCTCGTCCGGGGGATAAAGCAGGCATCGCAGTAAGATGAGGCGAACGCTCTATCAAATGGCGGTGCGTCCCGTTCGCGTTGAGTCCAATTCGAAGACGACAGAAAGCAACCTGAAGCCGTTGCGCCATTAGAAGGTTAGTCCATGTGAACAGTCGAGGCACAATAACACCACTTTAAGTTCCACTCTGCGTTCTTCTATCTTCTTTGCCAGCAGCCCCCTTAATTCCTACAATGTAGTCTGTGAAGAATAACGAAACGCTCGTTTAGTCACTGAGCCCTCTCGGCCTCTTTACTATCTCCATGGGCGCACTCATTCTCCGCAATTACCACATGCCAACGAACCCAGCAGAAGATAATCTCGACAATCACCCGGCTAGCAGAAACCAGGGCCTCACAGATCATGCAAAACAAGGGCTGTGGATATTACAACGACGCAAGAAGCTGCTTTGTTTTGTTGTTGTTTTGGGTTTGGGTTTTTTTTTACTGTTTTGTTTTTTGTTTTGGTTGGATTTGGTATGGCATAAAAAATGGATAGGGCCGTTGTACCACCAATTTGATCATTGGGGATCTAATGGAGCAATAACCCACCTTTAGTTATAGGACCATTTTTAAGCTTAAAACGAAGTCACTACATTTTCTTTAGTAGATGACTTCTAATTTTATTACGACTCTATTTTAAGCGTCGCCCAGAAAGGGCGTAGCTAGAAATTAAGTCAAAAAATTCTTTAAATCGGTGACTGTATATTCTTGCCTTTATGTAAGTTTTTTTTTCTAAGCTTGTGACTGTTCAACTTATTTTTTTGTTTTCAGATGTCAATTGCATTACCCTTATTTTAATTCTTTTGCTCCTGATTTTCTTCCAGAGTTGTTAAATAAGTTGTCATTTAAGTGATCAGCGAATTTTGTCTTATGTACCAAGGTTTGTTTTCCGTTTCTTTAAAAAATCATTCTAATATTTTTCTCCTGTTTTTCGCGTATTTTACGTTAAATGTGAATGTTTCTTTCTTTTAATATTAATTTCGAATGTGAATTCTGGTACGGACCCCGTTTAAGTCGAAAACACCTTTGAAAAGTAGGCTTTAAGCATACTCTCATCTGGCCAAATACCCAGGATCTTAGCCGTGGGCCAATACTTCCAATAAAATTTACTATTTTAAATTTCTTCATATTCCGTCTCTACCAGGAGTATTAGGAATAAATTTTCCGTCTCTACCAGGAGTATTAGGAATAAATTTTCGCAAATACAGTTTGTAGTCATAGTCCCCTGTCGTTATTGTGACATCTCAGTTAATGTTACGTAATTTGGTGATATTACTATATCATATCCAGGCTATTTCTTTTCACGTTCGTCTGTATTCCAACTTACAGTGACTCGTCTTTTCAGGTCACGAGCAGACCTCATTTTTCGTTATTATCAGCACATTCTGTACTTCGTGGACGTACTCTTTGACTAGCAGTCAGGCCTTTACCATCGGTTGACGAAATATTGAACACTCGAGTGAGCACCTGTTAAAAGCCCTATCACGCAAGGTGGCTATTAAACAACACGCCTAAAAATTCACCCAGTACTACCTTTACGCATACTCTCCCTATTATTGCACTGACGCTTTCAGTCGCTGGCTGCAATTTTCGAGAGCCCAACCACCACCCCGGGTTGAGCATTTAGCGCTCAAGAAATATATAACCGGTAGGTTTTTGGCTAACTCCGAAATAATTATCTTTTATCGTGTTAAGCTAGGTTAGTTGTACAAGGTTAGCAATTATTCGTTTTTATTAATTTATTTTTATGTGTATAAACTTGATCAAAGTTTTGTGAGAACGTCTATCCTTCATCGATCCGTTTGACTATTCTTTGGAACGTCGAATTCTTGTTGCAGAAAGAGGCCCATCAATCGAATATTTGCTCAGAAAGGACTACTCTATTCAATACTCGTAATATTGGTGCTGTTTTAGGCAGGATCCAATCCGATGATGTCTGCAATGGGTCAGATTTTCTTAGCCCCTTTGAGTGGACCTAACATAAATGTTTGGTTGATTTCAGTCACATTACTTCCGAGGCTCTATCGACGGTTTTATTCCTACCCAGTCACAAGTTATAACCAGTACAATTTGTTAAAGCTTTTGAGTGAACTAATTACGTGCTAAGTGTGGAGGTACATTGTCGACAGTAGGTCCTCGGAGCAATGAAGTAATAACAGATAGATGGAGTTCTGTTATGTTGAAGAGAGAGAAATAATTTTCCAAATATCAAGTCAGACTTGAGTGTCTGATCGTATAGTTGGAGCGGTATAACTAAAGCCTTAATCGTTTACATAGGTGGAACCGTCACAGTGGACTCCATATCTAAATACTATTGCAAGCCCTTTAGAGAGAGGATCAAAGGGCAAAGATAGACTCATTATTCAAGCAAGCCTATTTTGCAAATTTTAAAGTAAAAAATGGAAATCAAGACAAGTCTTGCACCCATCGCGAAGTGTACAAACATTGTGTCGAGAGTTTACGGATGTAGACCGAGGGAACACGTGATAAGTTGGCATTTGTTATACCTATGATTTGGAGGGAGCCAAAAGATGAGTGAACAGCGTTAGTTTTGTTTAGTACAAAACTTCAGGATATAACAAGAAATAATAAATGTAAAATGGAGTATCCTAGTTTACCATCAGTTATACGTCCAGTGCCGCATTAAGCTGATTTTCGAGTACGGATTTCTTCTAATTACCCTCTCTTAAAGCTCCTGATCATGATGAAGAACTCAGTGACATCAATGATGGAGATTTTTAAATTAAAGATAACTCTGCTCGTAAGATATTTGAACAGCATGAGATGAAAGATTTGGTACGAAATATAAGCTTCACAGGTGAGGTGTCGGTCAAATACGAGACGAAGGAAACGGTGCGAGTCCATCACTTACAGGTGCACCTATATAGAAAACGTCTGGGTCATGGTTGTGACATGGATGGCGGCAGAAGTGCACCACCTTTGTCTTGGCCAAAGGAAAGCCAAGCCTGTGCGCTTCAGTATAGCGAGAGACGCGGCTCACTGCCAATTGGAGTCGACGCTCCAGAGTTGGTATCTGGGCCGAGCCCAAAGAGATCGAAAGGTCGTCCACGTAGAGCGTAGCAAGAAAATCTTCTGAAGGCACCGAGGTGATGCCCTTAATGCTCAGGGCAAGGAGTGTGATACTGAGAAGACCTGCCTACATTGGGTCGGAGAGCGATCCCCCAGCTTAGAAACGAAATCGATAATTTCGCAAAAAATTCAGATATAAACATTGGGAGGTGTCCCCTCACCGCGATCGTGTGGAGTGTCTTCATGATACCGTATCGCCATGTGATATCATAGGCCTTCTTTAGATCTAAAACACCGTTGCGTAGTGCTGGCTAGGAAGTAAGGCCTTGCAGACGGCATTTTCCAGTCGGAGCAGAGCATCCGACGTCGCGTGGAACGTGCGGACGCCGCACTGTGCAGAAGATAGACGACCTCCGCTGTCCATAAAAAATGCTAATCTAACATTTACCAATTTCTCCATCAACTTGCACACGCAGGAGGTTAGAGAGATTTGGCGAAACCTGGCCAGGGTATAGTGTTCTCTCCCCGGTGTGTGAAAAGCGAGCACAGTAGCGATTCGCCATGAATCTGAGAGGATGCCCTCTACCCAGATCCTTTGAACAAATCTAAAAGAAAGGCTATGTCTCGCTGACCAAGGTGTTGAAGCATCGTCTGGAACAGGGGCGGTGTATGCGTACAAAGCGAAGCGGAGCGGACCTAACTCCATGTAAACCTGTCGTTAAAGGGTCCTCTGCCTCAGGAGGTAAAGCCAAGTCAGCGGCCATCCGCGACATCACGACTCATATTGGATGCTGAAGGAGCAGCATCACTGCTATAGAATGCGAAGAAAGTGGTCGCGAAGGATTCCGCCACGGACGCGGGATCCGAGATTGCGGTCCCACTCTCATAGAGAAAGGAAAGAGGGTCCTTCGAGAAGTTGCCCCGAATCCATTTGACTCTCTTCCACACCTCTGCTAGAGAGGGTCTTCCCGTTAAGTGAAGACACGTATGTCCGCCAAATAGAGCGACTGGCGTGCTTCGAAATATACCGAAACCTAGCTCTAGCTTGACGAAATTCACCAAGAGGGAGGTCGATCGGGCGGCGCTTATAGCGCGTATAGGCATAAAGCTTATGTTTGAGGGCAGTCTCTCACTCGGCTAACCACCACGGGAGTGGTTGGCGTGCAAAAACGTCAAAATTTCTTGGAATAGTAGTTAGGCCCGTGGCGATGAGGTTGCCGAAGAAGAATTCAATGGCCTCATCTACCGACCTAGACTCCTCGATCTAGATAGAAAAATTAGTCATTTCCTGAAATGAGGACCACCATGCCCGTGCCAAGCACCAACGGGGCAGGCTCTCTGGCGGCAGCGTCCCAGAAACTGATATTTGAATGGAAAAGTGATCACTATCATGATGTCATCGACCACCCTACACCGAAAATCAGGCTGTGTATCCGGAGAGCACAAAATAGGTAAAGGCGAAAAAATGGAGCAGTTATCGTGTCCACATTTAGGACACCTATTTCCAGCTCGTCGATCTGGTCGGCAAGGACTTGACCCCTGTGATTTATAGAGTAGTCTCCCCAAACAAATGGCAACAGCAACCGTGCCATGACGCAGCGGAGGTCCTCAGCGTCGAAGCCGGCTTACGGTGGAATTTACGTGGAAATAACAGTATACATCCAATCCAGGTGAAGCTGCACAGCTACTGCTTGAAAGGAGGTATCTAAAGCAAAGAGAAGAACGGATTCATCGCAAAAAGATAGCTAACGAAGAACGGAGCGAGATGAGACTCCGCAAATCCTTCCAGTTGGCCCGGAAGCCACAGCAATTCCATTGAAGGAATATGCCCTTTAGGCCTAGCTCGTCGGAAATGCAAGCGCAGGGCGCCCTCTTCGAAGAGAAGACCCTGACAGGAATGGCCGTACGCTTCAGGGAGGCAGAACTCAGGGCTCTGTTCGTCGGACAAAGCACTGAAGGCGTTGTCGCCTTTGACAACTTATTGGGGGAGGTTCGGCTCACCATGCGAGTCTTTTCCTCCCTCCACCTCGAAACCTTAGATGGGCCTGGCGGCTTCGGTGGCTAGAGGTCCATCTTTTGAAGGATCCACCATCTCCGAGGCATCCAGCCCACCACTAGGTGTGGGCGAAGAGCCGAAGCTCTTTTAGTGCTCTCATCCTTTCAAGAGCAGGTTTAGGAACCCCGGAAGATGGCCTCACGACCAACTTCAGGGGTGTTGCCTCATGTGAGTTTAGCAAAACGGTGGAGGCACGCAACCGTTTCGTCAAAGGGGAACGGTCACCCTCGTGGAAGGAAGTGGAGCCCTAAATATAGCTGGCGCTGGGTGTGAACCCTTTGTGCCGCTAGCTTTATCAGGAGAGCGACCCGGATGGGTAGAACCCGAAGAAGGGTTTCGAATGGGCGCGGAAACGACCGTCCTCGAAGGCCTGGAAGGGCCAGGAGCATAGGGTGTCTTTCTTAATATTTAGGCATTGGATTTACTAGGCAGCGACAGGTGCGCCTTGACCAAGTAAGTCTTTAGCCTCACAAAATGAAATACAATCCTATATCTGGACAGCCAGAATTTCATTCGCCACGAGATACGGACCATATTGCTTTGAAGAAGTGGGGTGCTGCTCTCCGCAATTGACCCACTTGGTCGCCAACTTTTTGGAGTTATCATTCGCGGCCTTGGAGCAACTTACACAGAATTCTGGTCACCCCCATTTTGCACATCTACACGAGAAATTAATATGGGCAACGCGTTGGCAGTAGCAGCACCTCCGCTGGAGTGGCACGAATATTTTCAAGCGGTAGCGATGCTAACCAACACGCACCGACTCAGGGATCTTGTCACAGTCGAACGTGATGAAGAGTGTCGGGGTGGGTCCCGAGGCTCTTCTCTGTTTTCTGATCACACGCTCGAACTTGACCGCCCCATGGTCGGCCAGCTCTAATGTGATTTCATCTATAGTGTAGTCCATGAGTTCCATCGCATAAATTACTTTCACAAAGTTCATGCATGAGTGTTGAGTCCCACTCACAGGCGTGCCATCAAGTGTCCGAAGGACAGTAATCAGCGACCGACTCGGAGAGATTCGACGCATTCGCCAAAATGATCCTGTCCGAAAACGGGTCACCTTCGGCTCTCTACTAATCACACTAGCTAGAGCTCTCCTCTGATGGATCATGTTGCCCTCAGCCAACATGCTGCAATCATTGGAGCGAATAACGAGGAAGCGTTTGAAGTAAGCGGGCTCGGAAACGCCAGGTAACCTCTGATTCAGAGGCCCCAAACTTAATCGAGGCTCTGCTCTGAGCACTTCGTCGTCGGGGTTTGGTCATAGACTCCCCGTACGGGTTAGCACCGTAGCCGGACGTGCCGATCTTATCTTGGTCGCTTGCCAAAACGGCAGCGGATCCGTTTTGGCGGAGAGAGACGAACCCTTAGTCATTTTAGTCTTGCTGTTTTGGGGTTTTTTTTTAGGAGAGGGTGGGTAATGCACCCGCTTCTCTCCTCCGCCCGAAGTAACCACTAGGTCTGATGGAAGGAGCTCAGCAAGATCCTTCTCCGAGATGTAGAAGGTCCCTGCTATCACAGGGCCACCAGCCAGAGGAGGAGATTCGTGCTCTTCTTTTGAGGCCTCGGGGACCCGAGCCATCTGAAGAGGAGCTTAAACAGGGGGGGAGTCTGGTTTCGTGCTTGGCACACAGCCCTGGTTCGACACAATGGAAATCCTACCGTCTGAGACTGGGTCACCTCAAGGACCCTCTCCATCTCAAGGGGGGCCTCACTGTGCCCATACCCTCCCCCCCCTCAAGACATCATGGATCCCATTCGAGGTATATTTGGTGTCATCTTGGGCCGGCGAACTGGCATCCGTCGGGGAAGAGAAGGGGGCACGTATAGTGACCCCTTAGAAGCTCGATATTCGCTCTCGCAGGACTTTAGATGCCACTGGCCGACGGGCGCTGTCATCTTTTACCCCTCTAAAGCCGGTGGCCCTATCAAGCCGCCTACAGCGGGAGCGGTCAATTATTTCCCGCTTGCCTGCTTTCTTAGCAGTCCCCTTGGAAAGCAAATGGAGGGGGGGCTACTGCTGGAAAAAGCGAGTTGTCCAAGGGTTAATCCAGAGAAGGGGGTGTGGGGGAGTCCCCTGTACGCGTATGCAAAGGAGAAGAGTAAACCTCCTCTCCGGTAGAATATATTTAGATGGTCCCGTGAGAGAGCACATGAGGGACCTCCATTATATAGGTGAAGCTTCCTGAGGGCGGCTCCGATGACCATTGTGGATGGTCAACATATTTATGTCACCGGATGCATACACTGTTCACCCATCGCAGTAGCTCAATATGCGAGGAGTGAGTACGGGATTGGCAGAACCAGCTTTCACAATTTGAGACACTCCTTCTGCCTAGTGACCTGGTAGCCCATCGGCATTACGGCTCAACCTTAGGCACGGCGTTAAATCTATATATATTTTTTCAAGGGGCTATCTGGCGACTGCCGACTTAGGAATAAGTCGCCGTAAACAAATAGCCTAGTTCTAGGCTACTTTAAAAAAATTGAACAGAAAACAACAATAAAAATAAATAACAATTATGAAGCGTTAAATTTATAGACATTGAAAGAAATAAAGAAAGGGGATGTAAGAAAGTTTTCGGTGGGGATGAAGCAGGTTGTTAAAAAAACACTACCCCAGACTGGAGCTCAAGAGTGTGGGGGTGTTGTCCCCTCCCCCCTCAACCTCGATTTGGCATGGTTGGGGGAAAGGATTGTCGTAGGTCAGGTTAGATCTTCTGACCTCTGTTTGCTTTCCGTGTCTCGTAAAAGTGGTGAATAGCACGCAAGACAACTCTGCAGTTGAGCCTTGCATCGAATAATGCAATTGAACTATGGGTTCCAATAAATCTCTAGAGTGACTAATTCTCCTTGACAGAATAAACTCAACTATCTAGAAGGTTCTGTATATCAAACTGGGCGAAACAAACTAAGCTTTACTAGAGTATAAACACAAATAACATACTGGACATGAAAGATAAATCAAAAATAAAATAATGGACATGAAAGATAAATCAAAGTATACACACTCGGCACGCACGCGACCGAAAACAATTCAGGGTGGATCTACCACCCAAAGATTCGGCTGCTCGAGAGGAGCACGAGTAAGTGAGCACTGAACTCGAGTACTTTCCAACAGCACGGATTGGGTTTGCACTTGAGGCCGTTTAGTACTCGGCCTGTTCGAAGTTATGACGGAAAATACAACCGGTATTCCAGTAACCACAGTCAGCCTTGAAAGTAGTGATCGAGGGAGTATTTGCCGGAGAGGAAAATGAGTTCGAGAGATCTTTTGCTCGTTTGTTTCTCTTTTCTTATCTTCGGGCTCTTGGGGTATGGGAGGCCGAGAGAAAGAAGCTTTAAAGGTAGACAAAATAGACGCTCGTAAGGATAATGAAAGCGATCAGGGCACTGGGTCATATTACAAAAATTATGGTCGGGGCTAGTTTGAGTACGGAATTATTTAGAGGTCAATGAATGTTTAGTTAATATTTAACAATTATCCTAACTTGATTCCTGCCTACTCTCGGCCAGTAATCAGAGCCTGCAGGCCTTACCTTATGTGACGTCTCCTCTTAGCAAAATACTAATTTACCCAGGCCAATGCTTTACTATATATACAGAGCCCCGGAAATGAAGTTACAGAGGTGTTGGAAGAGGGATTTTGCTTTATCTATAGAGAGGGGCGCTAGAAGTGAATTTAAAACGACGCCAACTCGCAGAATTTCTTGTTGTTAAGGTTAAGCTCTGTGGGGGAATTCCACGTGGAATTTCTTTTCCAGGGTGGAAGTTTCATGCGCTGGAGAAGGTTCTGTCAGGCTTAAATTGGTAAGCCTAACCCCCCCCCCTTCCCTTCCACAAGTGGTAGCCTTGAACCGCGTCCACAACGGTCCACTTTTACACGGGTTAGAATCACCTCGGCAAGAAGATTCGAGGCCATTCGAGAGTAGATCTGTTTCCCACTCACCCCCGCGGGGAGAGCCTCGGACATATATAGTGCTCGTCTGCCATGAGGCAGACACAGAGTTGAGAAGTCTCGCCTGGACCCAAGAATATTCCCCTAGTTCCAAGTCAGGTGCTAACAACAAAGCAAAGTGACGGCTGAACTATTTGTGTGTCGGAATTAGCCCCAGCCAGTGAGGTAATTCCATTTAACGATCGCTACCGAGTGATTTTTCAGACTTCACTCATCAACTCCTGTTAAAGCCCTCCTCGTTCGCCCCTCGTCTTCGGGTGGCCGAAATACTCTCCTCTGGAACTGACGTTACCCCCCCCCCTCTTTTTGGAGAACCGTCATCACTTTAACTTCCTGCTCAGAAGCTCTGAGCGCCCTCGCCTCACGTGCAGAAGACATCCGGGAAGCCTTACCCCGACGTCTCACCCGAAATCCTCCGTAAGCCGCCCCTTCTTCCCCTTCAGTAACCCATTTGAGTTAATTCCCCCCATTTTAATAGTCTCCTCCTGTAATACATTAAATTTTAAATTAATAGTCTGATGCATAACTGCAATTCCCCCCCTCGTTTACCGATGCAATTTTGCCCATTAATTCTCTGATGTAATTTTGCCCGTCAATCCTCTCATTTTTATGTAAATAAAATTATATTTTTGTACAGGCCTCTTTAAGTAACCTTGAGCTTTGCCATTGCCCAAATTTTATCTGACCTCGTTGCACTCTTTCTCACTATTCAGCCCGTCGAAACTCGTGGCGTGCCGTCCCTTTGTCGGTTCGCCTTCAAGTTATTGGTCCCTTCCCCATAGATATGATATGGTATTGATATAATATAATGTCATACCACGACAGGCTCGCTATAGGCCGTGTTATCGAACGGAAGTGACTTCCAAAGAAGCCGATCGCGGGTTCTTTCCGTCCTACGCGTCTCTCTCTCTCTCTCTCTCTCTCTCTTTCTCTCTCTTTCTCTCTCTCTCTCTCTCTCTTCTCTCTCTCTCTCTCTCTCTCTCTTTCTCTCTTTCTCTGACAAGGATGCTTGTCAACGTCTAACCTGTGAAGATAGAGGCCGACAAGAGAAAGTTGTGGGAGAGGTTGTATGGAAAGTGAGGAGGTAGGGTAAGAAGACAGGCTATCAGAAAGAAGGATAAGAGGCTATGCTAAGGCCGGACGGGGCGCTGAATGCCGTCAGCATGGTGGCTAGGAAAGTAAATTATCGCACTCCTTACGGGGTGGCCGTTTGGAGGGAGAGGTATATTCTTCTTCCCTTGTGGCGGAATTGCATATTTTTGTTTGTGAAATCACCTTGGTTCACTTTTTGTTCATTTTTATACAGTTCCTTAGAACCGTTTGGGTGAGGTCTCTCGCAATTTTATTACCAGGCACGGAATGAGTCTTCAAACAACAGAAACATTTCTCCAGGTCTCATAATAATGCTTCATAGCAGTAATTCTTAGATCTTTACTTCATTCCACAAAAAGGAAATGGCCGCCGTTGCAGAAAGGGAAGTTGCCGCTATCTTCTTTCAGCACAATTTTACTTCATCACTTTTTATGAAAATTTCTCTAAAAAAAATGCCCTCACTGGTTTTTTAGTATATTTTAGATATTAATAATGCAATCTTTATTTTAGAAGAGACGCTTCGTTGTTTGTAGCTTTAGTTTTTAATATAAAAACTAGTCTTAATTTAAGTGAATTACTTAAGTTATTTTCAAACTTTTGCTGGCTGAAAAAAATAAAATGGAAAGAGAGTACTGAAAAGAGAATTTAAATTCGGCCTTAATAGAATGAGAATAATTCAGTAGTTCATAAAATTATGTATAAAATATTTTTAAAGCAGCAAAGTCTTACTTATGTGTTACGCCCTGTATTCCATTTACATAATACATCTATCGCCCCAAGATTCTTCAATTCCGAAAGACCAATTTTTAACCACTACATTTAAAAATCCAGAGGGTTTCCAAGATACACGTCACATATTAAAGTAGCCTCATAATTGAAACTGTAAATCAAAGGCCTAAAGATTCAGTTCTAAACTCATAAAGCAAACAAAGGAAGCCATCAAATATTTCCCTCTTTCCACCCTGTTTTGAACCAGGCTAAGGCCCTCCCAGAAATTGACACCTTAAGTCCTAAACCAATACACAATTGTTTCTCTCGCCTGAGAGCCTTCAGATTGCTTTTCGGCAAGATATGTTGGCTCCCTATGGTGAAGACGCAGATGGCGTGTTTTCAACTGGTTCTCGAATAACCTTTGTTAGCCGACTAAGAAATGGAAGAGACTGGGTTAAAAGAGATGTATAGCCACCGTAAGTGCTCTTTGCCCTGCTGCGGTAAAACTTTCGAAACGATAAGTTTTCCCGCATGCATCTCTCGCAATAGTGGGAAATTTCGCCTCTCTGCTATAGCAACTCTACTGTCGATGGATTTTATGCTAATCCATAACTAGGTCGTATTTCCACTTGGACGCCACAACTATTCAAATAAACAATGTGTGGTGTCATTCCACAAACCAAATATGTAATCTGTCGAAAGCTACAGGCAAAGATAGAGCCGGGCAATAATTTTCCACGTCTCGCCACACGAGTGATCCGAATGACGACACACCCTCGAAACTGACCATGTAATCACAAGTGGTGGATAAAGATGATAACGACAAAAGAGACGAGTTAAGATTTGGTGCAAAAGGAACCTAGATAACGCAATGCAGCACGTGCTCTCAATTATGAGTACAAGGACAAGCAAGGTACATTATACAACCATAAAAAACCTATGATTATTAATTAAGGAGAAAAACAAAGAGGGAAATCCAATAAGGAATCATTTAAATGTGAATAAAGGGGAAAACAGAAAACAAAAATTACAGGAAAGAATAATTATCGCCAATAGGGCGAAAGCAGCAATAGAAAACCTCACTGATCTTGAATGCTGTAATAATATAGCTAATAACATTTATAATAATATCAAAGGCAAATAATATTATTTATATTAATTCTTGTTATTATTAGTAATGCCACTATTATTAATTAATGTCCTCTTTCACACTTAGTTAATTTTGGCCATTTCATCCTCACCTCCCTATCACCCATCCTCCCGTTTCTATTTATCTCTTTTCTCTACCTCTTTTATATTCTCTGACTCCAACATCTCTCTCAAGCAGTCTATCTATCGATCGCAACTTGAATTGATTCGCGATAAATTAGAAAATGGAGTCAAATTAACCGGCTGAAGAGAGAACTCGATCCATAAATGGAGGGAGCAACTCCCGGGGCGAGGGAGTAGAGGGTCACAGATGATATGGTGGCTGTCAACATCATGCAACGAGAGTAGAAATGATTTGGGTGGGTCTCTCCCCATATAAAGGTTATGACCAACGAAGTCTGTGAACTATAATTCGTTCCGGATTAAACAATTTGCGCCATTTTAGTAAAATATGTATGAAAAACATTGATTCAGCATCCACCCTAATTTCTTGGAGCAGGAGGATGCATTTACAATCTCAAGGAACACATTTTGGGGTATAGCGCTCAAAGGCAAAAATTTTACACACACTGACGATGGAATAGGAAGGTTAGGGAAAGGGGAGGATTTACTATCTCGGTAATCTCAAAGAAATCTGGAATTTCGGTTTCGCTTTTGTCTGTCACACGCTAGGTACGTTACAGTCATGGCCAAAGATTTGACCTTAATATATTTTTCCGTAAAAAAATTAATAGAACTAACGTTGAATTTTGCTTTAGTATGTTTTTATCATAATTTGAATGTGAAATATTAGAAAATATAGTCAATAAATGCGCGCAATCAATAATTACGATAATCTCCTTGTTCTTCAAGACTGCTTCAATTCATTTTGCCATGTTGGAGACCAAATTCGTGATGATATCTTGACTGATATTGCTTCATTTTTGTTCAAACAGCACCCACCAATTGCTTTCAATCGAATGGCTTCTCTTTATCAAGCGTTAGTTTGATTATATCACCCACAAATTCTCTTTTGTATTCAAATCTGACAAGTTCCCAGGCCATGGTCCCAAAGGTTCGATGTTATTTTCAGGGCAAAAAAAATTTAGGCTTTAGCTTTATGATAAGGTATGGCATTATCCTGAAAGATACAGTTATCAGCCCCAAGTTGGTCCTGAACTGTTGGGAAAAGGTGATGATGAAGCAAGTTTTGGTAACATTTTGAGTTAGAAGAGAAGCAGCCACCCGACAAAGAGTGTCCAGATGCTTCGCCAACGGCACGGCACAGGACTGGTGAAAGCCTCCCCTTTTGGTTTCATGATGAGGGATTATCTCCACAAATTCTGAACAAGTGGAAGGGAACTTAGATAAAAAACATCACTTTGACAGTCTTCAACAGTACATTCTTTATGTTTCCTAACAAGAGGGAAAGTCCCTCGAATGACCTGTGGCGTTTTGTGATAAGATGATAAGTGGTTATTACATTGATGATTTCCCATGGCTCAAATAACTTACAAGTGCCTTTGAATGGCTAAATGAGGCTTCCGCCACTAGATGGCACCAACCAGCGCCACTTCATGGCTATAAATGGGTACAATTAAACTTTACTCCTTTTGAAAAAAGAAACGATGCCTAGACCTGGCGCTTCGCCGCAGGTAAAAAAGGGAAGCCTTCCCATAAGGTTCCCTTTTTCTTTCTTTTTTAATATATCGCCAATGTGCGACTACTTACAAGGGGATATTTTGCCGTATTCAAACTCAAGCTTAATACTAAGCTACAATTAAATAACAAAAAGTAAAAAAACAAAAGAAAAGAACAAGAAACAAACCAAAGGAAAGGATAAGGAAGCAAGTTACGGCATCGCAGGGAGGCCCGCCTCCCCTAGGTGCAGGACCATGCAACCAACCCCATTGAGAGTGAAATAAAATTGAGGAGGCCAGCCTCCTCCAAAAAGTCAAATAGTGCACAAATGTTTTTGTGCACGAATTCGTCCCAAGTACGAGAAAGAAGCGGTAGCAACCCCGTTCGTCCCGGTAGCGAGAAAGGTAACGTGCGAGAAGAACGCCTAGACTGGAAGATTCAAAAACAATGTGCCGAATAGTGTAGGGATAGAGCAGGGGTCAGAGCAACCTACAGGGGAGAACTACATAAAATGGCGGAGCGGCATGCGATTGTGCCCAATCAGAAGAGAGCAGAAAGCGATCTAAAGCCATCGCAGTATTGGAAGGTAGGTACATGCGACACCCCGAACCTCGAAACGCAATGGCACGAAACTAAGTTACTCTCGGCACTCTTCTATCTATATGCCAGGCAGCTTGGAGGGCTGCCCTGATTCCTGTCATGTAATCTGTGTGAGGGAGTAAGAAACGGTAGGCTGATCGCCCAGACTTCGTGCCTCTTTGGAGCCCTCATCAGCGCGATTTTCCCAAACACTTCCACACATACAGCAAACGAGGAAGTATGGATATTTCAATTCGCCGAGAACAATTAAGGCGCTTTGGGAGTTGCTAAAGATAACAATCCGATCTCGGAACCTAGCAATACGCGTTATTTCCACTCCTGTGACTTGGAAGCATCATTATACACTGGTACGGATCCAGCGTGACAGGAAGTGAGTCCAAAAAGGCCGAAAGCAATATTACCGGGGCTGTGGAAGCTTTAGGAGCAGGGCATTGCGGCAAATAGTCAAAGGTGATAGGTAACCTTAAGGGTGGCATCCTGAGCAGAACTAGAGCAGCCACCAGCCCGAGAGCTAAATTCAGCTCTCTAATGAGTTTCCTAGCCCTTAAGCAAAAGGGCTTATGTATGACTGGCGTCTCTCGGCTGGTTAGGCATGGGACCGTAGATATCGGCTGCATATGCAGTGGGAATAGTTGACGACAGAGGGAGACACTGGGCTCGCGGCTAAGGGCGCATGATGCACTGTTTACGGCTCAGAGCGATTGCCATCTCCACAGCATTGAAATAACTAGGGACTGCTTACTAGGGAATAAGTCGCCTTATACTAGGCTATAATAAAAACAAAAAATAACAAAGATAAAGAAGGAACCAGGACAAGACGCCATAAAAAAATAAAAAGCAACAAGCAAGAAGCGTGCTCCCGTAGGAGCCCATCTGGAGACTGCCTACTTGGAGCATAAGTCGCCGTAATCCGCGGCGCAGGAACATGCGCCCTACAACAAAGGGTGAAATAAAGTGGAGGCGCAAACTCCCTCCAAAAAGTCATATCGTCCGCAAGGCTGTGTGCACGAAGAAGTTTCACATGCAAAGGACAAGTGGTACCGACCCCGTTCTCCCCGGTACCGGGACAGGTAACTTGCGCGAGAACTACCCAGACTGGGACATTCAACAAGAATGTCTCGAACAGTTTGGGAGACCACGCAGTCATCGCAGTAAGGTGCAGGCAAACGCTCCATCAAATAGAAGTGCGTCCCGCCAGTGTTGCGACAACTGGCCAAAGGTAGTACCCCCTAGGGTGGCTCCCTAGGCAGAACCAGGGGCGCTAACGGCCCGAGAGCTATACCTAGCTCTCGAAGAAGTATCCTAGCTCTAACCCCAAAGGGCTTAGGGTATGACTGGCGTCTCTTGGAGGCATAGGCACGGTCGAAATCAGCTGTGGATGCAGTGACAGCTGTTGGCGACTGGTGGAGGCGCTGGGCTCAGACGTACAGGCAAATAATGCACTTTGCGCAGTGTTTATCGAGGGGCACTCAATGGGGGAAGTGCGGAAGGCACCGGTCACCAGGCGAAGGCGGGTGTGGTAGATCGAGTCCACTTTCCGCAATACACGCTCAGCTTAAAACTCACATCTGTAGTCGAGCATCGAACAAAGAGGATCGATTAAAAAGTAAGGCAGTAGCCCTATTAGTGCCCCAAGCGCTGAACGTCACGGAACGGAGAATATCCATGGCACGGGTAAAAAATACCCTAAGGCTGTGGATATGAGCCTCCCAGGTGAGGCGTCGGTCAAATACAAGACCAAGGAAATGGTGCGATTCAATCACTTCCAGGAGTACCCCATTAGGAAACAGGTCTCGGTCAGGGTGGAGCCGTGGATGGCGGCAGAAGTGAACCACCTTAGTCTTGGCGAAGAAAAACCGAAACCTGTGTGCTTCGGCAAAGCAAGAGACGCGGTTCAATGTCTGTTAGAGTCCACGCTCCAGAGTTGACAGTTAGGCCCCGCCAAAAGAGATTGAAAGGTCGTCCACGTAAAGCGTAGCAAGAACATCTTCATGCAACACCGAGGTGATGTCATTGATGCTCAGAGCAAAGAGTGTGACACTGAGGACACTTCCCTCTGGATACCCTATTCCTGCTGCATTGGGCCGGAGAGGGCTCCTTCTACCCCTACGCAGAATTGACGATCTCGCAAAAATTCAGATATAATGATTAGGAGGCGTACCCTCGCCCCCATGGTGTGGAGAGTCTCCATGATACCATGTCTGCATGCGGTATCATAGGCTTTGTTCAGATCGAAAAACACCGTGGTGTAGGGCTTTCTACGAAGGAAAGCCTCGCAGACGGCATTTTCAAGTCGGAGCAGAGCATCAGACGTGGAGAGGAACTTGCGGAAGGCGCACTGTGCAGAAAACAGAAGGCCTCTGTTGTCCAGTAAATAGGCTAATCTAACATTTCCCAATTTTTCCATCAAATTAAACGCAAGAGGTTAGAGAGATTGGGCGGAAACCGGCCGGAGTAGAGTGATCTTCCCCCAGTTTGCGAAAGGCGAGCACAGACGTGATTAACCAGAAATCTGGGAGGAGACCCTCCACCCAGATACATTTAAGGAAATATAACAGAAAGCCCATGCCTTGCTTGCCCATGTGTCTAAGCATCGCGTACGGGAAATCCTCCGGAACATGGGTGGTGTCCACGCACGAAGCAACAGCGGAACGCAACTTGCTCAGAGTAAACCTGTCGTTGAAGGGTTCTCCGCCTCTGTGAGTCAAACGATTGGGTGTACGCACGTGGCCGTTTTGCCTTACTAGAAGCGCCCCGCTGGGAGGAAGAGGGGGAGCCCTGGTTTTAGCCGGGGCTGGGTGTGGACTCTTTGTGCCGCCAGCTTTACCAGGGGAGCGCCCAAGGTGGGTAGAGCCCGCAGAAGGATTCCGAATAGGCGCGCAAACGACCGTATTCGTAGGCTAGGAGGGGTCAGGAGCAGAGGGTATCTTTTTCAATATTGAGGCATAGGACGTTCCGGGCAGCGCCAGAACGCCAGGACCAACTCCTTAGCCTCGCAAAATGAGAGACGATCCTGAGCATGAACGGCCAGAATTTTCTTCTCAAGGAAATACGCACCACATTGCTTCGAAGAAGCGGCGGGCAGCTCTCCGCAATTGCCACACTTGGCTAAACACATTTTTGACTTATCGTGTGTGGCTTTGTAGCAACTTACACAGGTTTCGGGTAACCCCTACTTTACAGGTCGGCAAGAGTGATTAATATGGCCGAAGCGGTGGCAGTAATAGCACCTTCGCGGCAGTGGCACGAATGCCTTCACGTGGTAACGATACCAACCGGTACGCACCGACTCAGGGAACTTGTCACAGTGAACGTAACGAAGGGTGTAGTGGTGGGTCTCGAGGCCCCTCCCTGTTTTCTTATCACACGCTTGACCTTGACCGCCCCATGGTCGGCAAGCTCTAAGGTGATGTCGTCTATTGAGTAGTCAATGAGTTCCCTCGCATAAACTACTCCTTTCACGAAGTTCATGGTAGAGTGCGGCGTCACACTCACAGGAGTACCATCAAGTGTCTGAAGGGCACTAATCATGGCCGCCTTCGAGGAATTCGATGCATTTGCCAAAAGGCTCCCGTCAGAGAAACAGGTCACTTTCGCTCTCTACCAATCACACTAGCTAAAGCTCTGCTCTGAACGATCGTGGCGCCCTTAGTCAACATGCTTCCATCAGTGGAGCGAATAATTAGGAATCGTTTGAAGCCAGCTGGCTCAGAAACGCCGGTAGTCTCTGAATGAAGGGTCCCGACGTAATCCAGGCTTCGCTCTGTACACTTATACCTTTGGTCTTTGTCAGGGACTCCGCACCCGGGAGAAAGGGGCAGCGGAACCGGACCTGCCAATCGCCGCTTGGTCGCTTACCGAAGCAGCAGACCCATCCGTCCACAGCTCCCGCGGTTGCAGAGGAACCCCGAGTCTTATATTTTTGTTTCTTTTCTTTTTACGAGAGCAGGGTGGGGAATAAACTCGCTTTTCCCCTCCGTCGGCAGGAGCTCCAAGGCCAGATGGACCGTCCTCAGCAAGATCCTTCTCCGAGATGCAGGAGGCCCTGGCGTTTGCAGGGACACTGGCCGAAGGAGGAGATCCCTCCCCTCATTGTACTGCCTTAGAGACCCAAGCCGTTTGAGGAGAACTTTGCATAGGGGCAGAATCGGATTCGGTGCTTGGTGCCGAATCGAGCCACCCAGCCCGCCACTTGGCGTGGGCGTAGGAGCTAAAGTTTTTTTAGTTCTGTTCTCCTTTTGGGGGGCAACTTTAGGAATCCAGGAAGAGGGCCTCACCTACAACTTCATGGGTGTTGCCTGCTGATCGTCCACAACTCGGTGGAGGCGAGCCATGTTTCATTTTACGGGAAACAGTCACGCTGGGGTAATGGGGAAGCCCTGCTTATCGCCAGGGATGGATACAAGCCTTTTGTGCCTCTAGCTCTAACAGGGGTGCACGGGGTTGGTAGAACCAGCAGAAGGTTTCCGAATGGGCGCAGAAACAAACGTGCTCGTAAGCCTCGAGGGTACAGGAGCAGAAGATGTCTTTCTTAAAATTAAGGTATAAGACCTCCCAGGCAGCGCCAGGCAAAATTACAGATGATCATTTGCTTGAATGGCCAGGATCTCTTTAACAAGGAGATACACACCATATTTCTTCGAATTTGCGTAGTGTGGCTCTCTGGAATTGACAAACTTAGCCATACACGATTTGGACTTGTCGTGGGAGGCCTTCGATCAACAAACACAGATTTCCTGTTACCCAGAGACTTTGAAAGTCTACAGTAGCGATTCATGTTGCCGAAGCGATGGCAGTAATAGCACCTCAGTGGCAGTGGCACGAATGCTTTCACGCGGTACCGATAAAAACCCGCACGTAGCGATTCAGGCAGCCTGTTACAGTCGAATGTGATGAAGAGTGTAGGGCGTGTCTAGAGTCCTATCCTTGTTTTCTTATCACAGGTTCGAACTTGAGCGCTCCTTTGTCGCCCAGCTCTAATGTGACGTCATCTATAGATTAGTCCACGAGTTCTCTCGCATAAACTACTCCGTTTACAAAGTTCATGGTACAGTGTGGCATCACACTCACCGACGTGCGATCAAGTGTCCGAAGAGCACTAATCTTGGCTACCTCGGAGTTTTTTGACACATTCGCCAGAAGCTCCCGTCCGAGAAACGTGTCACCTACGGCTCTCTATCAATCTGACTAGCTAGAGCTCTTCTATGATGAAACATGTTGCCCTTTGCCAACATTCTGCCATCAGTGGAGTGAATAACCAGAAAGCGTTTGAAGCCAGCGAGCTCGAAAACGCTGGGTAACCTCTAAATGAGGGCCACCGACGTAATCGAAGCGCCGATCTGCGCACTTTCAATTTTGGTCTTAGTCAGGGACTACCTACCCGGTGGTGAGCCGGGGACGGATTTTTTGATCTTGGTTTGGTCGCTTACCGAAACGGCAGTAGACCCGTCCGTCACAGGAGAGAGGGAGCAATGATTCTTTTTGGTCTTTTTCTTGTTCCTTTTCCATTTAGGAGAGGAGGGTAGAGAATGAACACTTCTCTTCTCCGACCGAAGGAGCCCCTAGGTCAGATTGACCGTCCTAGCTGTCGCAGGGGCACCAGCCGGAGGATGAGATCCTTCCTCTTCTCCTTGTTTGGCTACGGAGGGGGGGAGCGTCTGAGGAGAAGTTTGCACATGGGCGGACTTGGGTTCTGTACTTGGCACCTAGCCCGGGGTTGACCCCATGTAAGATCCTACCGTCTAGGGCTGGATCACCTTAGGGGCCATGTTCATCTCAGGGGGCCTCCATGTGGCCATCTCTCCCCCCCCCCCCGGACATCACTGATGCCATTCTAGGAATCTATTGTCTCGTTTACGGCCGGCAAACCAGCATCCATCGGGCAAGAGAGGGGATCAGGCAATCTGGCCCCTTGTAGTCTGAGAATACACGAGTGCAGGACGTTAGGGGGCATGGACCGACGTGGTCTTCTATATCTGGCCCCAAAGGCGGTTGGCTCTATTGAGCCGCTCCAACCGGGACCGCTCAACTTTGCTCCTCCTTCCTGCTTGCTTGGCAGTCCCGTCAGCACAGCAGCCAGGAAAGCAAATCGCCGTGCTCTTTACGGGGCACTCAGGACGAAAGGATGTGTACCAAATCTAATTGCCCCCCCCCCCCTCCTCGCGGTTTTCTCCACCACAGGCAATGTTAGAGTCTATAGGAGACCAGTAGAGCAATAGATTTGAGAGTGCAAGGGGGCAAGAGTTAAGCATCGTGACCGATCCGTAATGGCATAGGGCTTAATGTCAAGTTCATGGCTGGGTCATTTCACCGTTTTTAAGAGCACCATGAATTTAAACAAGTAGCAAAAGCTGTCCTGGGAGGTTACATGCTGCTCTCAGCTCGAGGCCTCTCCAAAAATGACCGGAATGTGATTTTCAAGTAATATAACGATGATGAACTGGCCACCTCAGTCACTGGATCTTAATCCACTGGAAACACTCTGACAGGACCTGAAAGAGGCCTTAATACGTCATCAGCCAGCCTCCAATGAGCAACTTAAGACAGTCATCATCGAAGACTGGGCCAGGAACACACCCCTTAGGTGACACACCCATGTGGAGAGCATGCATCGAAAAATAAATGATCTCATCACATCACTAGCTAGGGACTCTCGGCACCCTTCCTGAATTTCTTGTATCAGTTTGGTGTTACGGTAATATTTACAACTTCATCTGCTTATGTTATATGTTGCTGATATTACATGTTTTGCATTTTTTCATTCCTCCTTGTTTTAATGTTACATTTATATTGATATACAAATAAAAGACTTTACGACCCTTCAATTATCTAATTTCCTAAAACCTCCAAAATGTCCGAACACTTTTGCCTGCGGCTGTACTTCCTTTAGAGGCGACCTCGACAGAGATTCCGTAGATATGGACCAAGTCCAAACCAACCACAATCCACCAATATGTCCGAAATCTTTCTTACGTCAGTAGTTCAGAAACATCTCAATCTGCATTTTCAGAAGTCATTAAACTACAACTAGTTGAGTTGCTGATTTAAGGTAGCAAAGTCATCAATACGTCATTGAAATATTTCATCCTCTAAAATATGTTGTCTATTACCTCACTGTCTCAATACCCCCCTCCCCCCAACAAAAAAAATCTTCACAGAAATCCACAAATAAAATATTATGTAATCCTGTCGAGTAACAGACAGCAATGCAGAGAAATTTCAGCAGGTGAAAAAACGTCTTAATGGCGGTATTAATGACGAAATGAGAAAGGTGAGACGACATTGACTATTGCTATCAAATTAAACTGATTAACTTAAGGTCTACAATAAGGCATAAGGTATTGTTTTTTTTTTAATTGGTTAAACATTCTTTCTTTTCTTACTGAAAATTGGGAAGCATAATTTAAAATGAACCCGATTTTCTAAAGAAAACTTCATGATATTCTTTAATTTTCTCGGGGTAAAATACTTCAAATTGCATAACAAAAAGAAGAAGAAGAAGAAGAAGAAGAAGAAGAAGAAGAAGAAGAAGAAGAAGAAGAAGGGAAATAGTTGGTTTGTGCCTCTCCCAACGTCGATTTTCTAAGTTATATGGGAATGAGTTGCCAATTAGCCCTTTTCCGTTGTTTTCAAGGTTATATTTTATGGGTTCTTACCCCAGATATTAGGCATTGTTGTGGCCTTTAAATTTCTGGCCGTGTTTACCAAGGAAATTAAATATATATTGGGTTGAGGAATAAGTTCTTGCGGTTTTATCGAATTTATTCATTGCCATTAATAATTTAAAAAAAACTTTATTTTTAATTGATAACAATTGCAATTTAATCAATGATGTATTCTCCGTTGTTATTTACGACTTCTTCCCAACGTTCAACTAATTTTTCGATGCCTCTGCAATAAAAATCTCTGGATTTTGACTCGAAGAATTCGTCTAACCAGGTTCTTAATTTCACATTAGTATTGAACGAAACGCGGCGCAAATTGTTGAAGATCGATCGGAACAGATGAAAATCTGATGGAGCCAAGTCTGGCGAATATGGAAGATGCGGCAGGTTTTCCCAATTAAGCGTTTGGATGGCGTCTTTTGTCATATTGGCAATGTGAGGACGGGCATTGTCGTATTTCAGATGGACTCCATAACGTCGATGAGGTCGCTTTTCACAAATAGCTTTGGCAAGTCGATACATTTGTTGAACGTAGAGTTCTGCATTCGCAATCTCGTTGTTCGCAAGGAGCTCATAAAGAATGATGCCTTCACATTCCCAGCACACACACAACATCGTATTTCGTGGATGAAGTACTTGCTTTAATCGCGAAAGTGTTTTTTTATTGGGGCTAAGCCATTGTTTCCGATGGTTCATGTTGACATACACACACCACTTTTCGTCGCGAGTGATGATGTGGTGAAGAAATATGTCCTTATATCCACGAGTAGCCTTGTGACGAGCAAACAAACTTGCGGCAATCGTGGAGCGTTAAGTTTGTAGCTTTCGCTCAAAGCGTGCGTAACCCAGGCACCGAGTTTTTGAACTTTCCCCATCGAATGAAGGTGATTCACTACAGTTTTCTGATTATACGCCAATTGTACAACCAATTCTCTAGTCGATTGACGAGGATTTTCATGAGGAAGGTCGTTCAATCGATCTTCATCCAACTTAATGGGGCGACCAGAACGTTCTTCGTCATTAAGATTGAAATGACCGTTTTTGAAACGTGAAAACCACCATTGAGCTGTCCTTTCTGATAAAGCATTTTCTCCGTACACAGCACAAATATCGCAACGAGCTTTGGCTGCGTTTGCATTGTTCCCGTCTCGATTGAAAATGAATAACAACAAGTGTCGAAAATGCACCTTTCTTTCAACTTGACATTCCATTTTAAGGGGACAGACCCAAAATTAAATTAACACAACTTTTAAATAAACCGTAATGACTTATTACTCAACTTCAAGACGTAGCCTAAGCAAAAGCCTAATAGTCTACACTGTTAAGAGACGTAGCCTAACCTTTTCAAATTTTGCTATCATTATTTATTATTGTTTCCTAATATGTGCACAAATCACGTCAACAAAACTTAAATCAACACATTAAAAAAACCGCAAGAACTTTTTCATCAACCTAATAGTTATCTGGCTGTGAATTATTATTATTATTATTATTATTATTATTATTATTATTATAGGAAGACTGTATACAAGCATTCAGGTCAATGTATACAGACATGGTCACATTTTATAGATGATATGAGCCTGCTAGAGAGTGTAGAGAAAGGCAACAAAGAGACTTTGCCATAGGAACCTTGAATATCTAGATGTGGTGCACACAAATATACAAAGAAAGGATTTTAAATGGAGAATCTGTATCTGAATCTACATCGCCAACTAGTCTTCACTAGTAAGAACAACTAAATTAGGAAATGAAAAGACAAAATTTTATTTTATTTTCTGCATTAAAGTGAGCTCACAAAACCTTTAAAACCTTTCTCTAGAAGGTCAAAAGGGCACTTGTTGTATTTAATCGTTAATCTTTTTCGAGATCTATCCAAATTGGACTGAAAGAAAAATAGACTATGCATTCGCCGGGCTATCCCACACGTACATGTGTGCTGACATTGTTGCCCCCAAACTCCTTAAGACGCAGGAAAATGAAGCTTTCCTTCCCTGCACCCTGGGTCCTTTCCCACTTTCGAGATTGTCTCAATCACAATTGTGCTTGACCTCGCCTCGTAAACACCTCCCCCTTCAAAATTCAAGACTCGTTCCGTTTCCTCCCCTTCAAAGTACGGTACAGTGGTTTTGATGGTAAGTTCTCAATTCCAAAGCTACTCAAGGTAAGTACACAATTTCGCATTTTCAGGAGAACGGACCCTGTCCTTCAAATTTACATCCTTCTCATCTCTTCGGAGATCCCTGTTGGTTTGCTACTTTCTCAACTTTCAACCTTAAAATTTTCGCTTCCCTCACCACTTTTCAATCCCTTTTGTTCAAACGCCGGTCAGAATGGCTTGTGGTAACATCCCCTCCCTATCATGTTTTGACGTTGAATTAAAACAGGTAGTTAAAAGCCGCGCTATCCTCAAAATGAAAATAACTCTTAGCCTTAAAAATTATGCGCCGAACTAGAATCTGAGTCCATCCCTGAGTTAGAAGTGCAAATTAGATTGAACCCCGTTAGAACTTTCCTTACTTCCGTAAATTAGTTAGACGAGAAAATCCTCAAAACATTCCAAAGTCATGACCGCGATAGCGATCCCTCCCTCGAAAGAGAGTTGAATTCCCAAGTCGATTTTGAATCAGAAGTGACCTCCCAAATTAACGCCCTATCGCGAAAAGAAAAGTTCCCTCCCCTGACAACCCAAAAACTCGCTAGGACGCCGGGTAATAAAGCTTCCCTTCCCCGCACCCTGGGTCCTTTCCCGCTTTCGAGATTGTCCCAATCACAATTGTGCTTGACCTCGCCTCGTAAACAGCTCCCTCTTCAAGATTCCCGATTCGTTCCGATTCCTCCCCTTCAAAGTACGGTCTAGTGGTTTTGATGGTAAGGTCTCAATTCCAAAGCTACTCACGGTAAGTACACAATTTCTCGTTCCCGGGAGAACGGACCCTGTCCTACAAATTTTCCTTCTTCTCATTTCTTTCCCGTTTCATTTAACTTTCTAAGCTGTGAACTAACGACGATTCTCTGTGCTTACATCGCTTCGAGAACCTCCCCTGAAAAGGCCACCTGTATCTTTTCAAAAACCTTACTCTTATTTATCTGTTTCTCTTTTCCCTGGCCTTCAGCCACTCCCCTTTTTTGTTAACAACCCTAATACGTTGGTTTCTCGCCTTTCAAGCTAGGCGTTGGGACTAACAGGACAAGGCTGAAAATATTTCGTTTAGGGTTACACTGTAACTTAGCTAAGCAAAATAACTAAACACTATGCAACAGGCTGCGAACTGGAAATACGAGCTAACTATTTTAGAAGCAGTAAAAACGAGCTGGATGCCTATCAGCTTTTGGCCGCGCATCTTCTTCCGAATATTGGGATTTGGATGATTTAAGTGATGAAATGTGTGTGTGAAATAGAGATATAGTTATAAATAGTGTCATAGGATACATATGTTGAGAGGGCTTAGGATTATAATGATGAAAGATTGTGCCAGGTGGACTGAGAAAAGCTGTCATTTTTTACTTTTTATGTTACATTTAAAGATATCTTGATTATATTTTTCATTATTAGAGCCTTTGTTCTCGATGTTTACTTATTCGATCTTTTTTAGAATATCTGAGTTTTCCATTTGTTTCCTTTATAATTGGTTTAATCCGTGTGTACTTGCTTGCTTTCGATTTTTGAAGCTCGTTGTATTTTTCTCGTTAATCGTAGATCGGTTCAGTTTCATTCTATTACTTTTAAAGTTTAGTTCAAATTCAACGTTGTTTTCTTCTTCGCTTGCTACTATATCAATTTGAACTTTATTCGGGATTTTTTCTCCTTTCCCTATTTAAGCGTTTTTAATGGCTTGTTCTTATGTGGGGTTCTTGGAACAAGATTCAGTCACATAGATCTGGGTGGGTTGGGAAGGCGTTTTTTTTTTGGGGGGGGGGTAACTTTAGTAGCCAGCCTAGTTAGGCTACATTAAAATAACAATATGCGCAAAAACAAAAAACAACAATAACAAAAGAAAAAAGGAAAATGGGGAAGAGGTAGGAAGACACTCTGGCGTCGGGGGGGAGGCCCGCCTCCCCCTGGCGCAAGAACAAGTAACCTAAAAAACAACAAAAAAACCAAAAGAGTTGAATAAAGTGGAGGAGGCCAGCCTCGTTCAAAAAGTCAAAGTCTCCAAGTCAGTGTGCACGAACTAGTCCTGAGTAAATGGGACAAGTGGTAGCGACCCCACCCATCCCGGTACCGGGACAGGTAACGTGCGCGAAGATCACCTAGACTGGGGCATTCAGCAAGAATGTGCCGAACAGTCTGGCGGACAACGCAGTCGTCACAATAAGGCGCAGGCGAGTGCTCCATCAAATGTTCGTGCATCACGCGAGGGGAGGCAATTTGGAGACGAGAGAAAGCAAACTGAAGCCGTGGTGGCATTGAGGGTTTGGCGCAATGGCACGCAACCCTAAGTTCCCCTTGGCTGTCTCCCATCTTCTTTGCTAAGCAGCCCGGAGAGCTTCCCGTAATCTTGCAATGTAATCGGTGTGAGAAAGAGCGAAATGCTGGTCTGTCGACCATCCTAGCGGACTCTTTGGCGCCCTCATTCCTCGCAATTCCTACATGTCCAGAAACCCAGCAGAAGATGATCTCGACATCCGCTCGGCTCGCCAAAACCGTGGCGTCACGGATCTCGCGAATCAATGGATGCGGGGATTCCAATGCCATGAGAGCACTCAAGGCGCGTTGTGAGTCACAATAAATCAAAATTCGGTCTCCGAACCGGGCACGTTGCGTTATTTCTCGTACCGAGCCGTTTATTGCAAACAGCTCGGCCATGAAGACCAAGGCAGCGCCTGTCAGAGCCCCGCTGATTTCAAACAGAGAGGATACAGCCTGGAAAACTACCCCCTCTTGGGACTTAAAGCCATCCGTATACACTGGCATGGTTCCAGCGTGACAGGAAATGAGCTCCCAAAATCTCGAACGCAATACTCCGGGGCTGTAGAAGCTTTGGGAGGAGAGGCTTGGCAACAAATAGTTAAAACTCGTACCATCCAGGGTGGTGTCCTGGGCGTAACCAGGGCACCACCGGCCCGAGAGCTATACCTAGCTCTCGAAGGAGTTCCTAACCCTAAACCCAAAGGGCTTAGGGTATGAATTTAGTCTATCACGGCATAAACACCGTCGATCTCAGCTGCGAGTGGAGTGTGCAGTGAGAGCTGTTGGCGACTGAGAGAGCGCCGGACTTGTGCAAACAGGCAAATAATTAACTGTGCACGGCGCAGAGCGAGTGGCTCAATAGGGAAAGTGCGGAAGGCACCGGTCGCCAGGAGAAGGCCAGAGTGGTGATAGATTCCGCCATCAGCTATACACGCTCGATTGCAGTCTCATAAGACTCGCACCCGTAGTGAGCTTGGAACGAACAAAGGATCGATAAAAAAGTAAGGCAGCGTCCCAAGTTCTGAACGTCACGGAACGAAGAATATCCATGGCGGGGTTACAAGAGACCCTAAGGCTGCGAATATGAGCCGTCTCGGTCAAATACAAGACCAAGGAAACGGCCCAAGTCCATTACTTCCAGGAGCACCACATTGAGAAATGATTCTGGGTCAGGATGGAGATTTGGATAGCGGCAGAAGTGCATCACCTTAGTCTTGGCCAAAGAAAACTGAATCCTTTGCGCTTCGGTAAAGGTAGAGAGGCGGTTCAATGCCCCTTGGAGTCGACGCTCCAGAATTGCTATCTTGCCCGCGCCAAGAGATATCGAAAGGTCGTCCACGTAAAGCGTTCCGAGAACATCTTCCGGCAGCACCGAGGTGATACCGTTGATGCTCCGGGCAAAGATTGTGACACTGAGGACACATCCTTGCAAGACACCCTCTTCCTGCCCCATTGCCCCGAACAGGGCTCCCTCCAACCATACGAGGAATCGACAATCTCGCAAAAATTCAGATATATGGATTAGGAGGCGTCCTCTCGCCCCATCGTGTGGAGAGTATCCATGATACCGTATCGCCATGCGGTGTCAGTCGCCTTCTCCAGATCGGAAAACACTGTGGCGTAGTGCTGTCTAGGAAAGAAGGCCTCGCAGACGCTATTTTCCAGTCAGAGCAGAGCATCCGACGTGGGGTAGAGCTTGCGGAAGCCGCACTGTGCAGAAGACAGATGGCCTCCACTGTCCAGCAAAAGGGTTAATCTAACTTTATTAATTTCTCCATCAACTTACACACGCAAGAAGTTAGAGAGATTGGGCGACAACCGACCGGGGTGAGTGATCTTTCCCCGGTTTGCGAAAAGCGATTACATTAGCGATTTGCTACGAATCTGGTAGGATACACACTATTCAGATCCTGTTGAACAAATCTAACATAAATGCCATGCCTCGCTCACCCAGTTGTCGAATCATGGCGTACGGGACATCGTCCGGACCAGGGGGGCGGTGTCTGCGCACAAAGCAAGAGCGGAACGCAACTCACTCAGAATAAACCTGTCGTTTAAGGGTTCTCCGCCTCTGGAAGTAAAGTCTAGTCGGCAGCCTTCCGAGACATCACGACGCCCAGTGAATGCTGGCGCAGCATCATACTGGCTAGAGAATGCGGAGAAAGCGGTCGCGAAGGATTCTACCGCAGACGCAGCGTCCAAAATTGCGGTCCCATTCTCTTGGAGAACAGGAGCGGGTTCCTGTGAGAACTTGTCCCGATTCCTTTTGAGTCGCTTCCACACCTCTGCTAAGTGAAGAGACGTATGCCTGCCAAGAAGAGCGGAGGTCGTGCTTCGAAATAGACCGGAACCTAGCCCTAGCTTCACGAAATTCACCGACAGTGAAATCGTTTGGGTGGTGCTTATAGCGTATTTAGGCATAATGCTTCTGCTTGAGTGCCGTCTTACACTCAACTGACCACCACGGGAGCAGTCAGCGTGCAAAACGGCCAGAAGTTCTAGGAATAGTGGTTATTCCCCAGCGATGAGGTTGCCGGAGAAAAACTCAACGGCCTCATCTACCGACCTAAACTCCTCATCTGTGACAGAGAAATCATTCATTTCTTGAAATGCGGACCACTGCTCTGCGGCAAGCACCACCGGGGCGGGTTTTCGGATGGCAGCGGCCCAGAAAATATTTGAATAAGAAAGTGAGCACTACCTTGGAGGGCATCACCACCTCCCACCCAAAATTTGGCTGTGCATGCGGAGAGCACAAAGATAGATTAAGAAAGGAAAATTAAGCGTCTCTTGGGCAGTGATGCGTTAACTCATCCGCAATTAGGACACCTATCTCCAGCAAGTTGATCAGGTCGGCAAGGACTTGACCCCGGGGATTAATCGAGTAGTCACCCCAGATAGGGTGTCTACCATTCAGATTTCCAAACAAAATAAATGGCCTCGGTAACCGTGCCAGGACGCCCCGAAGTACCCCCGCATCAAAGTCAGCTGACGGTGGAATGTCCTCGGAAATAACAGTATACCTCCCATCCAGGTGCAGCTACTGCCTGAAAAGAGATATCTAAGGCAAAGAGAAGATCGAAAACATCATGCCGGGTGTAAATAGCGCATCCTCCCGCCCGGCTTCTATCCCGTGGTGGTGAGGCGACAAACCCCTTATACCCCGTGAGGGAGGGCAAGGGGTCCGCCCAATCATGATCTCCTGCAGAAATATAGCTAACTGAGAACGGGATGAGACGTGCCTCCGCAGCTCCACTCAGCTGGCCCAGTGTCTGCGGCAATTCCATTTAAGAAATATCCCCTCCAGGCATAGCTCGAAGGAGATGCGGGGGCCCTCTTCGAAGAGAAGACCCTCATTCGAATGGCCGTATGCTTCCCAGGGGCATAACTACGGCCTTTGTTGGCCGGACAATGCACTAAAGCCGCTGTCGCCTTCGAAGACTGATAGGGGTAGGTTAGGTTCGTCAGGCGAGTCTTTTCCTCCCTTCCGCGAAACCTTAGGCGAGCGGGGCGGCTTCGGAGGCGGGGACCTTCATTTCGAGGATCCATTGTCTCCAAGCCACCCAGCCTACACCTGGGTGGTAGTCAAACCTAGGACGAACAAAGGATCGGTATAAAAGTGAGGCATTGCTTACTTGCTTATAGGAGTACATCGTATCCGATGACGACGCTCTCCTCTGGATCATCGATGACTCCGTTGGTGGCTGTAGAGTCCTATTCTTGATCTGCACCCTGTTTGCAGACAGGACAGGTAAAGTTCACGTCGGGTGGTACAAGGTTAGCTTGACTGGCGTGCCTCCTTGTACGTCTGTCATTTCTTGATTGTCTAATGCTATCTTCCAGTTCTTCTGCCCCCTCACGGCATATTGTCGTCCAAAGATGACGACGATCGGTGGCAAAGTCTTCCAGATTTTCTGGGTTTTTATTTATTTTCTTTAAAGTTCCCTTAATATTGTCTTTGTATCTTTTCTTTTGGCCGCCCACTGAACGTCAACCTACGTTTAATTGGCTGTAGAGTATTTTTCGCGGTAACCGATCTTCTGGCATCCTTATTACGTGTCCAAGCTATCTGAGCTGGTGTTGTGTAATAATAGTCTCTATGCTGGTACATGAAGTTCGCTCAAATAATTGGTTGTGGGTCAGCCTATCTCGCCAGATGATTCCCAGAATACTCTGAAGGTTATATATATGTGGAAGGCCTACAACATTTTTATGTGGCGGCTGTATGTGGTCCAGGCTTCACATCCATATGTTAGAGTCGAGATACATACTGCCCTGTAGACCACTACTTTGATCTACAAGCTCAGGTCATTCATTGTTCACATACACTTTTCCTTAAGCTATCAAAGGAGGCTGAAGCTTGCCGTAGACGATGTTAAATTTCATTATCCAGGCTGCAGTTGTAGGGGAGATAGCTTCCGAGGTATTTAAAATCATTCGTTTTGGTTGTCAGTGTTGCTAATAGTGAAAATGGATGGATCGTGTGGGGGACCATTTGCCCATTGACATAGTATTTTTGTTTTGTTAGTGTTGACAGAGAGTCCGATCCTTCTATAAGCATTTGTTACTGCTGTTAGTGTAACCTGTAATGATGCTGGCGTATGTGCACAAAAGCACAGTCATCTGCATAGTGTAGCTCTAAGATTGTCTCTAAGGAATTTTTCTTACTGCCTGAAATTGTCTGATGTTGAAAAGGTTACCATTAAGCCTGTAAGCTATCTTCACACTGCCGTTTTTTTGTATATTCTGCTTGAGTAAGGTGGAACACAGACAAGAAACATATTAAATAACACGTGTAAGCACACAACTTTGCTTTACGCCAGTGTGAACTTCGAAGGGTTCTGACTCTAATTCCCCGACAGTGACGCGAGCAAACATTCCATCGTGAAACTGTCGTAAGATATTAATAAATTTTGATGGACAGCCAAATTTGTGAAGTACTTCCCATAACAATTCCCAATTGGCAGTATCAAAGGCTTTAGACAGATCTATAAAGCCTAGAAAAAGAACCTTATGCTGTTCTCTGCACTATTCTTGAAGCTGACTCGTTTTGAATATCATATCAACTGTTCCGCGATTTGGTCTAAACCCACACTGGGTCTCCGGCAATATTTCCTCAGATATATGGTGTATTAAACGATTGAGGAGTATCTTAGCCAAGACTTTCCCCACCATAGATAGTAGGAAGATAGCTCTGCTGTTTCTACATTGCGATTTTTCCCCTTTGTTTTTTTAGATTGTTACAATGTTGGCGTCTTTCCACTGTTGAGAAACAGTTTCTTCAGTCCATACTTTTAAAATAATCATGTGAAGCTTCCTATGACAGAGATAGCCACCATCTTTTATGATCTCTGCTAGAATATTATCAGGCCCAGGAGTTTTGTTGTTTTTCAAAGACCTAATTGCTGAGAGGACTTCTACAAAAGATGGGTCATGGTCAAGGATAGGCATCTGTGGCAGCGTTAAGAGCTCTTCTAGTACTATATTATCAGTTGGGTTGGGCTGGTTCAGTCGGACTTTGAAATGTTCTGCCCATCTGTTTACTATTTGTGATTGTTCCTTTAAAAGAGTACTTCCATCAGCAGTTTTGATGGGTGTCAATGAACAATTCTTGGGTCTCTAAAATTTTTTCACTGCATTGTAAAAGTAGGCATGTCATTAATATCTGCACAATTTGGAATTTTGTGTGCCTCTTTTGTGAACCAGTCATTTTTTATAGTCTGCAGACGGGCTTGAGATTGTGCCTGTCGTAGAATGCCCCCCCTTTTTGTTCTATTCTAAGAGTGCTAAGAGTGTCTAATATATTGATATTATAAGAATATCTTAACGAACAGAACCGTTACGAAACACGTAAGGATATATAAGAGAAACGAACATTTATCCCTAAATAAACTTATATTTTATCTTTAACCATTAAATACCCAACATCTAAACATTAATTACAGCAATACTCTGAATATTATCCTAAACAAGAATTAATTAAATAGGTTTACCCACAAAATTTGGTTAACGTTTTCTCTACACACAGCAATATTATAAGAATTAGGCTTACGGACTCATGTGGAGTTTAAAGGCCTCAGAAATGTTATTTACTCTCGACGCGTGCCGCCGGCCAGATGTAGATGAGCGAGATCACACGGTTGTTTTGGCGAGAGGGGCAGCTGGGGGGTCCACACGTTCTTCCGGGGGAGGGGGGTTCTTCAAAGACGAAAACCAATACGGTGCTTTATGCAACACCTAGGCAGTCGTGGTCTCTCTGGCGAGAGTGAGTCGAACTTGGTTCTTAAATCAAGTTAACTTGGAGTGCGGTGTGACCACCGAGTAACGAGCTCGAGGAGGAGCTTTTCTCCTTCGTTACTTATTTCCTTATGGACGAGGACTGAACTCGGGGAGGGTCTTCTTCAAGGGCGAGGATAACGGAGGGGGGTTTCTCTGGCGAGAATAAATTACTTAACGTTTGGTTTGGTAATCCGGAACTTGCTCGAAGATGAGCTTTTTCTTAATTCCAGTCTTCCTCAAGAGCAAGTATAACGGAGAGGGATTTCTATGGCGAGAATAAATTGAACTTGGTTCCTTACCAAGTTAACTTAGGAGTTCGGTGTGGCCACCGAATAACGGGCTCGAGGGGAGCCTTTTCCTTCTTCTTTTCTTAATTCCTGAAGGACGAGGAATACCCTTGGTGTTTAAGGTGCACCAGGATATGAGGAGTCTCTCTGGCGAGAGTAAGTTGAACTTACCAAAGTTAACTTATCGTTTGGTTTGATAACCAGGGACTTAGGTCGAGGATGAGCTTCTTCTTAGCCTCTTAAGGTAGGTAGCCCTGCCTCTCTTGCAGGGTACTTCTTGGTCTGGCGAGCCAAGTACACTACCTCTCCAGTCTCGGTAGTTCGTTTTGATCCGAAGACTTCGTCACCTAGAGACTGACGTATACTACCACAATTTTCCTCATAGTTCCTCATTTATACCTCGTCACCCCACTGGGGGAGTGGTAAGGGGAGGAGGGGCTTAAGGACGGCCCCAGGAGAGTTCTTTTGGCCAACGGTTTTTCCCATGAAGTCAAACATCGGCTCCTCGTTAGCCTTCGAGATTGGGAGAAACACGTCTCCAATTTCTTATTCGACGTGAAACTGGATCTCACTCTCTTGGGGGAGATCTTACATTTTGTCCTTTAGGGTCTTTCATAGCACCGAGTTTTGCCACACTGCGGTTAAGCACTGAACCCGCCGATGCCTTCGACGGATGTCTTTGCGGTAACCGCCTTGTGACGGCACCAAGAGTGAACGGGGGGGGGGGGAGTGACCATTCCCCTACTGTGCCCTATGGTTTTTCCAACGATTTTTTAGTTACTGTCATGATGGATTGCTTAGGAATTCATTATGTGCTTTATGCATATCATCCAAGAGAATGTGGATCGAGTCAGAACTCTCAACAAACCAATCTTGATGTTTCTTGGTTTTGTATCCAATGCTATTTGCAGCAGATTCAGTAAGGCAGTAGATCCAGTAGCAACTCAATTGCAGAACGTCACGGAACGAAAAATGTACATTGTGCGGGTACAAGAGACTAAGACTGCAAATAATAAGCTTCACAAGTAAGGCGTCAGTCGAAAACAAGACCAGGTAAACAGTGCGAACCCACCACTTCCAAGCGAGCCCCGTTTAGAGACAAGTCCGAGTCGTTATGGAGCCATGGATGGTGACAGATTTGCGCCACCTTAGTCTTGGTTAAGGAAAACCAAAACTTGCGTATTTCAGCATAGCGAGAGATGCCCGTTGGGGGTCGACACTCCAGAGTTAGCATCTGGCCACACCAGAAGAAATCAAAATGGCATCCACTTAGAGCGTAGTGAAAAGATCTTCCGCTAGCACCGAGATGATCCCGTTGATGCTCAGGACAAAGTGTGACACTGAGGACACTCGACTCTGAGACACCCTTTCACTGCTCCATTGGGCCGGAGGGGGCTTCCCCCACCCAACCCAAGGGAGAATTGACTATATCTGAGAACGTCTGAAGAATCGCCGTTATACCGTATCGCAATGCGGTATCATAGGCCTTTTCCAGATTAATAAACATCGTGGCGTCGTGCTTTACTGAAGGAAGGCCTTGGCTTCCGTCCTAAGAAACGTATTATTATAGGCTCTTTACCAATTAAACTAACTAATGCTCTTCTCTGACGGATCATGTTCCTTTTGACCAACATGTTGCCATCTGTGTAGCGAAACACTAAAAAGCCTTTGAAATTAAGAGGGCTCAAAAACACTAGGTATTTTCTGAATGATGGGTTCCGATGTAATCGAGTCTTCTCTCATCGCCCTTGCAACTTTGATTATTGTCTAGGCCCCACCAAACAGATGGCACCTTTGGGCCGGACGAGCCAGTTTGGCCTGGTTGCCTGCCGAAACGGTAGCTCACCTGTCGTCCCCAGAGTCGCCGCGGAAGGAGATAAGCCCTTGTCCTTTTTTGACTTCCTCTTGCCTTTCTTCTTTTTCTTGCTTTTCTTCCCCCCCCCCCGAAAGGTGCTTTAAGGCCGGCGGAGTGGCCTCCACAAGATATTTTTCCAAAATGGAGAAGGTCTTAGCTGTCAGAGGGGCACCAGTGTGGAAAGAGTTCCCTCCTCTTCATGTGAGTCTTCGGGTGCCCGATCTTCCTGAGGAGAAGATTGTACAGGGGTGGTCTCAGGTTCATTGTTTGGTACCAAGCCTGATAACTGAGGGGGTCCCCCTTCGGGAGCATGTCCAGCTTTTCAGGGAGAGGGCGACAATTGGCTATCCCACCCAAGGTGTCACAGATCGCAATCGAAGCGGTCATTTCTGGGCCCTGCTTGCTTTTTGGCAGTCCTCTGTGAGAAATGCCTGGAAAGCAGGCAGGGCAGGGAGAGCCGCTGGTTCTGAGATAGAGTCGTCCTAAGGCGACTACAAACAAGGGGTTCAGGTGAGAGCCCTTTCACCTTTATACATATGAGAGGAGAAAACCTCCTCTCCGGTAGAAAAAGATTGGAAGAACCACAAAAATCATAGGGGGTACTTTTTCCTGAAGTGTAGCTGACTTAGGGTGGCTCCAAACATGGCAAAGGGGAGCACTTTTTTCCGCATAGAAAAGGTGAGAGGGGAGCTGCACTTCTAGTGAAAGGGGCGTTTCGTGTTACCTCGTCCTACCGACACCTAGGGAGGCCTAAGCCGCGCTTGGTGGATCTTCATGCGCCTGCGCTTGCCCAAATATTTCTATCTATTGTAGCCTTGAAACGAAATAAACGCGTGCAAAGTAGACACTATACCCTCCCAATGACTAGTAAGGTTAAGAAAAAAGTCGCCATAGGATCATAAATTTCTAGGATGTGATCATTTACAGATACTGAACCCACGGGTTCTAGCTAAGATAGATCTCGACAACCCAGCCCGCCAGTCGGGTGAATTTGCCCTCAAGCTTTGACCATACAGTATCGTACCAACGTAACCTCTTTGTGTTCTGGAAGGATAGCAAGCTTGGAAGAGGGTAGGCGGGTATATGATATCGTAAAGTAGAGATAGGCGGGTCCACTAACGGGTAGGATGAGTGGTCACCTTTTATTACATTGGGTTACAAAAAAGAATCCTTGTAAGTGGTCTATGTTTGTTCAACTGATTTATGACCATTTTGCAACGCTGAATCCAACAAGGTCTGATGACCAAAGTCGCGTGCTATCAATTACTCTGATATATGACCTTACGACCTTCAAAACTTTTAATAATTTCCGGTCTAACCTAGGAAGGGGGAGAATTTGGCAAATATACCATTCGAAAGAGATGTAAAAGAATATAAGGAATTCAAGTTTCGTTAGAATCGGCCAAATAGTTATATTTTGATTACCAAAACAAAATCATTTCCGGGCTGACCCTGAGAGAGCCTTGGTAATTATATCATACAAAAGAGAAATTAAAACAACATAGGCGTTTCTAATTTCGTCAGAATCGGCCGAAGAGTTACAATGTTATTACCCCCCCTAAAAAACGTGAACCGACTGACCGACCGATGGACCATCCGAACCACATAGTGAGATATAGAGTCGCACGCGTCTAAGCGCACGCGACAAAAACTGACTTCCGTTTCTTCTGATCCCATTAGGACTTTTGTGCCAAGTCGTTTTTTTAAAAATCTGATTTTATAACTACATCGATTATATTTTTGTGATATTTTCGGGAGATTTTCCTTCGTATTTCTCATCCGAAATAGATTAAGATAAAAATAACTTTTTCTAAGCTAATTTATTATTTAAATGTTACAAAAATTGATAAGGAAACATTGAATAGTAGACAATGACAAAGGTAAGTAGGTACATGTAAATTTAATATTAGCTAATCATTTTTCACAATCCATGCCATGAATTTTCGTTTCTTTGAACTATTAGAATGCTCACTGGTAGGAATATCTCTCTTCAGATTCCAGCAGTAACTAGCCATCATGATTGCATCTTAGATTTCCTGATACCTGGTATCCATCTCATTCATCTTCTGGTGGAATCTCTTCCCCTGCTCGCCGCTTATTGATCCCAGCTTTTCAGGAAACCGATCCGTATGTGAGAATAAGTAATAAATTTTTATGCTCATGTTGCATCCTAGATTTCTAAAAGCACTCATCATATTGGTAAGAAGTTCTGTGTAGTCCTGGCTTTCTTGTTGCCAAGAAAGTTCTTCACGACCAGAACAAAAGCCTTCCACGCTTCCAGTTTTACTTCGTTCATTGATTTTTCAAACTCTGGATATCTGACGAGCTTAACGGATTTGAGGGCCGTCAAAGATACCAGCTTTAAACTTCTCCATGGTCAAACCTTGAAAAGTGTGGCACAAGTGAAGCAGCCACCATCCTTGTGCAAATCTTTGATGACCTGTTTAATCAAGCCGAGCTCGATGTGCAGCGGTGGGAGGAGTATTCTCTCTCTGTCTAGCAGAGGCTTGCTTATGACGTGCCTTGCAAATTCCGTACAGGCCAGTCCTTCTTTGTGTAATGCTGAGCTCGGTCTCTTCTATCCCACGTGCACAGAGAGCCCAGGTACTTGGTGAACCCGGACTGTTGTCCCAACAAAAAGTTCGCCATCCTCAAGTCAACCCAAATCAACCACTCATGCTGGTCATAACGAATTTTCTCCAGCACTCTTCGTACTTATCAGTTTGGTTGAGCGAGTGAGGGGTACAGAGGCAAACTGGTTGCCGTTTTGCGGTAGAACACATTTCAGCGATCGTTTGCTTCTGTAAATGAACAGTTTCAAATCTTCGGGTTAGTACTGTGGGCATTCCAAGCTTGTGCATAAACCTCGCAATATCTGTACAGTAACAAATTCCTTCTCTTCAGAGAAAAAAGTCAGGTACTTGATGTCTGTTGCGGTATAAGGTGATGCGAGCACTCTCAGTGAGGAGGTTCTTTGCCACAATCTGAATGCCAACAGTTCGGCAGAGAATTTTGACGAGCTGAGAACACGAACTAGATCATTTGGCTTATTTTGAGAAAAAGGATGTGGAGCATCATCGTAAAAAAAAAACTTCCTTTTCTTCAAAAATGGAAGGAATCTTCATTAATTTCAGAAAGTTCTCCAAAAACAGGTACTGAAATTTCATCACAATGAGCTACAGGATGACGCGCTGATTGAAGATCTGGATACTTGAAACTGCTCCTGTTCTTTTTGTTGATCCCGTACATGTAAAAAACCCGTAAAAAAGCCACCTGGCAATAAATCAAAATGTTGACCTGATTGAGCAAAACAAATGTGATTTTTGGCGTTGCCAGTGTCGTAGAATGACTCCCGACGATACCATATAACACTATTCGTTGAGGGAACTTCCTTAATTATCTTTAGAGTGCGTTACTGTCTGGCGGCCGATATTATGTATCTTCGATATGCTTAAGAAGTGGAACTGAGCTCAAGGATAATAATATTGCTATCATTAATAAAATAGAGTTTTATTAATAATAACTATAAACAATACACAAAAACGGAAAATATTGACATAAACAGAATGGAAAGGGTCGTGGAGACTCGGGCTAATCCGAGGATTTAAAGGATTAAAAAAAGGTAAAACAAATATAGAGTTAAAGAGATGGGATGGTTCGATAAACCATTTAAAGCACAGGATAGAATTGACAAAAGGGATCAATACTCAAAGGTGAAGTTTGGCTTACGTAACTTTGGCACTAGTGGTGCAGTGGAAGGTGGCGCAAAGGAGTTTCGGTCCGCTGGCGAGCTCCAGCCGAAGGGGGGGGATAAAAGGATCCTGACGAGGGGTCTTGGGAAGGAGAACCGTTTCTCGACGAACGGCTTGAAGAACAATGGCTGTTCTAGGTTGTTCTCTTCTGAACAAAGGGGGGATGAGAACCGTCTCTTGTCTACGGGCTCAAGAACAATGGCTGTTCTAATGTTGTTCTCCTCTGAACAACAGGGGGGGTGAGAACCGTTTCTTGGCGAAGGGCTCAAAACGAACAATGACTGTTCTAGGTTGTTCTCTTCTGAACAAAGGGGGGGGATGAGAACCGTCTCTTGTCTACGGGCTCAAGAACAATGGCTGTTCTAATGTTGTTCTCCTCTGAACAACAAGGGGGGGGTGAGAACCGTTTCTTGGCGAAGGGCTCAAAACAAACAATGGCTGTTCTAATGCTGTTCTCCTTGAACAACAGGGGGGGGATGAGAACCGTTTCTTGGCGAAGGGCTCAAAACGAACAATGGCTGTTCTAATGCTGTTCTCCTTGAACAACAGGGGAGGAGAAGCCTTGGGGACTTGGCGTCGGAAAGGCTCGAACCTTTGGCACTCAAGGAATATTGTCCTCCTTCTGGACAGGTGATGGTGAATCTCGAGGTCGAGGTCCCTTGGCGCACAAAGGGAGAGAGGGTCGTGGTGATGTTTCGCGACGAAAATCTGGATCTCCAATCTGATCTTAGTGGTAAAGTTTCCATATAAATAGCCAGGACATCTCCTTGGCGTGGGGGAAAATGGAGTGAAAGCTTGGAGGGAACGCACAGCCGGGCCGGAGAACAATGCCTTATCTGCTCATAAGCCCAACTCGATCTGGCGAGGTCGGCGTATGGGGCGAATGGGGGGACGATAACCTCCTTGTTTAAACATTGACATCCGGTAGCTGTGATAAGACTCCAAGCCTCGAATCGAAGATGCACGTGGGCAGCATCGTGGTTTTAAATAATACGGGATAGGAGTTGAAATTAAACGCAGCTTCAACTCGTTCTCTTACAGCCAGTGTTATCAGATTTAAGCACTAGGTTATCCCCGGATGGCCTGCAGTCCACCCAGGAAAAATGTCTAGCGAACCGAACATTGCCCAGGTGCGAACAGTTACTCTTCCTAGTACAAAGTACGGGTAGGCAAAAGGTTGCTGGGATATTCTAAAGAGAAAATACAAAAAATAAATATAAATAACTAAAGATGAACTAGCGCCGATAGGAACCGAGGGGGAAGCGCATCAGCAACTTCCCCAGTCCCCATCAGAGAGTTCATCTCATTTCAATAATAGGGTTTGTCTAGTTTGCACTCAGGCCGGGAAGATGTGCAGCTCTTCTACATAGGTACCAAGTTAACAAGCTACATATGGTCCCCCCCCCCTCCTGCGGGGCCATACGTTACACTGCCTTACTAAACCCACTTTCTCAAGTTAAACACTGGTTTTTGTTATTCCATAATAAACTATATTTTCCCCTCCGAGAAATGCGTCATTGCAAGCTTTATTCAAATGGACATAAAGCGATCACATCTATTCTAAATCTTTCGCTATTAGACAGGAAGAGGTCGTTCGATGACGTTACCAAGAAAAACATCCACCACTCACCTTCTCCCTTAAAAAACGCCACGCAATGGGGCAGTGTATACTTACACATCGCCCTTCGAGTAGTGACACGCCCTCCCGCCCCGAGTATGCTCGATAGTCTAAGACTAGATTGAAACTAACTAGGTTTTTTCTCATGTTAGAAATTTTATTTTTACATTTTTTCCAAATTTGCAGGCTAGTCGCCAACCAGCTTTCATCCATTCCGCCCTGACCGGGGCTGGGAATGAGATGGGGAGAAGACCCTCCGTTATAGCCCCTGTGGGGTAGGGGTATCAACATGCCTGTTTTCTGTCCACTCTATTTCTTTCTAATTTCCTCATCTTTTTTTAATACCTATTGGAGGCCTGCGTCAGATGTAGCAAGGAAACCACGCTGCAGTTAACATCTGGGCAATTCCGTTGTCTCTCAACTCGAATATTTGCAGACGTGTTCCCTCCCAGACTGTAGGAGGATACGTCGCAATCTATCTTTCACACATTTCATTTCCTTTTTCTTCACTACTTCGTTTACAAATCTCTGAAAACTTTGTGCAGGAGATTCCCTCGCTGGTTTTCGCTCTAAATTTGACGGGAAAAAAATCAACTGAGAAAAACATTAATAGGAATGGGACAAGTCATTGGGGCCGAGTCCTTCTCTTCACACTTGCATTGTGGAATTTATATTTGTATACTTTAAATCGGGAGAAGGAAATTAATAACGATGCAAGGAGATGCCAATCACAAGCTTCTAATGGAATTTGAAATGGACCAACCGACTATTTTTAAGTTTCTTTCAGTACTAAAAATAATAAAATCCTAGATATTTATTTTGAATCTCCTGTAGCAGGTTATACTGCACCTCTAAAACGCCTAAAGGGGCAAACCCCTTTAGGGTGGAGAGGGGAGCCAGGCCCCTTCGGTCGCTTCCCTCAAAAAACCTGCTGGCAAGAATATTGAGCCTTGCCGGGGTCAAGGCCTGTGCCTCCCCACAAAAGACTAGTGACAATATTGCCAAGGGAACCTGCGATGTCTTGGGGGGATGGCCAACTATGGGCCCCCGCTGAGGTAGACATGGTCCTTGAGGCAACCCAGCCTCAAACGGTAGATCCTTTCATGGGGGGGAATCCGGGCTTGGTTCCAAGCACCTAACCCGAATCAGCCCCTATGCAATGTCCTCCTCAAACGGCTAGGGTTTCCGAGGCAGTACAAGGAGGGAGGGATCTCCTCCGACTGTTGCCGCCACGACTACCAGGACCTTACCCATTTACGAGAAGGACATGGCTGAGACAGGTCCATCTGGCCTGGTGGCTCCTTCCGGCAGAGGTGAAAAGCGGGTTCATTTCCCGCCCTCCTCTCCCAAAAAGAAAAAAGAAAAAGACTAAAAAGACAAAGAAGACTCGGGGCTCCTCTCCATCCGCGGGGGCTACGGGGACGGATGGTTATGCTGCCACTTTAGCAAGCGACCAAGACAAGATCAGCACTATGTTGGCCAAGGGCAACATGATCCATCAGAGGAGAGGATTAGCTAGTGCAATTGGTGGAAAGCCGAAGGTGACCTGTTTCTCGGACGGGGGCCTTTGGCGAATGCGGCAAATCCCGCCGAGGCAGCCAAGATAAGTGCTCTTCGGACACTTCATGGCACCCCAGTGAGTGTGATGCCGCACTCTACCATTAATTTTGTGAAAGGAGTAGTTTATGCGAGGGAACTCGTTGGCTACTCCATTGAGGACATCACCTTAGAGGTGACCGACCATGAGGCGGTCAAAGTCAAAAGCGTGATGAGAAAACAGGGAGGGGCTCCGAGACCCACCCTTTCACTCTTCGTCACGTTCGACTGTGACAAGCTCCCTGAGTCGGTGCGTGCCGGTTAGTAACACTACCGCGTGAAGGCATTCGTGCCACTGCCGCGGCGGTGCTATTACTGTCACCGCCTTGGCCATACGAATCGTTCTTGTAGATGTGCAAAGTTGGGGTCACTTGAAGTTTGTGTAAATTGCTCCAAGACCTCACACGATAAGTCTAAATCATGTGTGGCCAAGTGTGTCAATTGCGGAGAGCCGCATCCCCCTTCTTCGAAACAATGTGGTGCATATCTCCTCGAGAAAGAAATCCTGGCCATTCAGGCCCAGGATCGACTCTCATTCTGCATGGCTAAGGAATTGGTCCTGGCGCGCCCGGCTCTGCCTGGGACGTCATATGCCTCAATAGTTAACAAGGCACCCTCTGCTCCTGGCCCATCCACGCCAACGAGCATGGTTGTTTCCACGCCCATTCGGAGCCCTTCTGCGGGCTCTGCTCAATCCGGGCGCTCCCCTGGTGAAGCTGGCGGCAAAAAGGGTTCACACCCAGCCCCGACTAAAACCAGGGCTCCCCCCTATACCTCAAGCGTGACCGTTTCCCGTAAGGCGAAACTGCCACGTGCCTCCACCGAATCGTTAGACTAACAGGAGGCAACACCCCTCAAGTTGGTCGCTAGGCCATCTTCCGGGGTTCCTAAAGCTTTCCCCCGAAAGGAGGAGAGCAACAAAGGAGCTTCGGCTCCTTAGCTTACGCCTAGTGGTGGAGCGAGTGGCTCGGATACGGTGGTTCCTCGAAAAGAGGGCCCCCCGCCTCCGAAGCCGCAACGCCCGCTTAAGTTTTTGAGGCAGGGGGAGGAAAAGACTCGAATGGCGAGCCAACAGCGCCCGGGGTTCTGCCTCCGGGAAGCGTACGCCCATTCCCATGAGGGTCTTCTGTACGAGGAGGGCCCCCGCGTCTCCTCCGAGCTAGGCCTGGAACGCATATTCCTTCAACGGAATTGCCGTGGACTCTGGGCCAACTGGGAGGAGCTGCTGAGGCTCGTCTCGTCCCGTTTCCCGTTAGCTATCTTTCTGCGGGAGACCATGCTAGGCGCGTGCCCCCTGCCCGCCCTTCCGGGGTATAAGGATCTTGCGACCACACCACCACGAGATGGCCGAGATGGACGATGTGCGGTTTAGACCCGTCATGATGTCTCCGTTCTTCCTTTCTCTTTAGATACCTCTTTTAAGGCAGTACCTGTGCAGCTGCACCTGGATAGAAGGTATACTATCATTTCTGCGTACATTCCACCGTCAGCTGACATCGACGCCGGGGACTTCCGCTGCGTCGTGGCACGGTTGCCGAGGCCCTTTTTTTGCTTGGAGATCTTAACGGCAGGCATCCTCTCTGGGCAGATTACTCAATAAATCCCAAAGGACAAGTCCTTGCTGATCTGATCAAAGAGCTTGAGATGGGTGTCCTAAACGTGGATGAGTTTACGCATCACTGTCCGAGAACGGCTTCATTTTCTTGCCTTGATCTATCTTTGTGCTCTTCAGATGCACAGCCTGATTTTGATTGGGGGGTGGTCGTTGACGACTATGGTAGTGATCACTTTCCCATTCAATTATCATTTTCAGGGCAATTGCCACCTGAGAGCCCACCTCGCTGGTGCTTGGCGCGGGCGCGGTTGCCTGCATTTCAGGAAATGACTGAATTCTCTATCTTAGTCGAGGATTTTTAGGTCAGTAGAAGAGGCCGTAGAGTTCTTCTCCGGCAACCTCATTGCCGCGGGCCTGACTACTATTCCTATAACGTCTGGCCGTTTTGCTTTCTGTCGTCTCCGAATCGGGCACACTCGTGTGACGCATCGCTATTTGATGGAGCGCTCGCCTGCGCCCTATGGCAACGACTGCGTCGTCCCCCAGACTATTCGGCACATTCTTGTCGAATGTCCCAGTCTAGGTGATCTTTGCGCACGACACCTGTCCCGGTACCGGGATGGGTGGGGTCGCTACTGCCTTTCCTTTGTACTCGGGACGAGTGCGTGCACTTTGACTCATGGACTTGTTGACTTTTGGGGGGAGGCCGGCCTACTCCCTTTTATTTAACCAGGTTTAATGGTTGTTGTTGTTTTGTTATTGTTTTTGCTATTACTTTGTTATTGTTATTGTTATTTCTTTTTATTGTTTTTTCCTGTTCAATTTTTTAAAGTAGCCTAGAACTCGGCTGTTTGTTTACGGCGACTTATGCCTAAGTGGGCAGTCGCCAGATAGCCCCTTAAATAAAAAAAAAATTAAAAATTAAGATATAAAGACTGGGAGGCGTCCCCTCGCCCCCATCGTGAGGAGAGTCTCCACAATACCGTATCGCCATGCGGTATCATAGGCCTTCTCTAGATCGAAAAACACCGTGGCGTAGTACTCTCTATTAAGGAAAGCTTCACAGACGTCATTTTCCAGTCGGAGTAGAGCATTCGACGTGGAGTGAAACTTGCGGAAGCCGCACTGTGCAGAAGAGAGATGGCCTCCGCTGTCCAGGAAAAAGGCTAATCTAACATGTCCTAATTTCTCCATCAACTTGCACACGCAAAGGGTTAGAGGGATTAGGCGGAAACCGGTCTGAGTAGAGTGATCTCTCCCCAGCTTACGAAAGGAAAGCACAGTAGCGATTCGCCAGGAATCTGGGAGAAGACTCTCCACCGAGATCCTGTTGAACAAATCTAACGGAAATGCCATGCCTCGCTCACCCAGGTGTCGAAGCATGGCGTACGCACATCGTCCAGACCATCGGCGGTGTCCGCGCACGAAGCGAGAGCGGAGCGCAACTCACTCGCACCAAACCTGTCGTTGAAGGGTTCTCCGCCTCTGGAGGTAAAGTCCAGCCGGCGACCTTCCGCGACATGATGACGTGCATTGAATGCTGGCGGAGCAGCATCCCGGCTAAAGCATGCGGAAAAAGCGGTCGCGAAGGATTCCGCATCGGACGCGGGGTCCGAGATTGCGGCCCCATTCTCCTGCAAGAGCGGCGGGCGTGCTTCGAAATATACCGGAACCTAGCCCTAGCCCGACGAAATTCAGCGACAGTGAAATCGTTCGGGCGGCGCTTATAGCGCATGTAGGCATAACGCTTCTGTTTGAGGGCCGTCTCACACTCAGCCGACACCATGGGAGTGGTCGGCGTGCAAAACGGCCAGACGTCCTAGGAATAGTAGTCAGGCCCACGGCGATGAGGTTGCCGGAGAAGAACTCAACGGCCTCATCTACCGACCTAAACTCCTCGACTGAGATAGAGAATTCAGTCATTTCCTGAAATGCAGTCCACCACGCCCGCGCCAAGCACCATCGAGGTGGTCTCTCAAGCGGCAGTTTCCCTGAAAATGATATTTGAATAGGAAAGTGATCACTACCATGGAGGTCATCGACCACCCCCCAATCAAAATCAGGCTGTGCATCCGAAGAGCACAAAGATAGGTCAAGGCAAGAAAATGAAGCGGTTCTCGGACAGTGATGCGCAAACTCATCCACGTTTAGGACACCCATCTCATGCTCTTCGATCAGATCGGCAAGGACTTGTCCCCTGGGATATATGGAGTAATCTTCCCAGAGAGGATGCCTGCCGTTCATATCTCCAAGCAAGAGATAGGGCCTCAGCAACCGTGCCACGACGTGGCGGAAGTCCCCCGCGTCGAAGTCAGCTGACGGTGGAATGTACGCAGAAATGATAGTATACCTCCTATCCAGGTGCAGCTAAACAGCCACTGCCTGGGAGGGTGTATCTAAAGAGAAATTAAGAACGGAGACATCATGCCGGGTGTAAATCACGCATCCCTCAGCCCGGCCATCCCGCGGTGGTGGGGTTGCAAGACCCTTATACCCTAGGAGGGCGAGCAAGGAGCACGCGCCTTGCAGGGTCTCCTGCAAAAAGATAGCTAACGGGGAACGGGAGGAGACGAGCCTCCGCAGCTCCTTCAAGTTGGCCCGGAGTCCACGGCAATTCCATTGAAGGAATATGCCCTCCAGGCCTAGCTCGGAGGAGACGCGGGGGTCTTCCTCGAACTGAAGACCCTTACGGGAATGGCCGTACGCTTCCCGGGGGCAAAACCCCGGGCGCTGTTGGCCGGACAAAGCGCTGAAGGCGCTGTCGCCTTCGAGGACTTATTGGGGTAGGTTGGGCTCGATATGCGAGTCTTTTCCTCCCTCCGGCTAGAAACCTTAGGCAGGAGTTGCGGCTTCGGAGGCGCGGGGCCCTCTTTTTGAGGAACCACCGTCTCCGAGCCACTCGCCACACCTCGGGGCTCGGGCGAAGAAGCCGAAGCTCCTTTGTTGCTCTCCTCCTTTCAGGGGACAGCTTTAGGAACCCCCGAAGATGGCCTAGCGACCATCTTCAGAAGTGTTGCCTCCTGTGAGTCTAACGACTTGGTGGAGGTGCGTGGCCTTTTCGCCTTACGGGAAACGGTCACGCTGGATGAAGAGGGGGGAGCCCTGGTTTTAGCCGGGGCTGGGTATGAACCCTTTTTGCCGCCAGCTTTACCAGGGGAGCGCCTGAATTGGGTAGAGCCCGCGAAAGGTATTCCGAATGGGCACGGAAACAACCGTGCTCGTTGGCCTGGATGGGCCAGGAGCAGAGGGTGCCTTTGTAAATATTGAGGCATATGACGTCCAAGGCAGAGCCGGGTGCGCCAGGACCAAGTCCTTAGCCTCGCAGAATGAGAGTCGATCCTGGGCCTGAACGTCCAGGATTTCTTTCTCAAGGAGATATGCACCACATTGCTTCGAAGAAGCAGGGTGCGGCTCTCCGCAAATTACGCACTTGGCCACACACGATTTGGACTTATCGTGTGTGACCTTGGAGCAATTTACACAGACTTCGGGTGACCCCGACTTTGCACGTCTACATGAGCGATTCGTATGGCCGAAGCGGTGACAGTAATAGCACCGCCGCGGCAGTGGCACGAATGCCTTCACGCGGTAGCGGTACCAACCGGCACGCACCGACTCAGGGAGCTTGTCACAGTCTAACATGACAAAGAGTGTAGGGGTGGGTCTCAATGCCCCTCCCTGTTTTCTCATCACACGTTCGACCTAGACTGCCCCATGGTCGGCCAGCTCTAGGGTGATGTCCTCAATGGAGTAGTCAACGAGTTCCCTTGCATAAACTACTCCTTTCACAAAGTTCATGGTAGAGTGCGGCGTCACCCTCACCGGGGACCGTGAAGTGTCCGAAGAGCACTTATTTTGGCCGCCTGAGCGGGATTCACCGGATTTGCCAGAAGGCTTCCGTCCGAGAAACGGGTCACCTTCGGCTCTTTACCAATTGCACTAGCTAATCCTCTCCTCTGATGGATCATGTTGCCCTTGGGCAACATGGTGCCATCAGTGGAGCGAATAACGAGGAAGCCTTTGAAGCCAGCGGGCTTGAAAACGCCGAGGAACCTCTAAATGAGGGGCCCCGATGTCATCGAGGCTCCACCCTGTGCACTTTTTGTCTTTGTCATAGTCAGGAGCTCCGTACCCGAGGGGGCAGAGGGGCCGGATGTGCCGATCTTGGCTTGGTCGCTTGCCAGAGTGGCAGCAGACCCATCCGTTCCCGCAGCTTCCGCGAATGGAGAGAAGCCCCGAGTCTTTTTTTTGTCTTTTTAGTCTTTTTCTTTTTCTTTTTTGGAGAGGAGGGCGGGGAATGAACCCGCTTCTCACCTCCGCCGGGAAAAGCCCCCAGGCCAGATGGACCGGCCTCAGCCAGGTCCTTCTCCGAAATGGAGAAGGTCCTGGTAATCGTGGAGGCACCGGTCGGAGGAGATCCCTCCCCTCGTGGAACTGCTTCGGAAACCACAGCCGTTTGAGGAGGACCTTGCATCTGGGCGGATTCGGGTTCGGTGCTTGGCGCCGAGCCAGGATTCACCCCCATGGAAGGCCCTACCGTCTGAGGCTGGGTTTCCTTAAACACCATGTCTATCTCAGGGGGCCTCCAGTTGGCCATCCTGCCCCAAGACATTGCAGGTCCCGTTGGAAGTATCGTCACTAGTCTTCTTTGGGGAGGCATGGGCCTTGACCCCGGCAAGGTTCAATATTCTTGCCAGCAGGTCTTTTGGGGGAAGCGACCGAATGGGCCTGGCTTCCCTCTCCCTCCTAAGGGGGTTTGCCCTACCGAGCCGCTTCGATGTGGAGCGGCTGGCTAAGGGCTGCCTGCTGGCTTTCTTGGTAGTCCCCTTGGAAAGAACAGAGGGGACTGCCGCTTGTAAAAGGAAGGCGCCCGAAAGCACCTCCAGGGAAGGGGGTGAGGGGGAGTCCCCTACACCCGTAAGCGAAGAAGAGGAGTAAGCCTCCTCTCCAGTTAGAGATATATGGAGGGTCCCCTGAGCAAGCACAGGGGGGGACCTCTATTTTTTTGCTGGAGCTACCCAAGGGCGGCTCCGTCGATGTTATAGGGGAAGTTAGGGGTTGGGGGTTTTTTTATACTCATCATTGGGCATGGTGACCCTCTTTTTAACACGGGATGCAATCGCGCATCATCTCTCGCAGTAGCCCACACTGCGAGACGTGCTTACAAGCCCGGCAGAGCCAGGCGCCGCTATTTAAGACCACCCCTCCCGCCTGGTGGCCTGGCAGTCCATCGGCATGGCGGCTCCACCTTGGACACGGCGTAAAATTGATAAAATGTGAAGAGGAGAGGAAAAGGGATGTGAGGAAGGTATGGGTGGGGATAAAGCAGGTTGTTAAAAACCAGCCACTCCAGACCGGAGCTCAGGGGTTAGGGAACATTTTCCCCTTCCCGCTCAGCTCCGATGCGGGACGGTTGGCTGAGAGGAAGATCAGAATCTACCCTTTGAAATTAGAGGCTGACCAGAGAAAGTTGTGGGAGAGGTTGTATGAAAAGGGACGAGGTAGGAGAAATATACAGGCTATCTAAAGAATGGAAGAGAGGCTAAGCTTGGGCCGGACGGAGCGCTAAATCCCGTCAGCACGGCGGCAAAAGGGCAAATTGCCGCGCCCCTTACGGGGTCTGAATTTTTGAGAGATCGTCGATTCCGCGTACGGGTGGGGGGATCTCTCTCCGGCACAAAAGAGCAGAAAGAGGGTGTCCCGCAGAGAAGTGTCCTCAGTGTCACATTCTTTGCCCCGAGCATCAACGGTATCACCTCGGTGCTGCCAGATGATGTTCTCGCTACGCTCTACGTGGACGACCTTTCGATCTCTTTTGGTGCGGCCCAGATGCCAACACTGGAGCGTTGACTCCAACAGACATTAAACCGCGTCTTTTACTATGCCGAAGCGCACAGGTTTCGGTTTTCTTTGGCCAAGAATAAGGTGGTGCACTTCTGCCTCCATCCACGGCTCCACTCCCACCTAGATTTGTTTTTTAATAGGGTGCGCCTGGAGTGGTTGAGTCGCACCGTTTCCTTGGTCTTGTAGTCGACCGACGCCTCACCTGGGAGGCTCATATTCGCAGCCTTAGGGTTTCTTGTACCCGCGCCATGGATATTCTCCGCTCCGTGACGTTCAGCGCTTGGGGCGCTGATAGGGCTACTGCCCTACTTTTTTATCGATCCTTTGTTCGTTGGAAGCTCGACTACGGATGCGAGTTTTATGCATCCGCAGCCGAGTGTTTATTGTGGAAGGTGGATTTGATCCACCACACCGGTCTTCGCCTTGCGACCGGTGCCTTCCGCACTTCCCCCAATGAGAGCCTGTTGGTCGATGCTGGGAAGATACCACTCGCTCTGCGTTGCGTGTAGTGCATCACTCGCCGGTACGCGCGAGCCCGGCGCCTCCCTCAGTCGCCAGCAGCTCTCACTGCATCTGCAGCTGATCTCGATCGTGCCTATGCCGCCAAGAGACGCCAGTCATACCGTAAGCCCTTTGGGTTTAGGGCCAGGAAACTCCTTCGAGAGGTAGATATAGCTTTCGGGCCGTTGGCGCCCCTGGTTCTGCCCAGGACGCCACCCTGCAGGGTATTACATTTGGCAATTTGTCGCCACGCCTTTGCTCCCAAAGCTTGTACGGCGCCTGGAGTATTGCGCTCGACCTTTTTGGATCACACCTCGTGTTACGCTGGAACCGTGCCAGTGTATACGGATGGCTCAAAGTCCCAAGAGAGGGTCGGCTTCCACCCCGTATCCCCTCTGTTTGAAGTCAGCGGGGCTCTGCTAGGCGCTGCGTCTGTCTTCATGGCCGAGCTGGTGGCAATACACCATTCTGTAGGGAAGATTCCGCGACGTGCCCGTTTCAGAGACCGGATTGGGATCTATAGCGACTCACAAAGCGCCCTGAGTGCTCTCAGGGCATTGGAATCTTCGCATCGCCTGGTTCACGATATCCGTGATGCCATGGTTTTGGCGAGCCAGGCAGATGTCGAGATTATCTTCTGCTGGGTTCCTGGACATGTAGGAATTGCGGGGAATGAGCGCGCCGATGAGGGCGCCAAAGAGTCCGCGAGGACTCTGCAACCAGACCAGCGTTTTGCTCTTCCTCACACCGACTACATGGCAGGAATACGGGCAGCACTTCGGACTGCTTGGCGAAGAAAATGGGAGACGTTCGAAGGGAACCTGAAGTTGCGTGCCATTGCGCCGCGACTGTTCCCATGGACCTATTCTCCAATTCCGCGACGACTTTAGGTCGCTTTCTGTCGCTATTTGATGGAGCGCTCGCCTGCACCGTATTGAAACGACTGCGTTGTCCCCCAGACTGTTCGGCACATTCTTGTCGAATGTCCCAGTCTGGGTGATCTTCGCGCATGTTACCTGTCCCGGTACCGGGATGGGCGGGGTCGCTACCGCCTGTCCTTTGTACTCGGGATGAGTGCAGGCACATTGACTGGTGGACTTGTTGACTTTTGGGGGGAGGCCGGCTTTCTCCCTTTCATTTAACTACGTTTAGTTGTTTTTGTTATTGTTTTGTTATTGTTATTGCTTCCTAATTGTTATTTATTTTTATTTTTGTTTTCTGTTCAAATTTTTTAAAGTAGCCTAGAACTAAGCTGTTTGTTTACGGCGACTTATGCCTAAGCTGGCAGCCGCCAGATAGCCCCTAAATTTTTTTTTAAATGTGCTAAAGAAATGCACGAGGTACTCAAACAAATGACAGAGAGGCACTATCTCCCAGGCCGATGATGATGATGATGATTTATGTGTAAACAATAAAAACTTGTCTAACTGAATCTATACTACCACCATCTCCTTTAGGGAGCGCGCCGTAACGAGTGTACCAGGACTTTGAAATACACGATGATCACCGTCCCGTTTTCATCCTCTCATCTCTGGTCGGGACCGAAAGGGAGGGGGGGGCGGGGAGTGAACCCCAAATCTCGTCTCTTTGTGTGGGATTATTTAATATGCCTTCGTTCTTCCCACCCGTTTTCCTTTATACGCTCCCCATCTTTTTTTCAATTACTATCGCGCACAAGATGGATGTCAAATGTAGCATGTAAACACTGATGCAGCTAACATTTAGAGGATTGTGTGCGCTTCCGCCCAACTCCAATTCTCGCAAATGCGTTCAGGATGAAATACGGTTGTATATCTCACAAATTTTCCCTTATATATTCACTATTTTAATCAGATTCCCCTTCCAAACTTTTTATGAGAGATGCCCTCGCTGGTTTTCTTTAAATTTCGAGGCACAATTCGGGCAAAATTTGAGAAAATTATTTTTTTTAAAAGCATTTTTATGGGTAGAACCAAAATATGCAACAGGCATAACTTTTTAGCGGAGAAAACTGAATCATATTTCGTACTTTTGGAGTCTCCATCGATTTTTCGGTTAGATTTTTTTTCCTTAGTTCCTCACTCAATGAAAGTTGCTCTTAGCCAGTAGTCTACATTTTATCGTATGCTCCAAGACCTTAAATAAATTTAAGGTCAAATTCACCCCTGAAATCTTGAATTGAAATAACACTTGCGGTTTATGTAATAAATTATGGCCCAAGTCTTTCCATATGGAGTTTAAATTTGTTTTAGTCTTCGAATTTAGCTTTTGCCTCAGCGCCATACCAGACATAATGATGCAAATTGCGAGGGAAAATGAGACGGATAAAGGTAGAAAGGAAAATTATATAAAAATAAATGAAAAAAATCAGATGTTGAGTAGATTTTGGACGGCAATATTGTTTAAAGTTGAAAACCAACGAATGAATACACTACAGCCATAATGATTCGGACAGGTTGCCTTATTAAGGTGGAGAACTCAGGCTATTAAAACGAACCATACAAAGACTGAACGCTACGTTGATGCGCAGATTATAAAGGTCCGGTTGAGACGTGGGGTCAATTTACTTAACTAATCAGGTTGAGTTCGAGGTTGGCGAGATTTGAATAACGAGTCCGAGAGTGGTGTTCAGGTTAATTGAGGATAAACATAAGAAAATATAAATTTTATTTACAAATTAAAATTAATCAAAAATGATATAAAGGAAAATTAATGATTGGCTAAAGATTTAGCGTTACCGGTGGGAAAATCTAAATTCAATTAATTAGTTTAGATCTACCTGCTCAGATCCAAATGGGCTCACCAGATAAAAGGGGAAAAGGGGCTTACGGGTCGGAGGGCAACTGCGACTTCACAGCAGACTTGAGGGAAACGTAGGGGCAGGGCGAGACGATCTTTTCGGCGTCTTCAAAGGAGGAATCCTCGTCACAAGAAGAGTGGGAAGGAAGGGTATGGTCGGCACCTGGCACCTTACTTCCGGGGCTGTGCAGGCGTGCGTTATAACCTTAGCTGGTACTCGAGGGGGGAGCTGGAATGCTTGATGACTCTCGGGAGAGGTATGTCGAGAGGTATGTCTACCTCAGGCGCAGCTGCTTCAGAAGACGGCGGGGGCAGAGGCTTCCGTTTGAATGCGGATGCCTTAGCGGGGAGAGTGTGTTCAGACTTCGACTGGGTACACACCGACTTGAGACAAGTGATGACTTGTGCGAGCAAGACTTGTCTTTACTGCTCTTCCCAGGCGGCAAAAAGGCTTAAATATGCATAGTCTCCTCAAGCGAGAGATGTGGAATAATCCCCAGTTTGGGGAATTCCCAGGGGGCAGCTCGAGGTGCCAACTGTCGGCGATAAATAGTTTTTTATCTTCCCCTCCCCCTCCCTCTCTCTCTCTCTCTCTCTCTCTCTCTCTCTCTCTCTCTCTCATGCGTATGGTCCGAGATTTTTGTAAGATGGAGAAGAAGAATGGTCCTCCGTTTCGAAAGCTAACCTGCAAAATATGCAAAGTCTACAGATGGAGTGAAGACTTGGGGGGAAGGAGTTGCAAGGAACTCACAGATGGCGTCAGTGTTTGTGACTTCTGTGAACTCAAAAAGCGCCTGGGCAAGAGCATCGCTCAACTGATAGAGGAGAATTCCCTCCTTAAAAGGAAAGTTCCACTCTTAAAAACAGAGAGATGCAGATGCTCAGGCGAGAAGGCACCCGACGTCCAACAGCCGATTTCTTCTGCTGAAGGGCTTCCTCAACGAGCCAAAAAGAAGAAAAGAAAGAAGAAAGAAGAGAAAGTAGAAATAGAAAAAGAGAAAGTAGAAAGAGAAGAAGAGAAAGTGAAAGGAGAAGAAGAGAAAGTAGAAAGAGAAGAAAAGAAACTGGAAACAGAAGAAGAGAAAGTAGAAGCAGAAGAAGAGAAACGGGAAACAAACGAAGAGATAACAAAGGAAGTCAAGAAGAAGAATAAGAGGAAGAATAAGAAGAAGAAGAAATAAAATTTAGAGATACAAGAGGAAAGCGGAAGGTCACCTCCGAAAGGAAAGACTAAGTCGTCCGCAGACAAATGTGCAAGAGTCACCCTTATTGTTGATTCTCAAGCACGGGGTCTGAAGCCTCTGCTAGCGGCCCGCCTTCGCACAAGCGTTTAGGGGAGCTGCATCCCAGGCTGTGGGAATAAGCAGGTAAGAGCTGAGGCCGAGAAGTCTCAGATTTCAGAGACTTCAGTTGTTGCCCTTATGGTACGTGGCAACGACCTCTACCTCAGAGGAAGTAGGGTAGGCCCTACAGGTGAGATTATGAGGACAGTTATGGGCGCTGTCGACGACTGTGGATTGAAAACCCGCAGATGCGTCGTGGTTAGGATGCTCCCGAGGTGGGGTCCGAGCCGGACTGCCCACTTGAGGAACATTTCGCTAAACAGGCGCCTTGCAGACCTCTGTACGGCGGAGGGTGTCTTTTTTGTCGACCCGTACGCCGTATTCTATGGTAGAAAAGACCTCTACTAAAGGGACGCGGTGCACCTCTCCTTTAAGGGCAAGGCGTTCCTAGCTAACCTCATCCAGGATGTCGTGGAGCGCACCCAAAGAAGTGTCCGGCCCATTGGGAAGGCAGACGTACGCCAGTACGCCTGATTCACTCTCCAAACAACCTTCTCGGAGGTTGTCAAAAATGGTGCCACCGCGACAAACAAGAAGCCGGGAAACGGAAGAGTATAGGGAGTCCTACATTAGGGGACTCCCTGAAAGTTCTTCTGTTCAATGCGAGGTCAATCAGGAACAAGTTTCCTGAGCACCGTGGCCTCGTAGCGACGGAAGAACCCGAAATGGTAGCCATAACAGAATCGTGGATAAAAACCTCAAACCGAGACTTTGAAGGCGAATTCACGGTTCCTGACTACCAACTCTTCCACAAAGATAGGCCAGACAGAGAGGGTGGCGGTGTAATGTTGTATGTCAAGGATACAATCAAATCTACGAACTCCAACGTTATATCCGACCACGAGCTCCTAGGCGTTGACCTAGAGATCGGTCCTGTCAGATACAGGATCCTGCTGCTTTAGAGACCCCCTTCCCAACCCGTTGAGAAGGACAGGGAACTGTACCAGCTGCTAAGTGAGCTGGTTCAAGGCAGAGTGTGCATCGTTATGGGCGATTTCAACAGCCAAGTTGACTGGGAAACCTGAGCAGCCTGTGGCGAGAGCACGCTACTCCTAGAGTTTGCCAACAACGAGTTCCTCACTCAATGGGTCAGAGAACCAACGAGAGGAGACAATATCCTTGACTTGGTCTCCACCTCTGAGGATGATATCGTTGAGGATATCTCTGTAGGCGAAGAGCTCGGTGGCAGTGATCACCAGCTAGTTAAATTTAGCGTCAAGATCCCGTAGGTAAGGTCTGTTGCCAGTCAATCAAGGCAACTTGACTTGAGAAGAGCAGACTTTGCAAGCCTTCGAGCTGGACTGACTAACGTGAGGCTAGAAGTGTGCGATGCCGTTGAAGACTCGTGGAATAGTTTCAAAACCACATTCATGAGTCTTCAATCGCGTTTCATCCCTCTGAAATGCCCCCGTCGTCTTCTGTTCAACCTAAGTGGTTTAATCGAGAAATCGGCCAATTGCTTAGGGAGGAGAGAACTGTGTACCGGCAATCGAAGATCTCGGGTGACTTTGACGAATACCGGAGGCTAGCCAGGAGAGTGAAGTCCAGCATAAGGGTGGCTAAGCGGTCTGAGGAACTCCGAGTGGCAAGACTCTGTAAAGAGAATCCCAAGGAGTTCTTTGGATATGTAAACAGCCGTAAACCAATCCGTCGAACGATTGGCCCTTTAAGGAACGAGGAGGGGACATTAAAGCATTCAGATGCAGAAAATGCTAACCTCCTCAACGACTACTTCTCTTCAGTGTTTACTGAAGAATGTGGTCCCATCCCCCAGCCGACGGATTCCTACTCGGGGGAAAAGCTCGAGGATATGGACTTCACCGAAGTTGAAATCAAAAAGAAGATCACTGACCTAATGACGAATAAGTCACCTGGCCCGGATGGCTTTATACCTAAAGTGTTGAAAGAAGTGCGCGATCAAGTGTCACGACACCTGAGCGCAATCTTCAACATGTCAATCCGGACCAAATGCGTTCCTAGAGACTGGCGTGAGGTGGAGGTGAAACCAATCTTCAAGAAAGGAGATCGTAACCAACCGTCGAACAACCGACCTATCAGTCTGACTTCGATAGTCAGTAAACTCATGGAAAGCATCATGGTGGACAAAGTGACGTCGTATTTAGAGTCAAACCTGCTACTGACGAGTTCCCAGCACGGCTTCCAAAGGCAACGGTCATGCCTGACGAACCTTGTAGAATTTTTCCACTTCGTTTTCAGTGAGCACGATCGGGACAAGGCGGTGGATGTGGTCTACCTAGACTTTCAGAAAGCCTTTGATAAGGTACCACACCACCGCCTTTTTCGGAAAGTGCGAGCGCTTGGCATAGACGGAAAGGTAGCCGGCTGGATCGAGAACTGGCTAAGTGGCAGATGGCAATGGGTGGTGGTAAATGGACAATCTTCTGAGTGGGTGCCCGTTACAAGCGGGGTGCCTCAAGGTTCTGTCCTGGGACCACTACTATTCATCATCTACGTCAACGACATGGACGGTGACATGGTTGCGAAGATTTCCAAATTTGCCGACAAAACCAAGCTTGATATGAACGTTGCAAAGGATGGAAATACTTTCCGCCTGCAGGAAGATCTTGGGAAGATTGAGGAGTGGTCGGACACGTGGCAAATGCCTTTTAATGTGAACAAATGCAAAGTGATGCACATCGGCCACAGAAACCCTCAATCTCAGTATATCATTAAGGGTACTGCTATTGAATCCACTGACACTGAGAAGGACTTGGGTGTAACAATCACTAGTGACCTCAAGTTCTCGAAACAGTGCATTGAGGCGGAGAAAAAAGCCCAAAGGATGCTAGGCTATATTAAGCGCCAGTTTGGTTATCGGAACCAGGAGATTGTACTGTGCCTGTACAACTCACTTGTCCGACCGCACCTGGAGTATGTCGTACAATTTTGGAGTCCTTCATTGCGAAAGGACATCGCGAGATTGGAACGCGTACAAGCCAGGGCAACCAAGCTGATTCCCTCTATCCGACATAAAAGTTATGAGGATAGACTAAGGGAATTAGATCTGTTCTCGCTGGAAACCCGTAGACAGCGTGGTCAGCTCATCGAAGTTTTCAAAATACTTCGAGGGTTCGACAACGTTGACTACCGGGATATTTTCACACTGAGTGAGAACAGAACGCGCAATCACGGCTTCAAACTTGAACTGAAGCGTTACAACCGCAATCTGTGTGGAAATTTTTTCACTTATAGTATCTGCGGTAAGTGGAACGCACTTCCAGTGGAAGTTGTCAACAGTGAATCTGTTGACCAGTTCAAGTCAAGGCTAGACAAAGTCTTGAAAAGTGGCCGTTTAGGGACGCAAAACAATTAAGCAGCCTTGTGCCCGCTCGATTGCTAGTCCAAAGGTACCCTCTTTGAATGGACCGTAAGGTCTCCTAGGGTACCTTCTTTCCTTGTTGTTACTTCTTGTTGTTACTCTCTCTCTTTTTCTTTCTCTCTCTCTCTCTTTCTCTCTCTCTTTCTCTCTCTCTTTCTCTCTCTCTTTCTCTCTTTTTCTCTCTCTCTCTCTCTTTCTCTCTCTCTCTCTCTCTTTCTCTCTCTTTCTCTCTCTCTCTCTCTCTCTCTCTCTCTCTCTCTCTCTCTCTCTCTCTCTCTCTTTCTCTTTTTTTATCTCTCTCTCTCTCTTTCTATTTTTTTTTCTCTCTCTCTCTCTCTTTCTCTTTTTCTCTCTCTCTCTCTCTTTCTCTTTTTCTCTCTCTCTCTCTCTCTAGGTGTTGACCTAGAGATAGGTCCTGCCAAATACAGGACCCTGGTGCTTTATAGACCTCCTGCCCAACTCGTTGAAAAGGACAGAGATCTGTACCAGCTACTAGGAGAACTTGTTAAAGACAGAGTGTGTATCGTCATGGGTGATTTCAACACACAAGTTGACTGGGAAACCAGAGAACCCTGTGGCGAGAACGCACTACTCCTGGAGTTCACGAACAACGAGTTCCTCACTCAATGGGTGAAAGAGCCAACGAGAGGAGACAATATCCTCGACTTGGTTTTCACCTCTGAGGATGACATCGTTGAGGACCTCTCTGTTGGCGAAGAGCTCGGTGGCAGTGACCACCGATTAATTAGATTTGTAGTCAAATCCCCAAGGCAGAGCCTGCAACTAGTAAATCAAGAAAACTGGATTTGAGAAAAGCAGACTTTGCAGGTCTACGCGCGGGACTGACTGACGCGAGGCTAGAGGAGTGCGATGCTGTTGAAGACTCTTGGAACAGTTTCAAAACCACATTCATGAGTCTTCAATCGCGTTTTATCCCTCTGAAATGCCCCCGTCGGTCTTCTGTTCAACCAAAATGGTTTAATCGAGAAATCGGGCAACTGCTTAGGGAGAAGAGAAATGTGTACCGGCAATCGAAGATCTCGGGTGACTTTGACGAATACCGGAGGCTAGCCAGGAGAGTGAAGTCCAGCATAAGGGCGGCTAAGCGGTCTGAGGAACTCCGAGTGGCGAGACTCTGTAAAGGGAATCCCAAGGAGTTTTTTGGATATGTGAACAGCCGTAAACCAATCCGTCGAACGATTGGCCCTTTGAGGAATGAGGAGGGGACATTAAAGCATTCAGATGCAGAAAATGCCAACCTCCTCAACGACTACTTCTCTTCAGTGTTTACTGAAGAGTGTGGTCCCATTCCCCAGCCGACGGATTCCTACTCGGAGGAAAAGCTGGAGGCAATGGACTTCACCGAAGGAGAAATAAAGAAAAAGATCGCTGACCTAAAGACGAATAAGTCCCCTGGACCGGACGGGTTTCTACCTAAAGTGTTGAAGGAAGTGTGCGATGAAGTATCACGACATCTGTGCGCTATCTTTAACATGTCAATCCGGACCAAATGCGTTCCTAGAGACTGGCGTGAGGCGCAGGTGACTCCTATCTTCAAGAAAGGAGACCGTAACCAACCGTCGAACTACCGACCTATCAGTCTGACTTCGATAGTCGGTAAACTCATGGAAAGCATCATGGTGGACAAAGTGACGTCGTATTTAGAGTCAAACCTGCTACTGAGGAGTTCCCAGCACGGCTTCCGAAGGCAACGGTCATGCCTGACGAACCTTGTAGAATTCTTCCACTTCGTTTTCAGTGAGCACGATCGGGACAAGGCGGTGGATGTGGTCTACCTAGACTTTCAGAAAGCCTTTGATAAGGTACCACACCGCCGCCTTCTCCGGAAAGTGCGAGCGCTTGGCATAGACGGAAAGGTAGCCGGCTAGATCGAGAACTGGCTAAGTGGCAGACGGCAACGGGTGGTGGTAAATGGACAGTCTTCTGAGTGGGTGCCCGTTACCAGCGGGGTGCCTCAAGGTTCTGTCCTGGGACCACTACTATTCATCATCTACATCAACGACATGGACGGTGACATGGTTGCGAAGATTTCCAAATTTGCCGACGATACCAAGCTTGGTATGAACGTTGCAAAGGATGAAAATACTGCCCGCCTGCAGGAAGATCTTGGGAAGATTGGGGAGTGGTCGGACACGTGGCAAATGCCTTTTAACGTGGGCAAATGCAAAGTGATGCATATCGGCCACAGAAACCCCCAATCTCAGTATATCCTTAAGGGCACTGCTATGGAATCCACCGACACTGAGAAGGACTTGGGTGTAACAATCACTAGTGACCTCAAGTTCTCGAAACAGTGCATTGAGGCGGAGAAAAAGGCCCAACGGATGCTAGGCTATATTAAGCGCCAGTTTGGTTATCGGAACCAGGAGATTGTACTGTGCCTGTACAACTCACTTGTCCGACCGCATCTGGAGTATGCCGTACAATTTTGGAGTCCTTCATTGCGAAAGGACATCGCGAGATTGGAACGCGTACAAGCCAGGGCAACCAAGCTGATTCCCTCTATCCGACATAAAAGTTATGAGGATAGACTAAGGGAATTAGATCTGTTCTCGCTGGAAACCCGTAGACAGCGTGGTCAGCTCATCGAAGTTTTCAAAATACTTCGAGGGTTCGACAATGTTGACTACCGGGATATTTTCACACTGAGTGAGAACAGAACGCGCAATGACGGCTTCAAACTTGAACTGAAGCGTTACAACCGCAATCTGTGTGGAAATTTTTTCACTTATAGTATCTGCGGTATGTGGAACGCACTTCCAGTGGAAGTTGTCAACAGTGAATCTGTTGACCAGTTCAAGTCAAGACTAGACAAAGTCTTGAAAAGTGGCCGTTTAGGGACGCAAAACAATTGAGCAGCCTTGTGCCCGCTCGATTGCAAGTCCAATGGTACCCTCTTTTGAATGGACCGTAAGGTCTCCTAGGGTACCTTTTTTTCCTTGTTGTTACTCCTTGTTGTTACTCTCTCTTTCTCTTCTCTCTCTCTCTCTTTTTTTCTCTTTCTCTTTCTCTTTCTCTTTCTTTCTCTTTCTCTCTCTTTCTCTTTCTTCTTCTTTCTCTTTCTCTTTCTTTCTTTCTCTCTTTTTCTTTCTCTTTCTTTCCCTCTTTTCTCTTTCTCTTTCTCTTTCTCTCTTCCTTTCTCTTTCTTTCTTTCTTCTTTCTTTCTTTCTTTCTTTCTTTCTTTCTTTCTTTCTTTCTTCTTTCTTTCTTTCTTTCTTTCTTTCTCTTTCTCTCTCTCTCTCTCTCTCTCTCTCTCTCTCTCTCTCTCTCTCTCTCTCTCTCTCTCTCTCTCTCTCTCTCTCTCTTTCTCTTTCTCTTTCTCTTTCTCTTTCTCTCTTTCTTTCTCTTTCTTTCTCTTTCTTTCTTTCTTCTTTCTTTCTCTTTGTTTCTTTCTTTCTCTCTTTCTTTCTTTCTTTCTCTCTTTCTCTCTCTCTCTTTCTCTCTCTCTCTCTTTCTTTTTCTCTTTCTCTTTCTTTCTCTTTTTCTTTCTTTTTCTTTCTCTTTTCTCTCTCTCTCTCTCTCTTTCTCTTTCTTTTTCTTTTTCTCTTTCTTTCTCTTTCTCTTTCTCTTTCTCTTTCTTTCTTTCTCTT